>JAHTLZ010003547.1:39178525-39206522 GCA_023846285.1 Phrynocephalus versicolor
TAAATAAATAAATAAATAAATAAATAAATAAATAAATAAATAAATAAGAAAGAGTTCCACAACTTTGGGTGAAGCGCTCAGACGCACAAAGTGCCCAACTCTAGTTCTAACATATAAAGCCCTGAATGCTTTGGGGACTCATTACCTGTCTGAGCCTCCTGTGCCAAGTTTGACTGCCCATCCGACCAGGTCCCAACAGACCATACACCCACAAATATTGGCACCTCAAGAGTTCTGAACAACCACAAGGAGAAACTATGCCTTCTCTGCTGTGGCACCTTCCCTGTGAAATGGGTTACTGTGGGAATTACACCAGGCGCTCTCCTTCTGAGCCTTTAGAAAACAATGAAACACAGAGCTTTTCAAGGAAGCCCTTGGGGAGGTTCTCCTCGATGAATCAAATGTGTGGAGCAAGAGGAAGGGTTGTACTGTATGAGTACCCAGCTTGCTGGGGGGGGGGGCAATGTATAGCCTGCATACTGTAATGAAACTGTAAACTGCCCAGAGACTACTTGAAGTGGTATGGGGCGGTATACAAGCAGAATACTTTTGTTCTTGGCTGCTAGATATTTGCTTGCTCCCTCTCCTTCTTCTTTTTTCTTTTCTTTTCTTTTTTGAATTTTTCAGTTCTTCTTTCTGTTTTAGAATGTGCTTCAATTACTTTCTGATTATTGCTCTATTTCCTCTACACCACCCAGAGTAGCAATTTGCGACTTGGGCAGTAAAGCAAACAAATAAGCAAGCAAAAAAGCATAGAAATGAATAAAAGAATGATCATGATTGCGTGAAACAGTCAAGTTTGGGAAGGTGTAACCCTAGCTTTGTCCACCAAGGGCGGTGTTCTTCCTCAGCCATTACATCAGTTTTTGCTGTTATTTGGGCATTACTGGTCAACTGAGCTACACTGTGTGCAACCAAAGAGTGCTGAGCTTCCAAAAATAACAATAAGCTGTAGCAAAAGCCGGCTAGATGAAAGTCCTGACTTGGGTTGTACAGTGGTACCTTGTATAACGTAATTAATTGGTTCCAAATTAAATTACGTTTTACAAGTTTTCCGTTGTACAAACCCTAATTTCCCATAGGAATGCATTGAAACTGGATTTAATCCGTTCCAATGCATTCCAATGGCGCTAGTTTTTTGGGGGCGAGGGAGGGAGCGGGCGGGTGGTGGCTGCGGGGTGGGGGGAGGGAGTGGGGTGCGCCGCTTGGCCTGGGGTGGGGGGCTTCGGCAGGACCGCGCCAGGAATTCCCCCCCTCACCTGCGCCCGACGCTGTTGCTGCTGCTGCTGCTCCCGCCGCCGCCACCGCCACCACCGCTGCCTCCGAGCAATCCCCGGGAAAGGCGCCTGGCGGCTTCTCCTGGCGGCTTCTCCTGGCCAGGCTTGCCCTCATCCTCCGCGCTTGGTTCCCTCCCACCTTGGGAGGGGCGGCCCGGGCTGGCAAGGCCGGCAGAATGACGGGAGAGTTTGTTTAGCGAAAAATCCGGGAAAAAAATCTGCCCCCCTCCTCTTCCCGGGCGGCCGCAGGTGGTGGGCGGGGGAGGAGGGGGGCGGATTTTTTTCCGTTGTACGGATTTTTCGCTATACAATCCCTCCGTTATACGAGGTACCACTGTAATTGGATTTGTTCATTTCCACCACATGAAGGCTGTGGACAAGGGGGACTGTGACCATTACTCTGTCAATTGTTGAGATGAGAGCTGAAAATATATTACAGCTACAGTTGCTTACTTGGGATTAAGAAATAGTAGATATAGTTTACCAACATTATATCCTTTCAATTAAAGTTACTAACGTCCTCAAATTGTTGGATCAGTGATCTATCTCTGTTTTGTCAAGTGCATAAATTCTTCTAGTGGCTCCTAAACAATAGCACCCGGAAGTATGTTCCGCTTAATTAGACAGGACTTAATTCCAAAATGACACATTTAGGACCACTGTTTCTTTTGTATTATTTTTCTGCAGCCAGGGTCTTAAGATACGTGGAGTCAGCCTTCAGTTAAAAGATGTTTAAATGAATGTGTATCAGAGGCTGCAATCTGTGCGTGTTAAGAGGTAAACTCTAGTCTGTGAAAACCTATGCTGAATAACATTGGTTTGGACCAAGTGAGGAAAAACTATATGCAGAACTGTAATTTAACTTTCTGTGAAGATTCTCAGTCATCCAGGTGAGGCTATCTGGAAGTTGAGTCATGGTAACTGGACTTCTTTTCTTGTGATAATGAAACACTTTGCTACTCATCCAAGCAGCTTCCTCAATCTGAGGAAAGGTAGTGGCAAGTCCGCTAATTTATAATCCACCTTGATTTCACATCACCCTGGTCTGAATAGTTGGATGGCATATGATCTGAGCAGTGAGCATTAAAAAAGGTCCAAAATGTGGCCAACCTGCTGTTAGCCCCAGTGATGTGAATGCCCTTAGAGTGGAAAAGCTGGGGACGGTGGTCTTTGTTATCCCCCCCCACCTACTTCTACAGGTTGCAATATTCCAATAATGACTGGCTCTGAGACGGCCTCAGAGTCAAGGTGTTAGAGTGCATGCAGCAAAAGGAATCCTGTGCAGCTGCACAGAAGATTCTCGAGCTTCCTCCTCCAAACAGTATCTTGGAGCCTTTTCACATGACCCCTAAGATCCGCTGGCCACTTAAATTTGGACCAGAGATCTTGGGGGTTTGTCGTTGTTCCTGTGTTCCCACCCCCTCCGCACTCCTGGCTGCTGGCTGTGTGAGGGGAGGGAGAAAAAAAGAAAGAAAAGAATGCCGGCTTACCTCCGTTCTGCCGGTCTCGCTCTGTTCTCGGCAGCATTCAGATCTCTTAAAGGGGCGGGGGGCAAAAACAACAACAAACAGAAGCCAGGAGAGCCCGGCACCCACTACGTTAGATCCGCATCAGGGATTTTCACCCCCGGAGAGCAGGTACCTGAAAAATGCGCTGGGACACACTTAGGTGGGCGTGGTCGCACTTAATTTTCTGTAAACTCCGGAGCTGGTGGGGAAACAATTTTAAGCTCTGGAGCAGGGAGCCATTTGCGGCGGAGTTTAGGGGTCATGTGAAAAGGCTCTTGGTCCCACGGACCTCTTGGAGCCTTATTGGAACCTTATTGGAACAGAAAGTCAGCATTCTTTGCAGCAAATGAGGAGTCTCCTCCCAACCCCCTCCCATGAGTCATATATTCACACCTGCTCCAGCCATAAAGAGGTTTCCATACAAGGAGATCCTCTTGATTAGTGATATACCGCGATCAGCCCTTAAGCTCTTTTGTCACAGGCACCACATGTTTTTAATCTCCCCCTTTTAGGCAGTAATAATATGAAAAATATACTGTATGTTTCTTCCTGGGCAAGTGTGATTCATGGCTCAGTTGTGGCAAAGCATCGGCTCCTCCACTGATGAACATCCTTTCACCATTTGCCAGTTCTTGCTGATGGTGCCGTAAACGGTGATTGGATGGTGGGGGAGGGGGGAACGCCTCAGGGGTTGTAAACTACGGTTGCACCCACCGTTTCTTACCTTTCCATATCTGCAACAAGCATTCTGTGCCGTGGCCAGACGTTCCACCCATAAAAGGCATTTTAGACCCCTGTTAGTCATTCTCTGGACGGTGCAGGCCTACTTCAAAAAGATGGCCTTTTAAAAACGTATTCACTGCTTCAAAGAGATGCTGATTAATTTTTCCTGGCATTTAGCTATATTTGTAAATTCTCCATTAGTATTTTTATAAAACTGTGTTCAAGGGAGATACGTGGCGCTTTAGTCATACCTTATCCCACTGCTGCTTTGCAAGACCTGTATTTCATGTTTGCGTTGGGCAATATTTCTATCTGCTGCGGTGGGCACCGTCTTTATATTTGCTATGATGTTGCTAAGAAATATTTTTAAAGTGTTGATACTTTCATTTGCTCAGGGAGGAAGCAGTTCCAATTACCCTAAAAGTCTACAATAAATTAAATGCTTCTTCAAGTCTGCCTCTTATCTAGGTCTTGGAAAGTTACTTTAAAATAATTCAGTATACTTTAGTTAGTCCTATGGCTCTAAAGCCCTTCCAAAGTAATTGTTGTTGTTACATGTTGTAGAGCTAGGGTCATCCTGTAGTACCCTTAAGAAATGCTTTCAAGGTAAGTGAGATAGAGAAGTGGGTTTTTTAACTGTTCCACTCCCCTAGTGAGTTTCCATGGCTGAGCCAAGATTCAAACTTGGTTCTCCAAAGTGGTAGCCTATCACTCTACTATACCACACTAGAAACTCGCCAAAGTAATTTATTAGCAACATATATAAAGTTTTGAAAAGTAACTATATACTCCTTTCTTAAAAGTAACTAAGTGTTATGTAACTTCCAGTTGTGCAGTGGAAGAATGTTAAAAACATTTAGCCCATGGCACAAACCATGCTGTCCTCCAGTCTTCCTATTTGGGATGGGAACCATTTGTAGATCCTTAAAAAAAATAAAGAAATGTGAGAGAAACAGAAAGTGACAGATGTGTCATTTCCTGATCAGCGTTGAAGAGCTATAGCGCTGAAGAATCTGGGACTGTCATTTTATGTTGTTAACCATGTTTGTTGTGCTGAATCAAAGGAGACTTCTTATCTGGAACACCTATGTGACAGGCAGGTACAATAACATGATCCCCCCCACCCCACCCCCGTGCTGGGGAAAGCTATGCTTATGGAATCTGATGTCAAATGGGAGCCGGAGTTGATTTACAACTTTCCTTCCAGAAATGACTTTCATTTGCCCTCTTTCTTGTAATCAAAATGGGAAAAAAATAACAGGGGGCAGAAAGTCAAATGGACACATCTTAATAACCCAGGTCCCAAGGAGGGGGTTACTCGCTGGAGCTTTGTGGCACAAGGGTTAAACTGCAGTACTGCAACCTAATCTGGGCTTACAGCCGGGTATCTCACGTATCCCAGAGAGCCTGCACGAGGCGGACTATTAGCCTCCCAACTTTCTGAGGCTGATAAATTAAGTACCCAGCTGGGTGGGGGAGGGGCAATTTTGTAGCCTGCAGAATTAAATTGCAAATTGCCCAGAGAGCACTTTAAGTGGCACGGGGCGGAACAGAGTTAGCATTTTGCCTTTTTTGCTATACTCTTATATATGCTCTCTCTCTCTCTCTCTCTCTCTCTCTGTATATATATGCTGAAGAGCCCCATGGCACAGTGGTTAAATGCCTGTACTGCAGGTAAAACTGGGTTCACAACCTGGAGTTCAATCCCAGGTAGCCGGCTCATGGTTGACTCAGCCTTCCATCCTTCCGAGGTTGGTAAAATGAGTACCCAGCTTGCTGGGGGGGGGCATACTGTAATTAAAAACTGTAAACCACCCAGAGACTACTTGAAGGGGTATGGGGTGGTATATAAGCAGACCACTTTTTTGCTTTTAAATATCACAAGGCACAAGTATGCCCAGAAGGATTCTACGGTATTGACATGGAATTCTATTTTTTCTTGGTTTAAGATGTTCAGGAAGGACACATAATCAGCACAAGACTGGCCTTTTAACACACTGAACAAGAACGTCAGGAAGGCTTCTTTCCCCTTTTCATAATCTTTGTCCTGCTGTTGCCTTTTCAACTCTCAGTTCTTTCATACTATTCAAGCCACGTGCTCCATACACGTTCATTCCCCCCCCCGCAATCTAATTTCCATAGTAATACATTGGAGCTGCAAATTAATTACAGAAGATAGTGTTCTGCTACTCTAGTGTAATAATCATAACACACACCTGAAAAGTGTTCATTAAGACTTCAAACGAAAAAGCTGTTGTCTTAGCTTCCGTAAAGTGAGCTGCTAACTTAAGGAACTCAATATTTTAGCTATCTATTGCACTGACTAGTCATTACAGCAGGTGCACTTCACACACTACGGGAAAAGCAGCACCGATAATTACTGAAAATAAAGGAGGATCGTTGGATTGTTACCTGAACACAGGATTTCAAAGGACTCTGGTTCTTCCCCTGCATATCCCTAAGGATTCCTCTCTGTATCTTTTCTTACATCACAGGGCTCTATCACATGTCCTTTAATATCCTGATTAAATTTCCAGATAAACTGTTTCCCAAAATCTTGTCCCCATGGCTACTGGGCTTAAAACAAACAAACAAACAAACAAAACAACAAACAAACAAACAAACAAACAAACAAAAACAGTAGGGCACACTTTAGTGAGTTTTCCAAGACCCATCTGAGAAGTAAGGAATTTTTTACTCCGGTTAAAAATCCACATTTTTCCGGATCCAGAAGTCATGTAAATGTGCATATGATCCGGATATCTGCTTTTTAATTTTTTTTCCTAGTGCCAACCAGCTTATTTATTTATTTATTTATTTATTTATTTATTAAATTTATATCCCACCCATCTTCCAGGAAGGAACTCTGGGCGGCTTACAATCAAACCAAATAAAACTAAACAGACCACAGATTACAATAAAAATAAAAGAGGCATAACCCAAAAGCTTGTCCTGGGGCCGGGCAGCACTATTTTATTTTTATTCCCCCTCCCCCCTTGCTGGCCATCTGGCCTTCAGGCTGACAGCGCTTTTTAAATTATAATTTTAATTTTTTCCTTGCACCGACCAACTTGTCCTGGGGCTGGTCAGTGCTTTTTTAAAAAAAAAATATTCCCTCTCCCCCAGCACTTACCAGCTGGCCTTCGGACTGTCAGCACTTTAAACAAAAATTATTTCCTAGCACTGACCAGCTGGCCCTGGGGCTGATCGGCACGTTTTTTTTAAAAAAAAAAATCCTTGTAGTAGGAATGGAGAACCCACATCTTCAGTCACATAACCAACAAGGAAGAAAAGCTGGACTTTCTCAATATCCAGATCTTTCCCCCCGGTGAGATAGTGGCCACCATCTCCATTCAGGTCTTCTGCTCAGATTCCTTCTAAAAGAAGCTGGCGGTCCTTCAATAATTCAGACCCTTCCTGTTTTCACTTTGGCCCCAAACCTAAAATAAAATTCAGAAATCAGAGGATTCAGTCATTTCTCTTGGTTATGACAAGAAGTTAGCAAAAGGGTAAGACTTATATTTATCATAATTGGAAGGTTTTAAGTAGATTCTTAGGAAGAGATTGTGCCTGTAATAGTTCAGGGGAACTGGCACAGTTGGTTGGGTTTTGCACTAATCACTTTTCCCTAGATCAGACTTTTCCCTAGAATAGTCTTAATTTCAGGGCAGAAATGGAACCCTCTACAAAGGAAGATCCCAGTTAATTACCAAGGAATTAATTAGCTTATTGTAGAACAGAAGTAAACCTAAATATTGACTGGGCAGGCACAAGGGCATACAAAATCCATGTAACTCCTGTATAGGGTAATTTAACTTGACTAGTACACTGGGTATCAGAAATGGCAAGCCAGGGACTGAGGGTCGAATGCAGATGACTTTTGCACACCTCCATGAGATCAGCATGAAGTACGCTAGATTTCCAAAGCAAATGAAGAATATTGCATTGCATTATGCTTTTCAGTTCCTTTTGTTTGCTTCTGGCTTTTTTCAAACTCATCCAAGTTCTGCATTTCCTCCCAGTGGGGGGCAGCTTCCATGACTAAGTAAGCCACTTGACTGAGAAAGGATGATCTGTGAGCAAAGGGAAAGGTTAAAGGTTTATGTGCCTCCCTAACCTGTGATGGGGTTCCTGCATGGCAGGGGGTTGGACTAGATGGCCCTTGAGGTCACTTCTAACTCTATGATTCTTAGAGATGGGCATGAAACATTTTGTTTTGTTTTGTTATTTGTTATTTGTTTCATTACGTAACAAAACGAATAAGGACCCTAGGGGCAAATTTAACACGAAATGAAACAGAGTGAGAAAAATTGGTTCGGTTCGGTTCGGTTCAGTTTGTTAATAGGGGCGGAGATGCCGAATACCTGGTGCTGGTCCAGAGGTCCTTTTGTGCCGAGTGGCACGGAGGGAGAACGCACCTCGTCGGTGCCATCGAGGGACGCAGCGGGCTCGAGCCTCAGGACAGCCCCAGGAGGAGAGATAAGAAGCAGGCTGCGTTTAGGCAGCCACAGCAGCGTGGCTTCAAAGCTGCTGCCCCGTTGCGCCTCCCTTCCATGGCCCATTATCGCGGGCCGATCAGGAGGGGTGATAAGAAGGAGGCTGCGCTTAGGCGGCCAGAGCAGCATGGCTCTGACACAGTTCCCCCTCTTTATTCCTCCCATGCCCCTTCATAGGCACCCCCCCCCCAGCTCCGACCGGGCCCCAGGGGCTGCACAGTGGGCGCTGGGAAAAAGCGGGTAAAAGGAATAACAAATTAATGAAACAGCAAAGCAATCTTTTCGCAAAAATGAAACACCATTTTTTCGATTCATGCCCATCTCTAATGATTCTATGAACCCACTATTTTTTAACTTTTGCAGGTGTAGCTGGGAGGGACCATTCAGTGCTCGGGGGACTCTCAATCTATACAGAACTAGCCAATAATAGTTCCTTCCCTGCTCACTCCTATTGACCTCCCCCTCCCCCTCTGCCCTGTGGTCTGCCAGTGAATCAGCTGAGGTCTGTTGCTTAAAAACAGTCCTGTATGTTTTTAGCGTGCTGTTCACTGCATGTGATCAAAATCGTTTATTTTCTACAAATAATGTCTCAGTTATGAGTTTTGAGAATAAGGTGTGGACAGCTTTGGGGAGACTTGAAGCTGCTTCTGTTCTTTTAACCCCAGCACTTCTACTGTGCAGTGATTGGAATTTATCCTAGTTCAAAACTCTGCAACATGTTCTAAGCCCGATTCCCTTACAATTTCATGCATCTCCGTATTCACTGGCAGCAGCTCTTTGAAAGAATCTCTGGGAGGGCCAGAGGCAATTCAGGAAGCTGCTTGGGTAGGGTGGGAAAAAATCCACAATCCCTACAGTTATAAGAACAAGGGTAACAAGTCACCCCTGAACCCAAGATTTGGAAAAATATAGTCAGATGAGTAAGAGCAATGCACTTCCCCTTGATTGTAGCCCACCATGCTATTTAAAAAAAAAAAAAAAACACAATCATGGTGGGATCAATCCTGCATCTTAATGCACCAACATTTACCTTAAATATGGGACTGTTGCCACTAATCTCCTCTTTTGTTAATATAATTACCTTGTGACTAACTAATATATGGTAGTCCTTGTGTTTGATTATTATTATTATTATTATTATTATTATTATTATTATTATTATTATTATTATTATTATTATTATTATTATTATTATTAAAAGAAAGTTCTCATTCCAAGGCTTGAGCTGTCAGGGTTCTATTATCATTATGTTTTCCACACAAATTATTGCATTATTTAAAGCATCTTACAGCAGTTCTATCGGTGACCTCTTTCATGAACTTTTCCTGTCTTTTCCCTTCTCTCCCCCCCCCCATTGCATCGACTAATAATATCCCGGTGATTAGTAAACATCATTAGATCCTTTATGCCATAGTTTGGGTTACGGACCATTGTAGAAGCACAGGTTATCCTGAATTTTAAACATAACATTAACAACAGAATTATTGCTAATTTTAATAGACAAGTTTTATTAATAAGCACATACAATTGCAAGATGTCAGTGAAAGTTCAACTATGTTAATTTTCTCCTTGGCAGCACAAGGAACGGGGAACATAATTAAGCCTCTATTTCTCATCCTCACCCCATACCTAAGGCATGAGCATTACTGTTTTACAATGAGTTACAATTAATACCACCATCTACTGGGGAGCAACCACTGGCAAAGAAATATGAACCAAGACGTCCGTAATTTGCTGTGGGTTGAAGCCGCTTACAAAATCTCACCACTTCTAAAACAGAAATGCATTTCTTTACAACCAGTCTTCCCATGCATCGTAAAAAAAGGGCATTTTGTGAGATGTTATAATTTTAGACTAAGAGAGATGATTCCAGGCTCAAGTCCTGAAAGGCTATTTCATGGAAGAGCCAGAACAAAGAATGTTACATTTTTAAGAAGGAACTCATTGTGTTATTCATTACTTCTTGGTATCCACATGATCACGGTCATTATCTATCTGTCCTCAGCTCATGCAGGCGATTCATGGTGTATGATGAAAACACTGTGGTGTCACTGCAAACAGGCTGGGAAAAAAATTGCAGACAAATACTCCCACATTCCATGTTTTAGTTAGGAGTGAGTTTAGAGATGGATTTCTGCTCCCACAGGGCATAATCCTCGTGGCCATTTTATTTGCTGTAAAAAAAAAATCCATGATACATGACAGAAAGTAGAGATCAGCAGATTGGCAATAAATGTGTTTTAGAGACATCCACTACCTAATAGGAATGGGCACCAAATGAAAAATGACACACTGTTGCATTGTTTCATTAGCAAACGAAACAAAACAAAACGGGGATGCACCATTTTGTTAGTAACAAAATGCATCAGCTTTTTTTCTGTTGAAATGAACGGATTTGTTTCTCTGTAAAATAGCTCCACTAGGTTCTAGAGACACGAACTTTGGTGTGAACCTTCCTTGGTCTCTCCCATTCAAGCCCTCCAGATTTGGAGGTGGCCAAGTTATTCAACTCTAAACGGGGTACCCATAGGTATCCATTTTAATTTTGGGGTTTATTTTGTTGGGAATAGGGAGTGGTTTGCTAATTGCCTCATGGCAGCAGGGTTATAAGAAACTGGGCTACTTTCAGTTTTGTCATCTGTGGTGGAGTTTATTTATTTATTTATTTATTTATTTATTTATTTATTTATTTATTTATTTATACTTATTAACCTCCAATTTGGCCACAGGAACTCTGGGGAGTGTACAACAAATTACAGCATAAACAACCTATCCGAAAAACAAACCAACAATAAAAATTCAATAGCAAAACAAAGGGATAAATAAAAACAGACAACCACATCCATCAATACCACAAACACATAGTCTGGCACGAAAAGTCTGGGTCAAACAATACAAAACCAACAAAATACATACCATGGTACACTCCACAATCACTGAAGCTTGTTGTGTGAGTGGACAAAAAGAGAGTGGTTTGTGTGTGTGTACAAGAGACAGCTTCTCTCTCTCTCTCTCTCTCTCTCTCTCTCTCTCTCTCTCTGTGTGTGTGTGTGTGTGTGTGTGTGTGTTTAGTGTAGTGTAGTGTAGTGTAGTGTAGTGGTTTGAGAGCAGCCAGTTTATCTGTTCTTTTTTGGGTTGAGGGATTTGGGGCAGGCTTTCCTTATATTCTTTTCTTTTCCCCTCCTACCCCCTTGAAAGTACATTCCTTCCCACCCACCCGCATTATTCCCAGTCTACCACTGTAGCAGTCCCACCATTCTTTTGTACCCCCACCCTGGCTTGTGTAACTCTGTGCTTCTCTTTGCACACACAGGCAGCTTTTGTTCCCTTCTGAATCTGTTCTCTTCTGTTTGGGAGGGCTTTATCATGTGAAGGATATTAGGCAGGGTTTCATTCTAATAAATATTCTAATATATATATACACCCTTCCTACCCCATTGAAAGTACAAGATTCCTCCCCCTCCCCCTCCCCCAGTCACACATTGTTATGCCCACCACCAACCAGTACCAGTTTCCCCATTCTCTAGTGCAGTGATGGCGAACCTTTGCGATTCAACACCCACTAATTTTTTTCGCAAAGTGCCAATACAGCCATTTAACCTGAATACAGGTGGCTGTGAAAAGGAGATGTCGGGTGCCCACAGAAAGGTCTCCGAGTGCCACCTTTGGCACCCGTGCCATAGGTTCGCCAACACTGCTCTCGTGGCACAATACGAATGCACCAAGTTGTCCTTTTAATCATGGCCCATTTTGAAAAACCAACAAAATAGAACTAGAGTCCTCATATTCTGGCCAACTCCTGCCTTCCTCCTGGGCCTGCTAGCCTGCCTGCATGTTATGGGATCTGAAAGACTCATGTATCTCTTAGACCTGCCTTGGTTTTCTTATTTGTATTCTTGCCTGCCTGCCTGCCTGCCTGGTTGAGTGCAATTTATTGATACAGCCCAATGTGCCTTGGTGGGCTTCAAGGGGAGAGTTTGAGGAAGCTCCATTGCAATTTTCATGCCGCTAGCTGCCTGGGATCAGTATTTTCAAATACTTTTACATTACAAATGATTTTTTTCTTTGGGGCACTCCATTTTGTACTTTAAAAATGCAAATTATTTTTCCTAGGGGCACTCTTTGTGGAGTTGAATGACTTGTCCTCCTATACCCCAAACTTCTCCAAATTTGGGGTGATTCAAGGGGGGGGAGTTTGCTCCACTGCAATTTTCATGCTGCTAGCTGTTTGGGATCAGTATTTTCTAGCACAGTAAATTATAGTTAGATTTTTGTCCCATGGGGCACTCACTTTGAACTTTAATAACTCACCCCAAATTGCTCCAAATTTGGAGGGCTTAAAGAGGACAGTCCCAGGAAGGGACCCACCAAATTTGTTGCCTCTAGGACCCCAGGGTCCTGTTTTATAGACAAATGAATTGATTCATTTCTGTTTCATTTCATACAATATTTTCAAAAAAATATTAGTAGCGAAACAAAACGAATCACGGAGATCAACAAAACAAAATGAAATGAAATAGTTTTTCCATTTCATGCCCATCCCTACCACCTATAATACTAAAGGAGTGATTTATGCTATATGGTGCCTTCTCAATATAAATAAGACCTTCATACTCCTCAAGTTACATATAGTGGAAGGAATGTGAGATGGATGCATGCTGGTATGTAAGGTGTATGCATGCTTGGCCTGGAATAAGGTGAAGAACCACAGAAAGAGAGAGCTGAAAATGGACAAACAGAACAAAGGTATGATGGGACTTTGGGAACCTGATGATGAGACTCTAACTGTTCACTGAAATGAGCTCAACTTTTGAGCCTTGACCTCCTGAACTATGGTTTGAGCATCTTGGCAGACCTCATCTACTGTTAGCAGTTTTGGGAATTCGGAGAAGGAAAATCCTGCTACTTGAGTCTTCCAACCAAACCATAGGTGGATTGCATACTTGTCTGCCAGTGATAAGGACATGCAAAATTGCAACTAAGAGCATTGCATGGGTGATGATGGCCATCAACGCAGGAAAGGACAAAGAAACACCTGGTGCGTATGCTCAGCTGAAAAGTTGCCCAGGAAGGATACAAAAAAGAACCTGAACAGTTAGAACTTTGTACTCCAAGACCAAAGTTTTTGGCTCATTTGCCCTCTTCATTGGAACCTCGACTATGCTGATCAAGAGCTGTTCTCTTTCTGTCATGGTGAGCATGAATGGGATGCATGGATGCATTGTGTGAATGAAACCCCAATTAGCTCTCTAGCTAATAGAAAATAAAGTGTATTCATTGGCACCTACTATTGTGTCTTATGGGGTCCTTTTGCTGTTTATCTGTAGCATTGTTCTTGCAATTAGAGATGGGCACGAATAAAAAAAATGGCATTTCGTTTGTCGTTTGTCGTTTGGAGGGTCCGTTTCATTTCGTTTCCATTTTTCACAAATTTTTGCAAAAAAATTGTTTTCATTTTCGTTCGTTTCATTACCATTTCATTACCATTTATTACAATTTTTTTGTGATTTTTTAAGGATTTTAAGCAATTCACTTGCATTGCAGTAACGAAAATGAAACGCATGACAAAATTTCCCGTGTTTCTGTTCATTTCGTTTTATTTTAGAGACAAAATTTGTTTGTCGTTCCATTGCATAACGAAACGAAAAAACAAAAACGGAAACGAAAAATTGTTCGTTTTGTGCCCATCTCTACTTGCAATACAAAAGGACTATTTGGTGACAACAGAACATCTGAGGAACTTGAGAAGTAAAAGATTGTGTAGCCCTCTTGTTAGTAGTTACTGTATGGAATTCAACCACTCAGAAAGAGACTTAAAACTTTGGGCTTGTGGATGCAATCCCTGTGAAAAATGAGAAATCCATCAATAGAAAATTGACTGGATTTTGAAATTCAACACTTGAGCCCCTCATGGAGTGAATGAAGACATAGACTTTCTGCCTAAAGCATGTCCAAACTTTGGCTCTCCTGATATTTTGGACCACAAATCCCAGAATTCCAATCCTGTATTGCCAATGGCAAAGGACTGTGAGAGTTGTGGTCCAAAACATCTGGAGCGGACCGAAGTTTGGACATGCCTGCTGTAACATCTCCCCCCTACAGCCTTGCAGGCAGAGAGATTTGGCGTTAACAACTCAGCTGCAAGTTGATAATAAGTGCACATCACTCTTCCCGTAATTGTGCAGTATCTGGAGCTGGTACAGACCAAATTAACTTGTGAAGTTTCAGTTCTAAAATCTTGGTATGTATCATGTAATGTATGTTGTCACAGATTCACGCTGGCAGACTAGTACTACTAAAAACACAGAGATTTTACTGTGGAGGATTCATAGGAAAAATGGATTGCCTATTCATTGATATGAATTAAAAATGAGCATTAATTATAGACAGTTATGGTTGTTCTGAACCTGCTGTTTATAAGTAATTCATTTCTGGTTTTATACAGTGCGCCTGAAGAAAGTTGTGCCTTCAAACACACTGAACATTTTTAAACTAGAATAAACACTGTTCACATTTTTCTACACCCTGAGACCTAGACTCTCTTTCTGATTTCTGAGACCATCACAGTTCCTTATGTTTCGGGCGGGGGGATGTAGACAAATACTCCCAGACTCCCTCTAGTAAAAAACATTACTAATGAATTTGAAGTCCCCATCAGAAAAGCAAAGCAAAGCAAAGTGTTCTGCTTATATACCTCCCCATACCACTACAAATGGTCTCTGGGCGGTTTACAATTTTAATTACAGTGTGCAGGCTACACATTGCCCCCCCCCCAGCAAGCTGGGTACTCATTTTACCGACCTCGGAAGGATGGAAGGCTGAGTGAACCTTGAGCCTGCTACCGGGGATTGAACTCAGGTTGTGAGCACAGTTTTACCTGCAGTACAGGCATTTAACCACTGCGCCACGAGGCTCAGTGGTTAAACAAGATTACATCACTAAACTCAACTTACTCTAAACTGTGGATTGAAAGTGAACTTAAAGGGATCCAGGGGAAAATTAATATGTTTTGCAATGGTAATAAAAAAGCCAGGACCAATAAGTTTATGGTATATACCGCAAAAGGAGGGTGCTATAGGGTTAGATAATATTAAGCTATATTTCATAGCCAATCAGATAAGACATATTCCAGATATAATAATAGGAAAGGATAACTTAATCTGAGGAGACTTAGAAATTATACAAAAAAGAGAATATTTTTTAAAGGAAGACATTAAAGCTCAGATGAAAAAGATAAATAATCCATTCTTGAAAAACACAATGGAAGGTTGGAGGAACTTTAGGGAAATTTGAAGCCCATTGGTTTCACCTTTGATTTGAATAACAAAAATTAAGAGTTTCCAAGAAAATTTAAAAGAGAAGTTAAATAAGCATCTGCATGATAAAAAAAAAATAGTCATATACTTGCGGGATTGGCTAAAACAAATGCAGAGTAGACAAAGCATAAAGGAAAAGTTGGGAGGAAATATTTTCCTGGTTGAACATTATAAAGATGGAAAAATATACTAAAGGAAGGATAACTAAAGTAGGAGAGTGTAGAAAATTGACCAGGTTTGAAGAAATTTTAGATAGAAGAAATGAGATAGAGAATAAAGAACAGAGGAAAGGAATTTTAAGTGAGATATATAAAATATTAATTCAGATGGATTATAAAAAATAAGTTAAGAGAGATATGGCAAGAAGATGTTAATAAGGAGATAAAAGAGGAAGAATGGGGGGAATGTGGAATAAAAGAATAATGAAAAATATGTCAGTGAAAGTTAAAGAAAACTGTTATAAAGTATATTGGAGATGTTATATAACACCTGCAAAGTTAAATATAATAAATAAAGAAATATATCTAATTTGGTGGAGATGTAAAAAAGAAAAAGGGACTTATTTACATATGTGGTGGGCATATGAGAAAAGGAAAATGGAATGGACATTGCTTTTTAATGAAATACAAGAAATATTAGCGGGAAAGATTCCAATGTCCCCCCCCCCAATTGGTATTGTTATTAAACGTGATTGCAGATACACAACTGAAGAAAGGGGGGGATTGGTAATTATAATGGTTATGACCACAAGATTGATTTTTTGCCAAATACTGGAAATCTAATAATCAATTAATAATGGAGGAATGGTATAATGAACTAGAAAAGATAAAAGAAGATAATCCACATTCTTAATAGTTCCTTTTAAAATACAGTATTTGAAATGTGGTGCTGGAGGAGAGCTTTGTGGGTAATAGGGACCACCAGAAAGATGAAAAGGTGAGTTCTAGATCAAATTAAACATGAACTAGCTCTGGGGGCAAACACGGCGAAATTGAGGCTTTCCTCCTTTGGGCACAATCATGGGAAGGCAAGATTGTATGGAAAAGAAAGCAATGCTAATTGTTCATCTATCTTATGAGCCTGTTTCAAACCAGGATGACATGAGGTCAAAGTGAACTAAAGTGGACCCTTGTATAACAAACAGTTTGTATAACATAAAATCTGAACAACATAATCAATTCCGGAGATAGGGGAAATTTGCTTAACATAATCGTCTATGGGCGAATCCGCACAACATAAAAATGGGATTACTCCATTTTCAATGCATTCCTATGGGAAATTTGTATAAAGGAAAATTTGCTTAACATGATTTCATTTGGAACAAATTAATTCCTTTATACAAGGTACCATTGTATAAAATGGAGGATTTGCAACTAGTTTTCATCAGACTGACAAAGCTGTTTGGATAAGCAGCGAAACGTTTCAATCTCTCAAGAAAAAAAGTCCAGTTGCTGTGATTCAACTTTCAGATAAACTCACCTGGATGACTGAGAATCTTCACAGAAACACCTAAAGTACAAAAAACACCACCAAAATTGGTTAGTGTGTGTGTTGTTGTGGGTTGCTTCAGTGAGCGGACGTCTCTCTGTGTGCTAGTTATAGCCAGGCTAGCTGGCTGCTTCGTTGCTTTTTTATTTCTTGCCACAATGGACTGCCCAGATCCATATAATCTGCTTTCTTTCTTTCTTTCTTTCTTTCATTCTTTCTTTCTTTCTATTTCTTTTGACTGATTCCCCCCATGTTCTGCTGCCTGCTTTTGTAGATTGGTTCTCTGTTGCCTTACTTCTATGATTTTTTTTTGGGGGGGGGGATAGTTTTCAGAGTCTTTTCAAGGGCTTTGTATTGCTAGCAAACATGAATGATAGAAAAGGAAACAAACAGCCTGAAGAAGGCTTCTCCGTTTGTGTAAAATTAAAGGATCAAGGAATGAAGGAAGGAAGGAAGGAAAGAAGGAAGGAAGGAAGGAAGGAAGGAAGGAAGGAAGGAAGTATCCTATTACATTGATTCTCTCACTGATGTATTATCATTGTTTTGTCACACCTGAACAAGGGGTAATCGTTTTGGGAACGATGAATCCTAACCTGGAGTCCATGTAGAGTTGAGCCATGTGACTTTAAGTTTCTTTCTTGCTGTATCTGCAATTATGCCCCGCATTTCTCTGATTTTGCAGGATTTATATCTTGATACAGTTCATAGTTCTCTCTGTCATTTCCACACTTAGCAGGGACTGATTGGTTGCAGACAGTTTCATGACAATCAAATGCAGTTCTCTCTATGATTTAAATTGTCCTTCCTGAGATGGCTATTAAAATCAGATGCCTCATATTCCTATGCTATCTTTTAAATTCAGCCTCCTTTAGACCCAAACCTCTCCCCCCACACAATGAGTTAAAAAGACAGGTTTATAGAGTAGGGATGTTGTCACGTGACTAGAGAGACAGTCTGCCTCCTTAAAAGAAAGATCAAATGTGTGGAATTTATAATACCAAATCATAATTACTGTATGTACTCGAATATAAGTCTGTTTTTTCAGCCCTAACTTTGGGCTGAAAAAAGGGGCCCTCTACTTATATTCAGGTCAATACTTGTAGCCACTGAGGCAAGTGTTTGGGTCAGTGGCTAAAAGTCATTTTAAACATTGTGCACCGCTTCTTCTGAGCCCCTTCTTCATCACGGGGGAGCACTTGCCTCGGTGGCTAAAGGTCATTTTAAACATCACACTAGAGATGGGCACACAACGAACAATTTTCCGTTTCCGTTTCCGTTTTTTTGTTTCGTTACGTAATGAAACGACAAACAAATTTTGTCTCTAAAATGAAACGAAACGAACAGAAACACCAGAAATTTTGTCATGTGTTTCGTTTCCGTTACTGCAATATGAGTGAATTGCTTAAAATCCTAAAAAAAAATCACAAAAATTGAAATAAATGGTAATGAAATGGGAACGAAATGAACAAAAATGAAAATGATTTTTTGCAAAAATTCCCAAAGACAGAAACGAACCAAAACGGACCCTCCAAACAACAAATGACAAATGAAATGCCATTTTTTTTATTCGTGCCCATCTCTACATCACACACCTGGGCCCCAACTCACAAAGGAGGAGCTGCCAGGCCCTGCTGCATTTCCCACCCTAGACTTATGCTCGAGTCAATACGCTTCCCCAGTTTTTGGGGAGTTAAATTAGGGGCCTTGACTTATATTTGGGTTGACTTATACTCAAGTATATGCGGTAATCAGTTATATCCATGCAGCTGCAGCTTACATTCATGAGGTCCAGCCTAAAATATTTGTCTGCCTGAGGTGAAACAGGAAGTTAAGGTGCATTGTAGGCAGTCAAATTACTGTGGTATTTGAGGCAGAAAATTCCACGGGTGGCTCTTTCTTTTTGTGTGAAATTCAAATTAGTTTTTTATCATAGCCAATGTCCATTATATCTATATGCATATACAAATATAATTAAAGCAGTATAGCAATCAGACAATATTATTGTTTAACAATATAAAAGTTAAAATTCAAGTTAAAAGTATATACAAGTATGTTAAAAATCTCTAAAATGGTATCACCATAGTCATAAGGGTGCAACCTATAAGAAAAACGGTCTGTAATTAACTTAATATCTTGTATTTCTTCAAACACTACCTGCTCCCTCTTGATTGCTTATGCAGCTAACCCTTAGCTTTATAGCCATCTTCTTTTTGTGTGAAAATGAAGCACCAACAGCAAAGTAAGGCACTAACAATGCACGTCCTTTTCACGGCACCCAGACTTGAAGCTCACAATTGCTATGGACCCCTCACTTGTGGTGTGCCCACGTTTTTGAGTGTGGATGGTGCTTTGGGTTGTATCTTTCATCACAAGCCAAGGACTCCAAGCCTGGTGAATGTTTAACCCAGTGCTCAGACAAGCCTGATGACTGAATCCCAAATATGACAAGAACCATTATGAAAATCAAAGACCAGTTTGATGGCCTTTAGGTTTATATCAGAGTTCTTAGGTCCGCTAGAGGGTCCACAAAATGATGCACCCCCAAAACGCAGCTGGACTGCAATTTTACTGAAGTCTTTCAAGATGTGTTCAAGAGGAAGGAAGGGAAGTAGAAAGCAAAAGAAAATAATCCATTGCCTATAATGCCTGCAAGTGCTTAATTGGTCACAGTGTTGTTGCCCAGCAACCATTTCACTTTCTTCTTCAATTTTCTCTCTCTACTTTTCTTTCAAAAAAAAAAAAGCCGCACTATCTGCCTTCAAGGATCTGCAGGCATGTATATACGCTCATACAAAGTTGCAGGAACTGAATGGTAAAATCCTAGTCATTTTCCATAAAGCATGTTGTTTTACAAAATAAATAAATGATCCTTGGTCTAGCTATCCTTTTTCGTATAGAATTAATTTTATTGGAAGAGGCACCCAGGGATATTTTGTAACCAGAGAGGCAAGGATTGCCATACATTAGGGAACTTATACTAAGATGAGGTAATTTGCCTTCTTATTTAGTCTAGAGATCTGAGGTAATCTGTATTTTTATGAAGTTCAACAGGATACGAAGAGAAAGCTATTAAGAAGGGTTTTTTAAAAATCATTTATGTGAGTCTGTTTACTAGTATAGGAGATCCAGCCAAAAAGCAGCCATTTCCCATCTTCATTAAAACACAATGCAGTATTATTTTCTGTTGTTAGCATTTGGCCTTGTTTTTTTCAAACAAAAAGAAGATATGAAACATGTTTAAATGTCTTATTCCTCAGACACTATTAAGTTCAAGGAAAGAGATGAAGCAGCTGTCAGATGTTGCAGGCGATCAGACAGCAATGTTTTCCAACTCCTAAAGAAAAAAACAAAACAAAATACACAATGGTTTTGTTTTTCCTGTTTGGAAAGCATGGGGCTAGATTGCATGGCAGACAAGACATTCTTTGCCATTTCCATAGTCCTCTTGTTTCCTTCCTGACTGTTAGGAATCATCTTTTTGTTTGGTGCAGGGTGAGGTCTGGTGCATATGTCACTTGCCTTGCCTTGTGGGTGTCACTTTCCTTAATTGCTCTGGATGTTAATGGTCATTTAATCCTATGTTCTACAATCCAGCAAGCACTAGTTTGTAAAGGTTAATGAAGCCTTTAGGCAATTATGATCTTTACAATTCTCCCTGACCTTTATGAAATGGCTTGCTTCCTTGTCACCACCCCCTTTTTTATGCTATTGACAGTAAGTGATTCAGGTGGGTGGGGGGAGAGAGAATTAAAATCTCTATGAATGTGGAATGCATAAAAGAGTTTATCCAAACATTTGCAGGGGGACAAATACCATCTGATACTCCCACATAAAATCTTTTTCTCTGGTGCTTCTTGTAGGTGAATTTTCTGTATCCTCCTCTTCTTCCTCATCACAATGGTTTAGGGCTCTATCCCATGACCACTAAAATGAACTTTTAACTTCTAGAAAAGCTGCCTCCAAAAATGGTGCCCCCAAAAGCAGCCACCTTTTCTGAAGGAAAAAAAAAATCAGCCACACCCCCTGAAGTGTGTTTTCCTGGTACTAGCTCTGAGGGTAGTGGGTGTGTGTTTTTTCAGTCGCATGATGATGTGCCTGTTTAACCAGCTCAAATGACAATGGGGACTAGAAAAGCTGCTTCTTATCCCAGCAAGGCAGGGATTCTGGCTCAGCTGAAGGTCACATGTAGGGGGAGAGAGCTGGAGCTTAGGATGGGAGAGAGGGGGATGGGAGAGGGGGGAGGAAGACTTGCAAAGCAGCGAGGGAGGGTTTGTGTGCATGTGTGCTGAGAAAGGAGTGTGTGTGTACTGAGGAGGAAGCTACCCCGTTTCAATGTTGATCACCCGCCACCTTTCACACAATGGTGGAGCCAAGAGGGGAAGGGCTTGGATAGTGCAGGATGCTCTTAACTGCCTGCCTGCCTGCCTGCCTGCCTGTCAACCACAGCCTGCTCTTTAAGGGGGGAGGAGGGGGTTGCAAGGCTCCAGCTGTTTTGTTCTTCCCTCCTCCCTTGTCCCTATGATGAATGAAGCCTTTCTGGTGCTACCTCTGCAACACACACACACACACACACATGCAAACAGACAACCAAAGGGGAAGGGGTGGCAATTGATCCCTGAAAGACATCATTTTTTTTTTTGCTAGACTCCCAGTTTCCAGAGAGAAAGAGAGAGGAGGAAATGCCATTTTTTTTTTCCCCAACATTTTATTGAACATACAAGTAATTAAACATGGAAACTCAAATCAGTAACATGCACAACATAACAAGAAGGGAAGGGAAAAGGGAAGGAAAAGGAAAAGGGGTACCATAAAATACACACCCACAATTTATCTATAATAAGACATGTCTCGCTTGATGATTCTCTCTCATTGACATATTATTGGCTAGTTGTCCTCTAATTCTATCTTGCTTTAATCTAGATTACTTTAGTTTCCCACCACTCATAAAACAGGTCCCAACCATCACTGAAAGTTGATTCTGTTTGCCCTTTTAGTCTTCTGGTTAATCTGTCCATTTCTGCACATTCTACTATTTTTTTAATAATCATCTCGTCCGTAGGGAGATTTTCAGATTTCCAGCTCTGAGCCCATGCTATTCTAGCTGCTGTTAAAATATGTAACAATACATAAGACTTTTGTTTATGTATCACATTTGGCAATATGCCTAACAGAAATATTTCCGGTTTAAACTCTAATTGTGTTTTTAAAATTTCCTTAGCCCATGTATGTATTTTCACCCAGTAAGTTTTAGCTTTGTCACAGGTCCACCAAGCATGATAATAAGTACCTTCATAGTCTTTACATTTCCAACACTTATTTGAAACATTAGGGAACATATTAGCAAGTTTTGCTGGTGGCATATGCCATCTATAAAACATTTTATAAAGATTTTCCTTATATGCGGTGGCCAAGGTTAGTTTAAGGTTAAACGTCCATAATCGCTGCCATTTTTGGAGTTCAATATTGTAACCAAAATTTTGGGCCCATCTTAACATGGTGTCTTTCACCTCCTCATCCTGCATATCCCATTGCAATAGGTATTTATATAGTTTTTGGATTTGTTTTTCTTCTGTTTTTAATAGGATCTTGTCAAATGCTGTGTACTCTTTGTAGAATCCTTGGGTCTTTATATCCTGGTGGTAAATCGACTGTAATTGCATTAATGGCCACCATGAAAAAGTCAGGCCTTGATCTACTAATTGTGACCTCGATTTCAAAATTCCCTCAGAGTCTAGGAGCTCATTATAGGTAGTAATTTTCTCCATACTTAATAAATTGGGATACGTGAATGCTTCCATCGGTGAAACCCATCTGGGTATTTTGGTGTAGATTTTTAATTTAACCTTTTCCCAAATTCTCAATAGTGACTTCCTTATCAAATTTCTTTCAAAATATTTATGTGTTTTTGTTTTCCCATACCATAGAAATGCATGCCACCCTATTTGTAGGTCATGTCCTTCTAAATACAGTATTCTCTTATTCCTTAAAAGTACCCATTCTTTTATCCATATTAGTGCATTTGCTTGGTGATATAGGGTCCAGTTTGGAAGTCCAAATCCTCCTCTTTCTTTTGCATCTTGCAATAGTTTACGTTTAATTCTTGGTTTACTTTTTTGCCAAACAAATTTGGAAACAGCACTATTCAATTCCTTAAAGAATTTTGGGTCTAAGTTGATCGGCAAATTTTGAAAAAGAAAAAGTATCTTCGGCAAAATGTTCATTTTAATTGCCGCAATTCTTCCTAACAGAGATAACTGTAATTTAGACCACCTTTCCAACTCCTGCTTAATCTGTACCAGTGATTTATTGTAATTGTCTTCTTTTAGGGTAGAGCATCTCGCTGTGATATATACTCCCAGATATTTTATTTTTTTAACTACTTGGATATTTGTATTCATCGTAAGTTGGTCCTTTTGTTTCTGAGTTAAGTTTTTAACTATGAATTTAGTTTTTTGTGTGTTGATAATCAATCCAGCTATTTCACCATAAGTTTCAATCTGGCTAAGTAACCTTGGTGTTGATTGCAGAGGGTTTTCTAAAATAAATACCACATCGTCAGCGTATGCTTGTAGCTTATAAGTTTCATCCCTAATACGTGTCCCTTCAATTTCTGGGTTATTTCTTATTTGTCTGTTTAATGTTTCTAACGCTAAGATAAATAGCAGCGCTGATAATGGGCATCCTTGTCTTGTTCCCTTTGTAATTTCAATGCTTCTTGTCCTTTCTTCATTTATGATTATACTTGCTATTTGTTTAGAGTATATTGCATTTATCATGTTCAAGAAATTTTGGCCAAATTGCATCCCCTCTAATTGCTTCTTCATATAGTTCCAATTTAAGTTATCAAAAGCTTTTTGTGCATCTAAAAATAACAGTGCTATTTGTTTTTCTGGATGAACATCGTAATATTCCAATATGTCAAGAATTATTCTTATATTATTTCTTAGTTGCCTTTTTGGAAGGAATCCATTCTGATCTGAGTGTATAAATTGTGTGAGAAATTTCTTCAGCCTATCTGCCATAATAGATGCCAATATCTTATAATCAACATTGAGTAGTGATATGGGTCTATAATTCCCTATTTGTGTGGTATCCGATTCATCTTTTGGTATTAAAGTGATGTCTGCTTCTAACCACGATTTAGGAATCTTTGCTTCCTGAAGTACCTGATTGCATACATCTTTCAAAGGTCCTGTTATCACTTCCCTAAATGTTTTGTAAAATTCGCTTGGCAGACCATCAGGTCCTGGCGTTTTCTGATCCTTCTGTCTATTTATTGATTCTGCCACTTCCAAAAGCGTTATCTCTGCATTC
This sequence comes from Phrynocephalus versicolor, assembly GCA_023846285.1. Classification (NCBI taxonomy): domain Eukaryota; kingdom Metazoa; phylum Chordata; class Lepidosauria; order Squamata; family Agamidae; genus Phrynocephalus; species Phrynocephalus versicolor. Next base: position 39,202,648 of record JAHTLZ010003547.1, read on the forward strand.
AACATCTGTCGGGTTTTTTCTGGAATTTTGGGGAGGTTAGCCTTTTGTAAATAGTCCTCGATTTTCCTTGTGTCTATACTTTGCGCTTTATATAGCTCGGAGTAATACTGTGTTACTATGTTATGTAATGAGTCTCTCTTTGTTTGCAAAATACCTTTTTTATCTTTTAGACTGCTAATTTGTTTCTTTTCTTTTCTTTTTCTCAGTTTGTAAGCTAGCCATCTCCCTGGCTTGTTTGCATTTTCAAAAAAATTTTGCTTTGCTGCTGTTATTTGTTGAGCCATTTCTTCGGTTTCAATAAGATTCAACTTATGTTTAAACATGTCTACTTCTTTCCTTGCTTCTTTACTATTGGGGTTCTTTTGGAGCTCCAATTCCCATTCTTTATATCTTTGTTTCGTTGACTCATGAAGAGCTCGTCTCTTTTTATTTCTGTTCACTGTATATGATATCGCTATACCACGAAAGACAGCCTTAGCGGCATCCCAGATAGTCTGCAATGAAGTGTTTTGAGTTGTGTTTTCTTTAAAAAAACATTCCAGTTCTTTTTTTGCTTTAAGTATGAATTCTTGTTCCCTTAATATGGTTGTATTTAGTGACCATCTTCCTTTTAATTTTCTTCTCCCTTTCCATGTCATTTTAAGAGGGTTATGGTCTGCCCAGGTATTTGGTTGTATTTCAACTTCCTCAATCTCTAGCCTCAGATTGGTTGTTACCCAAATCATGTCAATTCTGGACCACGATTTATGAACATTTGAGTAGAATGTGTATTGTAATTTAGCTTTGTTTAGGTCTCGCCATGTGTCTTGTAGTCCCAATTCTTCCGCCATTTGAAAAAACGTTTTCGGGAGTATTCTTCTTTTATTCTTCCCAGTATGGTCTTTTTTATAATCCTTGGATTGATCTACGATCGCATTGAAATCACCAATTAGACAAATATTTTGGTAATTTTTTTCTATGAGCAAATCATGCAGCTTTTCGTAAATTTTTTCCTGTTTATCATTAGGTGCGTATATTGCCACTAATAATGTTACTTGGTTGTTAATTTCTGTTTCAAGCATTAAAATTCTTCCCGTTTGATCTGCATAAATAAATTTTGCTTCTTTTGGGGGTTTCACATAAATTGCTATGCCTCTTTTCTTCTGTTGTGGGTCACATGCATAGAAAAGTTTCCCTAACTTGGGGCATTCTAAAAGTTTATGATTCTTCTCCTTAATGTGGGTTTCTTGTAAAACAATTATGTCCGCTCTTTCTTTTTTTAATTTTTTAAAGAATTTTTGTCTTTTGTTGGGTGAATTTAAACCATTTGTATTCACTGAAAAGATTTCTGTTTTTGTCATCATCTTGGATTATTTATAAATTGGATTTGGTGCTCTGGTTTTCCTCTTTTCTAGTGGCTCCCCGTTTCTTAATTGAGGATCTAATAAATTTTGTTCTTCGATTGATGATACTTGAGTCTGGTTCTCTCCTATATTCAAAAAGGCTGTTCTTGTTCTCGCCGTCTCTTCTCTCTCTGATGGTGGTGATTGTCCGTCCATTGTTGCGATATATCTGTCATAGAAATCTCTTGCCTTATCGAGACTGTCTAATCTAAATCTTCTTGTTTGCCAAGTCACCAAAACTCCCTGGGGGACTAGCCATCTGAAATTTATCTTATTCTCATTTAATTTATTTGTTAGGAAGAAGTATTGTTTTCTAATATCTCGTATCTTCCATGGAGTCTGTTTTAAAATTGTAACCTCCTGGTCATTTATCTTCAATATGTTTTCTCTCAGTCTTCTTAAAATGTCTTCCTTTATTTTTCTTCTCACAAAAACCACATGTACTTCTCTTGGGACTTTATTTTTCCTTGCAAAACTCGAGTTAACCCTATATATCTGGTCGATTTCCTGGCTCATCTGAGATTTCTCCATATCTAGGAAGTCAGCCAGCGCCTGTTCCATTAGCTCTGAAGTTTCCACATCTTTATCTTCTTGTACGTTACGGAATCTGAGAGTGTGTGCGGCCCTTTCCATCTCTAAAATCAGAGTAGCTTCTTTGTATAATTCAAGTGTCTCAAGATCTTTTCCTCTCTCTTCTTCCAACCTTTTCAGATCTTTTTGATTTCCTGTTATTTTTTTCCCTAGCTGTTCAATCTGTGATGCATTCTCTTGAACTTTCTGACTAATTTCAGTGACTTGATTTCCTAATGAGACAATCTGCTGATTAATCTCTTCCATTTTATTCTCCAGTTTGTTCTGATTCAAGTTGATTGTAGATTCTATGCGTTGTTGATTTAATTTAATATCGGCGAACATTTGAAGAATAGTCTGCATCTCTTTCGTTTGCTGTTCTCCTTGTATTAGTTCTGTTACGCCCTTGGATTGTATTGGACTTGCTGCTGCAGACGATGAGGCAGATGATGCAGTTGATGACGGGTTTGATCCTGGTTTTTTTGATGATTTAGTTGACATCATACTCATCTTCTCCAATTTCTGTGGTTAATCGTACCCCCAAAAAAAACTAAATTTAAAATTTAAACTTATTATAGAATAGCTTCTTAATTAAGGGCTACTAATAGCTAATAAGAAGGCACAATCAAATGTAACCAAAGGAGATACAATAGATATTCTAGTAACCCAGGGGACCACCAACAGAGGAAGAAAAAGAAGAGGAGAAAAAAAAAAGGCAAGGGGGAGGAGAGAGGTAGTCTTATCTGTTTTCCTTAATAAAAAGAAGAAAATAAAAAAGTCTAGTCCATATGTCTCCAACCGATTAACTAGCTTCGTTGTTCACAATATCAAGAAACTGAAAAATAGAATAAAAAACAATCCAGTATCTGGTTAACTTTAGATTATATCCTCCCCGTTATGTTTTATAGTGTTTTATAGTTCCACAGATCCCGACTGGATCAAAGTTCAGTTCCCAAAAGGTCCCAGGAATAGTACTCTTTTATAATTCCAAAGGTTCCAGTTAAGACCGCAGAAACCAATGTTTTGTTGTTGTTTTTTTTAAATCCAGAAATGTCAGTTTATGCCAAAGAAAGTAATATTTGTAAGTCCCAAGATTCCGACTGGATCAATAAAAAAGAGAAGAAAAAAGAAAAAAGGAAAAAAAGGAAAAAGGGGAGGAGGGGGCAAAAAAAAAAAGCAAAAGCAAAATATATCTCCTACGTTGTCTTTTAAAGTCCAAAAATCCTAGGGTTCAACCAAAAGTGGATAATTTTTTTTCAATCCAGGGAGAAAGGGGGGCGAAGGAAAAAAAAAATTCCGGAGGAGAAGGAGGAAGAAGATAAAAGAGGGAAAATTGTTTTATGTATCTCAAAAAAATAAAAATAAAAAAAAAATAAAATAAAAAAAAATACTCTTCAGACCTATATTATATTATTATAGATCCCAAAAAAAGGATAATGGAAAGGAAGTGATACCGCATGTTCCATGTCCGACTTTATCTTCTTCACTGAGTTTTGTAAATCCAAGATAGACATTCAATTAATGAAGTCAATGTAATATGGTATAAGTGTTTCAGAGTTCCTTATTCTTCTTAAGTCAGGGAAAGTTCCGTTCATCCATCAAGAGTTGTCCTTTGCTGACATCCACTGGTGGTTTAATGGAATAATACACAGTTCCCTTCACCAGAGTACTTCAGAGAGAAATGACCTTGGTGTTCCGATAAGCAAAATATAAACACGGTCCAGCTGTTTCTTGATTATGGTATTATGGTATTAACAATGAAGAACAAAAAAAGAAAAAAAAAGACGGAGAAGGAAGCTCAGCGCCATTTTCGAGTCATATCTGGTAAAGTCACTTATATTTATATTTCTAAGTAGATTGGGTTTCTCTTGATAAATTTTTTTTAATTGCTGAATATAAATGTTGTTTAATAAATGCTGTTTG
>JAHTLZ010003547.1:39208522-39224459 GCA_023846285.1 Phrynocephalus versicolor
ATCTCTCAAAAAAGAAGTCCAGTAGCCATGACTCAACTTCCAGATAACAGGAAGTAAGCAGAAGGCACCCAGATAGGAAATCTGAATATTTAATGGCCAAAAGGAAAGGGAAGAAACGAAAACAACAGTTAAAATGTCACACAGAAAAAAATAAATATACAGAATGAAACCTTCAAAAAGCCAGAACAACCACCCTTTCTTTTTTGGAGCAGAGAAAAAGAAGAAAGGGAGAGGGGGAAAACACAGAGCAAACCAAGGTGAAAGGACAAAACTAGTCATCTGAAGCTGAGTTTTTGATCTCACCATTATATTTTTCTATCCCCAGCTTCTTCACCCTGACCTGACTTTGCCCTCTGGCAGAGCACCTGCAAACCTGCCACAAAGAAGATTCACTGGTTTCATGAATATATAGCTATTTTAAGAACTGGTTAAAAGGATGAAGATCATAACATGTGTGTGTGTGTGTGTTTTGCTTCACATTTTCTGGGTGCACATGGGAGAGGTCAACAAGAAAAAAGCACACAGCTGAACTAATTCCAAGTTACACTTTAAAAGGCTCCAACAGTGAGGAGGTTTGGCCTTTCTTTGGTTCACATATTGCAGTTTTAAGTTCCATCTTAGCATGATGGAGCTGTTTCTGTTCAGTTCTGCATGGTACCTGTGGCTGATAGGGAAGCCAGGGTTATGCTTGTGAAGATTCTCAGTCATCCAGGTGAGTTTATCTGGAAGTTGAGTTACGGCAACTCAACTTCTTTTCTTGAGAGATTGAAGTGTTTCGCTACTCATCCAAGCAGCTACGTCAGTCTGAAGAAAGTTAGTGGTGCATCCTCCAATGTATAGTTCACCTTGATTTCACATCGCCCTGGTCTGAATATGCTCATAAGGTGGACAATGGCCTTAACAGGCTTGTTAGGTAGACAATGGCTTGAATAGGCTCGTAGGTGAACAATGGTCCGAATAGGCTTGTTGGGAGTGAGTAAAAGTCCTACCTATGCAACCCTTCAGGACACCCATTAAGTATGGATCATTAGCTATGGCCTTGCTGGTGGAGGCATGAAGTGCTTCTGGTTTGTCTGGGGATTGATGAAGCCTCTTGATTGTGTCATTGCATTTATCTTCAGATGATGGAGCGCAGGAGTCTAACAGAGCAAGAGGCCAAAGCTCTCAGTAGATGTGTTCAAATGGTTCCCTTAATAACATCACTGCTGCATTTTCACATTACATAATTACACCTCCAATTTCTTCTAGTCTACCAGCAACCCTACCAGCAGGGGAAATGAGTGCAGTGTCTGGAAGAGGCTGAAATGATGGAGGCACACAGAGCTGCTGGACAGCTTATATGCAAAGTAGAGAGGTTGACTTTAGTGGTTTCTACACGTGGCTTCCATTTCTACTATCAGTTGTCTGATTTGACAGTCCTTCCTGCAGCCTCGGTATTCAGATCATAGTTTGGTATATTAATAAAATATGCTTAAGAGAGTTCTTAAGTTGTTGATTCTTCCTAAAGATCCCTGAGGATGCTAGTTCCTGTGAGATGTGAGAGAACATAAGAACACAGGAGGAGTCCTGCTGGATCAGGCCAAGGGCCCATCTAGTCCAGCTTCCTATGTCTCAGAGTAGCCCCACCAGATGCCTCTGGGAGCACATGAAACAACTGGATACCTGCCTCCTGATACCACTCCCCTTCATCTGACCCTCCTTTTAAACCTGGAGATAATAACGGTTTGTATCTTGCAATGGATGTTTCCTCCAGAAATCTGTCCAATCCCATTTTAAAAGGATCCGGGCCAGGTGCCATCACCACATCCTGCAGCAAGGAGTTCTACAAACTAAGAACACACTGGGTAAAGAAATATTTTCATTTGTCTGTTCTCACTCTCCCAACTCTCTGTGAGGAACCCCTGAAAATTCTCAGGACTTCTGTGGCAATAATGCACCGATATATAGGCAGATGTATGAATGCAATGGGTTTGTATTGGTATGTAAAGGGACTGGAGTGACGGTTGTCTTTTTAAAAAAAGAAAAAATGGCAACAACAAATGGATAAACTGATTCCTGGTTTTGGCGAACCTTCCAAAATGTGTGGTTCATTGACTTTAATGAACTACGATAAAAGACTAACCACCACTGTAAGGGTTCCTGCCCATTTCTACTCTCTGATATCTAGTGAGTTCAAACCTGGGATGATATCTAGTGAGTTCAGCTGGGATGATATCTAGTGAGTTCAGCTGGGATGATAATCTTACTATGATTTCCAGATACTGAGTGAAATGGGGCTCTGTCAGGTTAGAGGGCTGTATCTCAAATCACCTTATTTCCTTTAGGTTTCATAAATCCCAAACATAGTACAGTACAGCCAGAGGCAGTGGAGTAACTAGGGAGGGGCAGAAGAGTGCATTTGCCCCGGGGCGCACAGCAAATCGGGGGCCTGGAGGGGGAGCAGGAGGAGGAAGCCATGTGCCATCCTGCCAGCAGTCCTCCTTTCACCCTGCTAAGGCTTAGTGATCCTTAGTCAAGGGAAAGGAAGAGAGGGAAGTAGACAATGTTTCTTTTTCCCAAGCAGCTCCTCTGTTGATTGCTCCCCCTCCTCCTTCCCCCCACCCCCGCTAAGGCTTGGCAATTGTTAGCCTGTGGAAAGGAGGAGAGGAAAGCAGGCACGTTTTTCCCCCAAGCAGCACCCCCCGAAGAGGGTGTGCGAAAGAAGGACCCTTCTCCTCCTCCCCCACTGTTCCCCTAGGATTGGGCACCCCTTGCTCAGTGGGTGAGACGAGGTGGGGGGCAGGAGGGAGCACCAAAAATGATTTTGTCCCCAGGTGCTCCAAACCCTAGATACACCTCTGGCCAGAGGGGATAAACCTGTGTGGTGACAATTTCCCCACCACTGATTTATCCCACACAGAGGGGTGATCTATTAAAATCAGGAGTACTAAAAATAATTAGATTAAGTTTAAACTTTAATTGATTACTGGAAGCCACACACTTGTTTTGAAACATTACAATGCCATTGTACAAAATGATAGTAAGGCTGCACCTGGAATATTACATACAGTTCTAGTCACCACATCTCAAAAAATAAATAAATAGTGGAATTGGAAAAGGTGCAGAAGAGAGTGACTAAAATGATTACTGGTTTGGGGCACCTCCCTTATGAAGAAAGGCTACAGCATTTGGGGCTCTTTAGTCTGGAAAAAAGTTGCCTGAGGGGGGATATAATTGAGGCATACAAAATTATGGATGGCATGAGTAAAGTGGATAGAGGGACACTCTTCTTCCTCTCACAAAATACCAGAACTAGGGGACATCCACTCAAATTGAGGGTTGGGGTAGTGAGAACAGACAAAATAAAATGTATCTTTACCCAGCGTGTTGTTAGTCTGTGGAACTCCCTGCCGCAGGAGGTGGTGATGGCATCTGGCCTGGATGCCTTCAAATGTCGGGCTCTGCAGTGCATTTGCACTAAGCGGAGCCGCTTTTCCACCCCCCACCGAATGAACACGAGAGTTACCAGTCTCACGAGAAGAGACTAGGGTAAGCTCATAAAAGGGCTTGCCCACATGTTCCCAGCCTCTTGGGCGGCCGGCTTTCCCTGCCCACCCACCACTTTTATTACACTAGTATGAGTCTAACTGGTTGCTATGGGGCCGGATAGGAATTTTTGACCCGGGCACAGATTGGCTGGGTGCCCAGGGATTTTTCGCCTATCCCATTATTGGTGGTGGGTCTTTGGTCCTCAGCCACACGGGCAGTAGTGCATAGGCAGTAGGTGAGTCGGAGCCCAAATTCCCTTTGGGTCCATCCAACCTCACGACGTTGCGGATCCAGAGATGACAACGTTGGGGGGAAGGATGCACCTTGAGGGCCTACCAGGTTGGCAGGAACAATTAAAGGACCTGGCCTACCCAGGATGGGGAATCGGGACTGGCTGGCCGAGTGGGCCCTGTCCTTTGACAGAGCACACTCGGGGCAATGGACTCGCCCTCATAGGCTGCCAGTTGGAGGGGTCCCGGGCGACCCCTGAGGTCCAACTTCTTAACTGCACTACAGCAGGCCCCTTGTTCAAGTTGTGTTTATGTTTACTGCTGAAGTTAATAAAGTGTGGCCCAGAGCGTATACCCAAAATCCTGTCTCACGTGGTCATTTCGGTGTGGAGAGGCAAAGGAGATTGGACAGATTCCTGGTGAAAAAGTCAATAACTTGTTACAAACCATGATGTGTAATCTCCAGGCTTAAAAAAGAGCCTGTTACTTACCTGTAGGGGTGGTTCTTTGAGTGGACCTTCCTGAAACCACACAGATGGGTTTTCCAACACAAATACATGAAGCTTTGGACTTTACTAGCAATGGAAAGATCACATGAGCAGGAGGCTTCCCACCAAACCCCTCAGTTCCCTTGCAGCCACACCGTGCAAGGTAAGTACCAGACAGCATGATGACTAGAAGGGAGGAGGGTAGGTGCTGTGTGGCTTCATGAAGGTCTACTCGAAGAACCACCCCTACAGGTAAGTAACTGGTTCTACTCATTTGTGGACTTCATGAAGCCACACAGATAGGTGATTGCAAGCATACTCACAAGATAGTGGGAAGTCATGCCATCAAAAAAGAAAGGACGGCTTGTCCGAAGGTTGTGGAAAAACCTCATCTGTACATCCATCCTGTAGTGCTTCACGAAGCTAAGTGGCTTGGCCCATGTTGCTGAACTGCAGATGTCCTCTAACAGAACACCTTTGAGAAAAGCAGCTGAAGGAGAAACAGCTCTGGTAGAGTGTTCCCTAACAGGGCAAGGTAAGTCCTGATTAGCAAGTTGGTAAGCTAACTTGATAGTAGAAATGGGCACGAAATGAACTTTTGGTTCATTTCATTATTCGTTATTCATTTTGTTATGTAAAAAAATGAATAATGAACTGCCCCCTCTAAGAGCAATGAAACGAAATGGAAATTTCCATTTCGTTTCATTTCGATTTGTTTGCTGATGTCTCCTACCTGGGTCCTGGAGTAGTCCTCTTTGTGGTCTGGTCCTCCTGGCTGCAGGTAGGGGGCATCCAGGAAAGATAAAAAAGCTGACCGGCGCACGCTATAGCTGTAGCGTGGGCCACATGGTTGGCAGAAATAAAATAAAAATAAAATAAAATAAAATAAAATAAAAATAAAAGATCTGGCGTGCGGGCCCTGGTACTGGACCGCAAGCACTGGCACCGGCCCGTGAGTCACCAAACCAGCCTGCGGGGCACCGAACCAGCCCATGGGTCACTGAACCAGCCCGTGGGATGTGGAACCGGCCCACGGGCCAGCAACAGTTTTTTAAACAAAGCCAAAGCAATGAAATGAATATTTCAAATATATATATAAAGTTAAAAATGAAACAAAATGAACTAAACCTTAAAATGAACCAAACCAAAAAGAATGTCCATTTTTTTGGTTCGTGCCCATCTCTACTGGATAGTAGAAACAACCCAACTTTAGAAACATTGAGAGGAAACGGGATCCTTTAGAACCAGGAGCATAACAAATAAGAAACTTTCAGGTAGAATGAAGAGACTCTATCCTCGAAAGGTAGAAAGCCAGAGCTCTATGGATGTCGAGAGTATGAAGGTCTCTTTCTAGGGAAGATGATGGCTTTAGGGGAAAGGTTGGCAAGATAATTGACCGTGAAACATGAAAAGAAGAAACCACTTTTGGTATTATTATTTTTTTCAAAAAAAAAAAAACCATTATTAGGATAGGCTACAACTTTGTCTTTGTAAAATTGAAGGTAAGGAGGGTCGCATCGCAAAGCGCACAGTTTGCCAGACCTTCTGGCTGAGGTTATGGTGAGTAAAAGGCAGTTTTAAAAGACAGAAGACCCAGGTCACAGGAGGCCATAGGTTCAGATGGAGGCTGCCTTAATTGATGAAGGAACAGAGAAAGACACCCCTGGGATGGAAAAGGTTTCCTGCCAGGAAACTTGTTCTTGAGACCTTTGAAAAAAGCCTTTCGCTTGGGATGACGAAAATAGATAGCAGCAGGAGAATCAACAGGTTGATTAACCACAATTGCAGATAGGTAAACTTTAAGTGAAGATAGAGAAAGACCAGACTCTTTCAGGTGAAGCAAATAACTCAGGATGTCATATAGAGAAGGATCATGTGGTGCAAGCCCTTTCTTCAAAGCATTGGAAATAAATTGTGGGGTTTTTTTGTGTTGTACGGATTTACCATTTTTATGTTGTACGGATTCGTCCTATGGACGATTCTGTTAAGCAAATTTCCCCTATCTCCGGATTTTTTTATGTTGTACAGATTTTATGTTATACGAACCATTTGTTATACGAGGGTCCACTGTAAAGGCAAATAAAAAGGAAAAGGTTACCCTCGCACGTGTATGCTAGTGGTGTCCGACTCTAGGGGATGTGCTCATCTCCGTCTTCAAGCTGAAGAGCCAGTGTTGTGCAAGTCCAAGGCCATGTGGCTGGCATGGCTGCAAGGAAACACTGTTTTACCTTCCCATTTTTTTTACAGCAGTACCTATTTATCTACTTGCATTTGCAAGATTTCGAACTGTTAGGTTGGCAGGAGTTGGGATTAACAGCGGGAGCTCACTCTGCTGCGTGGCACCCGGGAATCAAACTGCTGAGCTGCCGACTTTACAGCCGACAATTTTTAGTGCTTTAGCCCTCTGAAGGATTGGAAAAAGGGCAAAAAGGCAGTGCCTTAATGGATACTTCTGCCTTTGCCTTTTTATGGAAATGGGCTTCTTGGGAACCCATCAAGGTTCCAATGCAAAAACAAATATTTGTTTTACAATTAAAATACAGCTCTTCCTAGAAAGAAAACAGATATTTTAAGCAGACATTTAAATTTTTTGAATCAGGGCGGGTAGGCATTGCCCACCTCTGTTGTGCAGTAGAAGATGAGATGTGTCCACTAACTTCTTGGCCATGTCAGAAGTAAGGCAAGCACAAGAACACATGACCTCCATTGCAAAAACTTATCCCAAACTTCCAATCCTTTAGCATTTTTTCCCAGTGAAATTAGATTTCTCCAAAATTGATTGAGAGTGGTTGAAAGTCCCATAGGATAACTTTTTGACACAATGGTAACACTTTTTATCATGCCTCAGGGAAACAAAATGTAACACTTCGTTCTGGTGTAAATAGATCTTCCACTGACTAATTGGCTGCCCTGATTTGAATATACACTGGTACCTCTACTTAAGAGCTGCTCGACTTAAGAGCAATTTGACTTAAGAGCAGAAAACAGTTGGTGTTTTAACTGCTGCATTACAAATTTTAGATGCGGTCTGCTCTAGTTACAGATGGTTTTTTTATTTTTAATTTTTAATTTATTTTTTTGGATGTGGCATCTCTACTTAAGAGTTGTTCAACATGCATTCGGAATGGATTAAATTAGTAAGCAGAGGTACCACTGTATATACAGAGAGAGATTTAAAAGCTTTAAAAGCAAATTAGAGAAATTTGTGGAGGGTTAGGGTTCTTTGTAGTAGTCATGAGTAGAGATGGGCACGAATAAAAAAATGGCATTTCTTTTGTTGTTTGTCATTTGGAGGATCTGTTTCGTTTCGTTTCCATTTTTCGTGAATTTTTGCAAAAAAATTCGTTTTCATTTTCATTCGTTTCGTTACCATTTATTTCAATTTTTCGTTACTTTTTAGGATTTTAAGCAATTCACTCATATTGCAGTAATGGAAATGAAACGCACAACAAAACTTCTGGTGTTTCTGTTCGTTTTGTTTCATTTTAGAGAGTACTACATGTAGTAGATAAGTGGGATATAAATACAAGAATAAATAAATAAATAAATAATTGTTTGTCATTTCGTTGCATAACGAAATGAAAAAACGGAAACGGAAATGAAAAATTGTTCGTTTTCTGCCCATCTCTAGTCATGAGAGCTACCTGTTATTTCCAGTGTTAGCAATAGGATGTGCCTCAGTACTAGATGTGGGAGGATGGCTGCAGGGTGGTGCTGTTGAACCCTTGCTTGGTTTTCCACACATAGGCAACTGCCAATTTACCCGGGAAACAAAATTCTTTGATCTGCTCCACCAAAGTTCTTATCATGTTCACATATCCTGCAGCAACGGAGCACTATCAGCCCATGATCATTTGTTAAGTTGTCTGCATATGCTATTGTGTCAGAACAGTTTTGCCATGAATAGTGCGCAGGCGAGTGTCTATAGAAGTGAGTGTCTATAGAAGACGTCTGACTTCGGATAAGCTTTCAGTGGCAGCCTCCTCTGAACTTTCCCCCTCTCTAGTTCTGCTCGGTTTCATCTGTGTCATCTGGGCTTAATGCCTTGTCTATTTTTGCTTGGTGGTCTTCGGTTTTCATTATGTTTGATTATTTCATTATATCTGGCCGTTTGGCTGTTACATGCACACCACACTTAACAGTTCAGTGCACTAATAGGGCAGTATATCAATCTTGCAAATCAAGCAAGATTTGAAAATATAGTGGTAGATGTAGAAAATGATTGTGGAATTTGTACATAGAGCTGTTTTCTCCTTTTGGTGTTTCCAAAAATTGTAACCAAATTCTGCAAATATTTATTTTGCAAAATTATCCACAACCAAGGCATTTATTGGAGATTTTAATAGCCATTATAGCAACATAGCCTGTTTCTTACTGTGAATTTATGAATCAGATATTCAAATACCATGTGCTCAAAGTGCAACCCTTGGAGTCAGCAATAAATCCAAAGCAACCTAGAGCTTAATGTTGTTTTTTGCTACGAATACCAACTGGCTGGTATTAGATCATTGTCACACAGCACAGGTCAATATATGTGGGAACTTCTGTAATAGTAAGCATATTGGAATTGATTGCCCATAAATGTTCTCAATTCTTAAGCCTAGTTATATTATGGCTGCTTTCCCTGGGCTCCTCTGGCTTATGAATTGCACTCTGATTTTTACGGTGACATTTATGAAACAATGGATTTTCACAATAGTAGGTAGGAAATGTTTAGAAAGGGTACTAAAGAAATGCATTTGTTCAAGGTTTCAAAGTCTACGCTTTGCCTCCTCACTCAGGCTGCATTGTCTGAGATGGGTGTGCATGCCACAACCTGATGTTCCCCTGCACAACTCTGTTTTATAAGTTTAATACAGTCGGTTCATCTATCCAGTGGAGTCCAACCCTCCACCCCACATTTATTTTTATTTTATGGAAAAGTACCTAGACAAATTATTTTCTCCTGTATTGCCAGAATTGGCCACTAGATGATTATTTTTGTCCCCTTAAGAACAAAAGGGAAACTACATATTGTCTGTGAACCAATAACACTTGATATATCGAACCAATAAGCCATTTATTCCTGCCACAAAAATTAAAGCATTAATGCCTTTGCAATCTACCTATTTTGACTGATTGTTCGATTCCACTTTGTTGTTGTTGTTGTTGTTGTTGTTGTTGTTGTTGTTGTTGTTGTTGTTGTTGTTGTTGTTGTTGTTGTTGTTGTTGTTGGCCCGACCCTGCTTAGCTTTTGAAATCATAGAATCATAGAATCATAGAGTTGGAAGAGACCTCAAGGGCCATCCAGTTCAACCCCCTGCCATGCAGGAATCCCCATCACAGTGCACATATGGCAGCATATTTCACTGACGGACAGCTCTAACTGTCATGAAGTTCTTCCGAATCTTCAAATGGAATCTCTTTACCTGCATTTGAACTATGATCAAGCGAGATCAGATGCGCTCAAGGCATCTAGGCCGTTTCTATTCCACTTACAGACTGATAAATAACCACAGATCTCTGGGCCATGAAGCCCATTAAAATATAAAAGAGAGACATAAAGAAAAGACAAATGCAAGACTATATAGGCTACTAATACAAAAATACAAACACAATTATAAGCTTTCATGGACAATAGCTACTTCTTTGAAACATGTACCAAAAGTCCAGGCATGGCAAAAGATGTGGTTTGCCTGGAGTTTATTCTTAAATGTCACATTCTTGGCAAGAGGATTTTCGCCAGGCATCCCTGTCTTAATAGATGAGGCAGGAAGGAGCACTGCTTTCATAAGGAGAAAAGGTGGAGCGTTAAAAAAAATTGAGAGAAAAACGAAGAGGCCAAAGCACTGCCGCAGGTAAACATAGAGAGTGAAAAACAGCTCAGGGCATAAAAATGAAGGTGAATCAGCTGCTGCAAGAGAAAAGACCTCACATCTTAAAGCAATCGGAGAAATGCCTCAGAGAATATTGAGAACCTAAACCTTTTCTGGTTACGCTGCTTCAAAATGAAGGGCTGTCACTGAGAGGGCCCTTTCTGTAGTGACTGCACACCTTCCCTTATTCGGAGGGCTCACCCAAAGAATCTGTTTATGGGATATGCTTCCTTTCAGGACCCGATCCCAAGCTATGTGGGGTAGACATGGGCACAACTCGGCGAAATTTCCGTTTCCGTTTCCGTTTTCCGTTTCTGTTACGTAACGGAAATGGTAACGATAATTAAGCCATCAGAACTCGAACTCGAACCGAAAAAAGGAAAATTTGGTTGGGTTTTTCGTTTTCGTTTGTGGCATCGCAGAGATCGCGCAATAAGAAGCACAGAAAAAGTTTTTAAAAGTTTTTTTTTTAAAAAAACCCGACTCCCGGCCAAAAAAGCAGGCGAAAATATGCCTGCCTGAGGCTTTGCCACCTACCAGAGGGGTGGTTTCTGGGGGGTCCCCGGCCTTCCCCCTCTCTTCTCCTGTCCTCCGCTGCTTGCACCAGGCTGGGGGGGGGTCATCCTCATCGTCTCGCCATGCCATGCGGTGGGGGGGATCCAAAATGGCGACCACAATTTTTCTTTTGAAATTGTGGTCAAAAAACACACCAAATCACCACAGAAACATGTGAAATTTATTTATTTTAAATGTCTGAATTTTAATAGTAGCAGCAGTGGGTTTTTTTATAGCAATAAAACATTGTATTTATTTTATTTTATTTTATTTTATTTTTTATTTTTTAGACCTGCCCATTTGGGCTGGGCATGGGATGGGACCATGCAATTTTTTGAACCATTCCACCAATGGCATCGCCAGGTTTTTGACTGACACTTCTGGATGTCTCAGAGGGCATAAAAAGCTGAGGCACCTTCCAGAAATCGCAGTCAGGTGTATGGATGTGGTTGAGGGAGGAGGGCTGGCTGCTGGTGCTGGTGTGATCCGATCGAGATTGAGGAGGGAGGCTGGAGGATTTAGGATATAAGTTAGGCAGGCAGGGAGGGAATTGAATTTAGAAAATAATTTCTTTGATTCCCTGCAGCTTTGTCTGCTGAAGGGAATAGCAGTTTATTCTTTATTTCTTCTCTGGCAGTTTGTGAGGATTTTTTTCTGATATTGGATAAAGGGGGAGGTTCGACTGGAAGTGGGAGGTGTGGATTTATTTTAAAAATATATTATATACTACCATTTATTTTCTATTTTCCCAAATTCAATTTGCTTGCACACACACACACACACATTTGGGGTGCAAGCCAAGAACAGAACCTCTATCCTAAGTGATATCCTAACTGCCCACTCGCCCACACGCCTGTGGCCCGCGCCACCACCCGCCCACTCGTCTGCCCGCGCCCCCTGCTGCTGTCGCTGCCCACCCATGGCCCCCTGCCACCGCTGCCCACCCGCAGCTCCACCCGCCGCCCACCTCCCCCGCCCTGCCCGCCACCTAGGGCACAAAAACACCTAGCGATGGCCCTGATTGCGGGACGCCCCTATGCTCTGGGAAGTCAAGTAGCGGTAAATCGCGGTGGAAACGACAAATGACAAACAAAACGATGAAATGACAAATTTTTGAAAAATTGTGCGACAAACGGAAACGACCCAAAACGGACCCGTTCCGACAAATGAAAACTCGAAACATCATTTTTTCTGGTCGTGCCCATGTCTAATGTAGGGCATTTGAGCTTAAAAACAGCACTTTGAACAGGGCATGGGGAAAAGAACTGGTAGGGAGCTAAGATGGTGGCAAGGATAGGGTTATATGAGACGCTGAGGCAAAGCCATTGAAGAAATGTCAAAAGAAATGGCAAAAGAAAAGGGCAGGAGGAAGAGCTTGAATTTTATTTTCTTGCATGAAAACTCAGCTGGTTATAATCACCCCCCTGTATTTCTTGTCTATTCTCTCCAAATTCCTTTACGGCCTGCTTTCATTTGTCACTCATGGCTACCTACGAAAGGCGCACCTCTGTGATACTTAGCAGGCACCTCTAGAAGGGCTGCAGCACTTCACCATCTGCAGCCACATTAATTTTTTTACACAATACTGAAAGAAGCAGGTGTTTGATCACTGAGCTGATCATGGGAGAAATGTGTCGAACAGCCGCAGCCCGTCATCTGTGGCAGAGTGCAACACTATGGATAGACCTGCCGACAGGGGAAGGTAGCTGGGAGAGAGAGTACGTGATCAATGTACTATGAAACACTACAAAAAGCTTATCCAAACAATAGGATCTTGTAGTAAACAGCCAAAACCCTAAAGGGAACAATGGAAATATTTGTCTCCACCACCACTCGCTCTCACAGCAGCAACAAATGGTAAGCAATTAATTATGTCATAGCTACAATGTTTTCTTGAGATTGTTTTGCTGATAGCTTAGAGGTAGAAAGCAGACATGGGCAATTCGTATCCCTGATCCATATAATGTAGTGATACCCTCGTTTTTAAAAAGAAAGAAATTAATGGCATATAGCTGATTATTGGTACCACATTTTTCTGTCTATAAGACAATATTTTTTTGTAAATTTGTTAGCCTAAAATAATGAAGGTTGTCTTATACACAGAAGTAAGCCTTTCCCCGCTGAATAGTCAGGTTCTGATCACCTCAAAAGCAAAGCAGAGAGGTGTCTTGGGAAGGAGGGGGGCAGTCAAGGACTGCCAGAAAGGAAGGGAAAGTGTGTGTGTGTGTGTGTGTGTGTGTGTGTGTGTGTGTGTGTGTGTGTGCGTGCGTGTGTGCGCGTGCGCGCATGCAGCCACTAACATCACGGCCACTTTGTAGGTGATTTGTATTCCTATCCCTGGGGATCTGCGTCTGAATCTTGGTACCACAGGAGGTGCCACAGAAGGTGTGTCCCCTCCCCTCAGAGCCTGCTGATCTTGTCACCATTCACCATGTGGTGCTTGGCTCCGTTGTCTCAGGAACAGCCCAGCCTAGTGGAGAGACTCTCCATCCCGCCTCCTGACTGCAATGGATGGCTAGGGCGGGTGTGTGTCTGGGGAAACAGGAAAGAGCCAACCAGGCTCCTTTTGTAATTGGCGCTACAATAACAACTACTGAGCCAAGCGCCCAGCAGGAGGGACTGGACCTTTGGGACACCTTTGGTGCTGTGATTCAGGTGCATATTGCCAGGAATGTGGATAAGAATCACCATGTAAATTAGTTAACATGTAATTAATGTATCTGCTTTTAAAAGCTAAGGTGTCACTCTTCTCCCTCTCTCAAAATACCAGAACTAGGGGACATCCACTCAAATTGAGGGTTGGGAGAGTGAGAACAGACAAAAGAATTTCCCCCCCAGCATGTTGGTATTCTGTGGAACTTCCTGCCACAGGATATGGCATCTGGCCTGGATGCCTTCAAAGGGGGATTGGACAGATTCCTGGAGGAAACGTCCATCACAGGTTACGAACCATGAAGGAGATGTGTAATCTCCAGGCTTAAAACCAGGTTACTTCAAGGGCCAGATTCAGGGGAGTGATATCAGGAGACAGATATCTAGTCTTGTGCACTCCCAGATGCATTTGGTGGGACCACTGTGAGATACAGGAAGCTGGACTAGATGGGCCTTTGGTCTGATCCAGCATGAACCTGCCATGACCGACTGAGAAGATGGAGGATGTCTTCCTCACTTGCCCAGCCATCCATCTGATGGCATAACCAAAATATGTCCCACCACCTCATCAACTAGCCACAATTACATGTAGCATGCTGGGCAAAACATATATGAGCAGCAACAGGATTCTGGCTAAGAAGTTAAGACTTCAACTTCACAAGTTCACAACAGTTAATGTCTCATTATCTGTGATTAGAGATGAGCACGAAACGAGCAATTTTTCATTTTTGTTTTTGTTTTTTGTTTCGTTACGCAACGAAAATGAAACAAAAATTTTTCAGAACAAAAGAAAAACAAAAACAAAAACGACAAATTTTGCCGTGTTTTTCATTTTTGTTGCAGCAAATGCATTGAACTGAAAAGAATGCTAATGGAACAGCAATTTATCATTTTCGTTTTCATTTTTTCGGTTCATTACGTATGAAAACGAAAATGAAAAATTTGCAAAAAACCAACGAAAACAAAAATGAACCAAAACGGATCCCTAAACGACCAAACGACAAATGAAACACCATTTTTTTGAGTCGTGCCCATCTCTATCTGTGATATAACAGTGACTTTAAGTTACAGTGACTTTAGTTACATGTATATCTATGGGAAGATATAAGTGCTACTCTGCGCCTTCCTTCTCACTATGGATTCATGTTCCTTTGTCTGTGTTGTGGCAATAACAAGATGAAGAGGAAAGTGTTATTTGTATCCCTGACCAACAGCATGTAGCATTCAGGTATCTGGTTTTAAAAGGAAATTATGGCCCAGTGCCTAAACCTCATTACTGCAGTGAAGACTCTGCTCATGATACAAGTTCAATCCTAATAGGTTCAAGCACCCAGCTTGGGGTTGACTCAGCCTTCCATCCTTCTGAGGTTGACAAAATGAGCAGCCCCCTCACAGGGGGTCAGGGGTGGGTGGGGAATGTGTAGCATGAATATTTAAATTGTAAACAATCCAGAGAAAGCTTACGGGGTGGTATGTACGGGGAATACTTTTTGCTTTAAAAAGCAGCTCCAGGTGACTATTTCAGTTTCCTTTGAGAAACTGGAAAGTAAAGATTTAGCTGCCGAAATCATCTTCCCTAGTTGCACTGGTTTCACACAAATGGCATAACTCTTGGAGGTGACATGCCTATTAGACATGAACTGTTGCATACTGATGCTGCAATGACATAGTCAAACAGCGCAGGACTTGCTTTGGGTGTTATGTGGATACATTTGCTCTCTTTTAAAATTGGTCACATGACACAAATGTCAATTTGAATCAGTCTGGCCCTTTTTTCTCCTCACATGGAATATTTTCTCTGCCATGGAAGGCTTTTACTTTTTTCCAGCTGGAATGATTGAAGTGGACTTTTCCCCTTGTGGTCATTTGCTTCCCCCCCCCAAGGGACTGGAGGTGTGGCTAGGGGTGGTATATATATATATATTAAAAATCACAATAACTACTGAATTTAGCACTAATCACGTCTGCACAGACTGAAAAAAACAACCCAGGGAGTAAAAAAAAAAATCAACATGAAATAGAAATAACTTCAACAAATTACAGCCAACTACAATGTTTCTGAGGTACGTGTGCATTCTTTGGATATTACAGGTGTTAACTTTGGGAAACAGTCCCTTTTCCCTAGCACAATGCAACACTTTAAACAGCCCTCCAGCTTTATAGAGAATCATAAAAGGAGCGCCACAGGTTGGCAAACAGCAGGATGAAAGGAAGGGAAGCTGCAGGCTGAGGGCTGTGGTGTGGGTCAAACTGGGTCAGACTGAAGGGCCATCATGGGCGCTGTCACTGAAACAAGTCTCTGGGTGATCACCTGATCCAAACAGAAATGTTAAATAGGCTGCGAACGGAGATAACCATGAACCAGCAAAATGGCAGTTAGGCTTGATTCATGGTTTTTCAAAGTCCACTAACCACTGAACCTCTGCTGAACAAGCCACAAATCAGTTGTACAGTTGGACCTCTGCCCACTGATCCCAATTCCCTCTGCTTTTCCTCCACTGCTGCCCTCCTCCTCCTCCTCCTCCTCCTCATTCATCATGTTGTTGTTGTTGTTGTTGTTGTTGTTGTTGTTGTTGTTGTTGTTGTTGTTGTTGTTGTTGTTGTTGTTGTTGTTGTTGTTGTTGTTGTT
>JAHTLZ010003547.1:39224469-39250268 GCA_023846285.1 Phrynocephalus versicolor
TTGTTGTTGTTGTTGTTGTTGTTGTTGTTGTTGTTGTTGTTGTTGTTAAAGATAGCCCCACAGCTGTCTTAAAAAAACCACACACACACACACACAGCTGTCTCAGTTGAGAGGCAGGTTCAGCTGAGGCGGCTGGGCTTTTCTTTTTAAAACAGTTGTTTTCTAGACAGCCAAATAATAACAATTATTATTTTGAGAGGCCACCTGGTTGGCTCCTTGCCAGGTGCCCCTAGCTGCCTTTAAAACATTCCGTTGGCTGGTCCCTCTCACTGTTTGGCATGTGACGCATACGCCTGTCCTCACCGGAAATGCACCAAGTAACCTTCGCCCCTGTGGCAGCCAATCACTCCGATGAGGAGACGGGATGCAGGGTTTCCTCACTCAGCTGTTGAGCAGTCAGCTGTGTGCAGCTGGGTTACTTCCACATTTGGTGTATTTGTGGCAAGGACAGGTACATGCACTGCATCCAGACCAGTTAGTTGACTAGCCAGTTTGGCGAGAGAGGGCATGGGCCTCCTGTCCTGCTACTTATTTGTATCCCTGGAGATCCCCTGAGATAAAAATATGAAGTGTTCATGTCTAGTCTCCACCCATGGTGAAATAAAATACAGTGGACCCCTATATAACAAACAGCTTGTATAACATAAAATTTGTACAACATAAAAATTCTGGAGATAGAGGAAATTTGCTTAACAGAATCGTCCATGGAGCAAATCCGTACAACATAAAAGTGGTCGTGATTAGGGATTACTCTGTTTTCAATGCATTCCAATGGGAAATTTGTATAAAGGAATATTTGCTTGACATAATTTCATTTGGGACAAATTAATTCCTTTATACAAGGTACCACTGTACTTACTGCACACGTTCAATCTTTTGTTTGCAGTGAGCAGCAATCATGAATGCAGCCCAGGTGGAAATCTTTCCCTAGAAAAACTCTGAAAATATTAAAGAACTATTATTAACAGGAAGAAGGTCGTTCTTTGACAAGGTTTTGAAGATTCTTGCTTCATCCTTGCCAGGGAGCACTATAAGATCCCTAGGGCTTTTGCAGTAGCTATTCAGAAGAAATCACATGGCAATATTTAGAGTCTTGAGGTTTGCAAATTAATAAGCACATAATTGTTCAAGCACTTATCTGAGGAACTGAATGACATGTAAGTATCTTCCTTCAGATGAAGGTCTTTTGATGATTCACTCTCTGCTAACTTTGGTGTTCAGGAATCAGAGGAAATCCTGCCGAAGACACGTGCCTTGATCTGGCTAGCTAGGAGCATATGCACATGAAAGCAGATTTCTACAAGAATCTGTCCTGTTCAAAGATTCATTGTGTGCTTGAACAGATGCTCCACAAACGGTTCTGTCTCAGATCCAAAAAGCCTGATGGCATACAACTAGCCTACTTTGGAAGTAATCGGTCAGTTTCAGATTGTTGAATTTTTCACTCCATTCTGTTTCTACACCAGAATGCATCGTTTTAAGTTGTTTTTTTAAGGGAAAAATGTACAGTAGTTCCCTGCCAAATCGTGCCCCTAATATCACGGTCCGACTATATCATGGGCTCCGCCACTCCCACACACACTTTGGTGACAGCGGCTGCCGCAGAGGCCTCCAGACTCAACCGCAAACGCCTCCGGCCCTCTCAGAAGCCTCCAGACTTGGGGACATCCTGACTGCAGAGGCCTCCCAACCAAGTCGTGGCTGCAGCAGAGTTCCCCTGACCCAGCCATAGAAGTCTCCGGCCTTTACAGAGGCCCCTGGACCTGGTGGAGGTCCCAGCTATGGAGGCATTCTGATCCTACCGTGACCACAGTGGAGGCCACCCGACTCGACGCCATAACCGCCCCTGCACTGATGGCATCCACATATTGCAGATTTAGCATATCACAGATTTGTTGTTGTTGTTGTTGTTGTTGTTGTTGTTGTTGTTGTTGTTGTTGTTGTTGTTGTTGTTGTTGTTGTTGAATTTATATCCCGCCCATCTTCCCAATGGGAACTCTGGGTGGCGAACATGGCTGAACAAGTCAGCAGATACAAACAATTAAGTACAATACAAAATATTAAGAAAACAGAGACCAACAAATCAACGTGAGGTAATTAAAAAACATATTAAGAGAGCTGCGGCAGAGGCGCACCCTTAAATTAAAATATTGCCGCTGCTATCAAGTTCAACCCAATTATCGATGGCGGGGGGGGGAAGGCTAGGCTAGGTCACCAAAGGCCTCGCGGAATAGGATGGTCTTCACCACTTTACGGAAGGCCAGCAGGGACTCTGCAGAGCGCACTTCGCTAGGTAGAGTGTTCCATAAGGATGGAGCAGCCACCGAGAAAGCCCGGTTCCGGGTTAGGGACCGCCTGGCTTCTTGGGGGGATGGAACCTGTAGCGAGTGCGCCCGCGACTGCCGAACCGGTCGGGCCAATGTTGACCGCTGGGCGATCTGCTCCGCCAGGTAGTCCGGACCCAGGCCATGGAGGGTTTTATAAACTAAAACCAAGACCTTGAATCTGATCCGGGAAGCAACGGGTAGCCAATGCAGCCGGGCCAGCACCGGGGTGATGCGGTCATAGCGACGCGCACCCACCACCAGTCTGGCCGCTGTATTTTGCACCCGCTGCAATCGCCGGAGGAGAGTCAAGGGCAGCCCCATGTAGAGAGCATTGCAGTAGTCCAGCCTCGAGATCACCAGCGCCTGGACCACTGTTCTCAGGGAGTCCCCGTCTAGGTACGGGCAAATCTGGGCGATCTGGCGAAGATGAAAAAATGCGGTCCTGGCCACGGCCGCCACCTGGGCGTCCAGGGACAGGGCCGGGTCCAGGTTCACACCCAGATTCCGAACCCTCTCCGCCAGTTGGAGGGAAACACCCTCCAAACTGGGGAGGGGCCCCCCGTACCCAGACGGGGAGCTCCCGAAGAACATCACCATCCTGGTCCAGGCCATGACTGCCTCCAGACACTGGTCAAGGGACCGGACAGCTTCCACTGCAGAGGTGGAAAAGCAGAGATAGAGCTGCATGTCATCAGCGTACTGGTGACAACGCAGCCCAAATCTCCTGATGACCCCCGCCAGCGGCCTTACATAGATGTTGAACAGCATGGGGGAGAGAGACGACCCCTGCGGAACCCCACAAGGGAGTGTCCACGGGGCCGACAGCTCTCCTCCATGCAGCACATACTGGGACTGACCCTGAAGGAAGGACCGGAGCCAACTGCGAACAGTGCCCCCGATCCCCACCTCCAGGAGCCGGTCCAGTAGGATACCGTGGTCGACGGTATCGAAGGCCGCTGACAGATCCAGGAGAACCAACAGGGTAGAGCAACCCCTGTCAGCCGCCCGGATAAGGTCATCTTGCAGCGCGACCAGAACTGTCTCGGTACCCCGGCCAGGCCTGAAGCCGGACTGGCAAGGATCAAGGCACCGCTGTTCCTCCAAAAAAGATTGAATCAGCACCGCGGCCACCCTCTCGATCACCTTGCCCATGAAGGGAACGTTGGCAATCGGACGATAATTAGCCAATTGGTCCAAAGCCAATCCCAGTTTTTTCAAAATGGGCTTAACCACCGTCTCCTTAAAACGAGAGGGAAAAACCCCCTCGCTAAAGGAGGCGGTGGCGATGGCCGCAGCCCACTCGGGCATGCTCCCTCCGGCAGATTTGATTAGCCAAGATGGGCAAGGGTCGAAGGGGTTGGTCGTGAGGCGGCAGTGGGCAATAGCCCTGGAGGCTTCCAAAGGAGAAACAGGCCCAAACTCAACCAGTTGAGGAGAATGAGGGGGTGAGGGGGCTGGGGATGGCGAGGGAGGGCTAGTGTCACTGGATTCAAAGCCAGCCCGGATGGCCTCTATTTTGGATCTAAAAAAGACTGCAAAGTTCTCACTACTGAAATCAGTAGGAGGAGGCCTAGCCAGACTAGGATTGGTGAGGTCCCGGACCACCCGGAAGAGTTCCGCCTGGCGGTTCGAGGCCTCACCAATTCTCAGGGAATAGAAAGATCTTTTGGTATCCCTGATCGCTCGTGAGTAGCGCCTAGTCTGGATCACAACAGCAGTCTTGTTTTTTGCCGTGCGGCTCTGTCTTCAGATGCTCTCCAGTCTCCTCTGTTCCTGCTTCATTGCCTTTAACTCCCCCGTGAACCACGGGGAAGCGCGGGCTCTGCCCCGGAGGAGACGCTTGGGGGCGATTAGGTCAACGGCGCCGGCAGCTGACTCAAACCATTGGTGGGCCAGGGCTTCAGCCGAATCGTCAGCCAGACCGCCAGAAAGCTCCCCGAAGTCTTCCCGGAACCGAATTGGATCGAGAAGCCTTCGGGGGCGAGACCAGACAAGGGGACGTTGGTCCCCGCGAGGAGGGGCCGCCATTGCTAGGGAAAAGGACAACAGGTAGTGATCTGACCATGACACGGGTGTGGGAACGATGTCCCGCACCTCCAGATTGGAGACCCCCGACATGGAGGTAAACACCAGATCCAGGGAATGCCCACTCCTGTACGTAGGGCAAGAAACATGCTGGGATAGACTCATGGACGTCATGGTTTCCATGAATTCCAGAGCTGCGCCGACGAGCTCACCACCAGCATGCATGTTAAAAGTCCCCGACGACCAGAAGCCCCCCCGGGTTTCAACAGCGCAGCGGCGATGAACTCCGCGAGCTCTGGCAGGGATTGCACTTGGTTGCGGGGAGCGCGGTAGCCCAGCACAATGCCAAATCTATCCCACTGTCCTACCAACAGGTGGAGGCATTCAAGCCCTGGAATCACCAATGCCGAGGCCCTGGTCACATGAAGGGATTCCCTATGTACAATGGTGACTCCTCCCCCCTTCTGACCCTCCAACCTGCCCACTCCCTGAACCAAGAACCCAGGAGGGCACAGCTGGGCGAGGGAGGCCCCACCCTCTGAGTAGCGCATGGGGTTTGTCACATGGGGAAAAACCTAAAAACCTGTGATACTTGGGGAAATAGTGTAATGTACATTTTAGGGCACTTTTCTGAGCAAGTCTTGATATGCATTTCAGCTACTATCCTCAATAGAGATGGGCACGAATAAAAAAAAATGGCATTTCGTTTGTCGTTTGTCGTTTGGAGGGTCCGTTTCGGTTTGTTTTTGTTTTTCGTGAATTTTTGCAAAAAATTGTTTTTGTTTTCATTCATTTCATTACCATTTTGTTACCATTTCGTTACCATTTATTTCAATTTTTTGTGATTTTTTTAGGATTTTAAGCAATCCACTCATATTGCAGTAACGGAAACGAAATGCACGACAAAAATTTCCGGTGTTTCTGTTCATTTCGTTTCATTTTAGAGACAAAATTTGTTTGTCGTTTTGTTACATAATGAAATGAAAAAATGAAAACAGAAATGAAAAATTGTTCGTTTTGTGCCCATCTCTAATCCTCAAGCATGCTATTGCCTGTCCAATTTGTTCTCCCTTATACAGTAGTACTCCCGTATCTGCTGATTTGGCATCCACTGATTCAGTTATCTGTGGTTGGCTGCCAAAAATAATAATAACATAATTATTAAATAAATTGTTGTTGTAAAAGGGTGCTGCAAAGCAAATTGTTGTCACAAATAGCAGGCGCTATATATTTTGGCGGCTGCTGGCAGGGCGTTTGCTGTTATCCATGGATTTTGGTATCCTCGGGGGGGGGGGGCAGAACCTATCCCCCTTTAGTAAAGGGATACTACTGTATAACTTTTTGTAAAATCATTTCCTTTGCTAATATATGCAGTATATGCTTTCCCAACATTTTTTGCACCCATATTTACTATGTGCATATTTACTCTAGTGGCCAGGTCTGATAATGCGCACATGCATTTAGCTTTAATCCTTATTGTAGAGCATATCCCTTACTAACTGCAGTGGTTTTACTAAGTAATTTTTGCAGGCCACCCGAACTGTCAGCTAGTATGGCTATATCTTGACTTAGCAGTCCTACAGAAACACAATGCAAACCTGTGGAAAATACAAATTATTTGTTATTTATAAAATTTAGATTGGAAGATTCAGGAGGATTGTTTAAATAAAAGGGATGCTGGAAGAAGGAAGGCAGCGGTCTCTAGCACACCTCAAGCTATAGTTGTAGCAGATGAAGAGCCATAAGGGAGATGCCGCATCCCTCACTGAATGTGCATGGATTATGCCACGGAAAGCGGAATTTGGAGTGGAGTTTTAGAGGACCTTCCCATACATTTTTAACTTGTTTGTTAGAATTATACCCCATATCTATCTCCTTCTACTAGTGCTCAAGGCAGCTCAGAAGCAAATTCATGAGGATCTTTATCATCACAAATTTCCAAAAACTACAGATAGAAATAACAGAAGGCAAAATAAAAGAAATAGCAGGATGCCAGGCCACCGTTGCAACTAAATAAATCAAGTACGTCCTAGGGATGTAAGTGAACAGACTTAAAAAAACAAACCTTCATTTTATATAAACCACTGCTTATAACTGGTTCACTAAATACGACGATCACCCACTTTTAATTAATGTTGTCGGCATGGCAGTCATAATATACATAATCGCCCAAAGCTTGAAAACCTCAATGTTAACAATGATGTACTCATGTTAATTGGTTAAAGAACATCTCACATTAAAAACACAAAATAAATAATAAATAATAAATAATGTATGTGATTAATTTCTTATGTTAATTGTTAATAAATGTGTTAACTCTTAAGTCATTAAATAAACTCATTTAGATATTTCAAAAGATGCCTCCAAGTAAATCAAAATACTCTCGACAATAATGGATCAAAATTAAAATTATGTGACCTCTTTGCATCTCTTAAAACTAATGTCACTGACATTTGGCTATTAAAACAACAAATCCTTAATCAAAAGTGATGAAATGCATATTGGCTGAACTAAGGATGCCTGCTGTGGATTTAATTTTCTAGAGTAATTTTAATGCTAGGAATACCTATATTTTTTCTTGTTATAGGCAGTAAAGACATAACTGTGAGCAGATTCAAACAACTCTTCTCTCTGATCAGAAATTAAGCACCATCCAAAACGTTCCGCAGCTAATGTAAAGCTTTAGTGGCCAGCTTTGCCAATATGATGAGTTACTTTTCTCGCTCAGGGTATAGCCAAGTGTCCCAGTGAGAAATTGCATCTGAGGCGTTTACTAACCATTGACCTAAAAGTAGCGATAATTTCTTGGTTTATAATTAGTGACAGTGACTGATATGGATCTAGCACCAAACTTTCAGCTCTCTCACTTTCCCTTGCTCTCACTCTCACTCTCCCCCACCCCACCCCAACACATGGCAATTCATTAGTTCTGCTGTTTTTGAGAGCAGCTGTACCATTTGAGACGTAATTTATTCAGATTCCCTCAATATTATTGCTGAAGCGTGAGGAGATAAGTGATTTGATGAGGCCCTGTATTTACTGTCATATAGCATTATAGGTCAAATCTGTGCTCAGGAATGAGAGGAAGGGTTGCCAGGGTTAGTTTGTTTTGAGGTTATTTATTTATTTACTTATTATAAAAACTCTCCATCCTCCCCCCCCCAACCCCAGATATTGCTGCTTTCAAAGTAATGGATTGTGAGATGGAAGGAAAGAGGGATGATCTGTTCACACTTCAATTTTCTCACATATGGTTATTCAGAGAAGATGCTGAAGGAAACCTTGTCAACCTCGTTACAGTTTCACCTTGCTGTATATTGATGAAAGTTTGTAAACTCAGTCAAGCCCGTTAAGTAGGAATGTCCATCAACATAGGAAGTTGCAATACGTTTAATCTGGTCAGCATGAAGTTTAGGTGGTGGGCCTGCTATTTAAACCCACTTCACATGATGAAGCAGATTGAGATATTAAGGTATTTGGAGTATATACACATAAACATACACACAAGTGGTACCTTGTATAAAGGAATTAATTCATTCCAAATGAAATTATGTTAAGCAAATTTTCCTTTATACAAATTTCCCATAGGAATGCATTGAAAACAGGGTAATCCCTAATTGCAATGATTTTTATGTTGTACGGATTCGCCCCATAGGCGATTCTGTTAAGCAAATTTCCCCTATATCTGGAATGTTTTATGTTCTACAGATTTGATATACGAGGGTCCACTGTACATATCTATATCTATATCTATATCTATAGGTATAGGTACACACACACACACACATTTAGGCTTTAGTATAGGCCCAATGAGTTCAGTAAGGCTGTTAAGTAGGAATGGCTATGCCTGAACCTAGGGCATGAACAAAAAGGGTAAAACAGTAGCATTTCATCTGTGCCAAACCCTTAGATCAGGAAGTCATCCAAATAAAGCAAAAAGTAGTTTTATCAAAATTTATTGCTTTTATTGTTCCCTGATGAGATTTGAGGTACAGGATCAATAAAATGTGTTCTGCTTATATACCACTCCATACCACTTCAAGTAGTCTCTGGGTGGTTTACAGTTTTAATTACAGTATTCAGGCTACACACACCCACACCCACACACAAGCTGGTTACTCATTTTACTGACCTCGGAAGGATGGAAGGCTGAGTCAACCATGAGCCGGCTACCTAGGATTGAACCCCAGGTCGTGAGCACAGTTTTAGCTGCAGTAGAGGCATTTAACCACTGCGCCATGAGGCTCCTCATAATATCTCAATCTGCTTCATCATGTGATGAACACACACACAAACAATTTTTAAAATAATTTTATTAACAAAATGAAAAAGACAAAAGGCAAGAGAAACCTTTTACAAAAACATAACAACGTACATTGTAATCTTATTAATTAATTAACTACCTTAGGCACCAGCTATTTACACAGTTTAACAGGGTTACATTTAGTCTCCTAATTCCATCCTAAAAAATAAGAGACCAACAATCTAGATTATTTCCTAAAGTCTGTTTCTTCTCAATTAAGTCATTCATATATATTTAGTATATTTTAGTATTTTATTACGAAAATATACTAAAGCCCAAATTAAATTTTGATAAAACTACTATAAAGCCGTGTTCAGTTGTTAAGAAGCATTTGGAATCCAGTCTTAATGAAGGGGACCCATAGTCACTAATGGTTTAAGAACTCAATGCTTGTTATAATGACTGCTTCAGAAACCAGCCACCCATTTCACTTGCTCCTCTCAACCCATGTTGTTAAAACATGGCCACACTGAAGGAAGCCAACAAGGAATTTCAATGGTAGCCCCAGTTTTTGGATTAAGCTTCCAAATGAGAGATGCCAGGCTCTTAATATTCAGGAAATCAGTGAAAACGATTATAAATAGGCCCCATCAATAATTTACCTCCCAGATGCTGTTACATCTTAGGATTGATCTTGTTTTTCCATGATCAGAAGGAAGAGGAGGAGAAGGAGGAGGGAGAGCTTGGAAATGATAACACTGACATGTTGAGTCACAACTCAACTTTGTGTGAATTATAGGTGGTTACTTCATGTCCTTCCTCGAGCCGAGGTGAACTTGCCTCCGTGTTGAAATCTGTTTTCAACACGGATCGAGAAGTGGATTGAAAAGATTCCCGAGCTCCAGGACGGGAATCTCTCACCCCGCTTGGAGCGCAGTTCAGGGGGTGTGGTTGGGGTGAACTCGGATTGACCCCACAAGGACGTGAGGTTGCGTTCCTTCGAACTGGTCTCCAGCGGGGCCACGAACTGCAGCGAGAGGGACGTGAAGTATCAGCCATAGTGTAATTAAATTCCTGAAGGGGTTTCTCAGCATCATGGAACGACAGCACATCTGACCATCGCCATGCTACTGCTGCCTTCACAATGACAACCACGATGACAGTGGCCTGGCCTTCCGGAAACCCAGGAGTTGCCTGTGTGCATGTGCCCTACCTGCAGCTAATGGCCCCGATCAGCTGGGGTGGGTGGGCACATGCTCAGAAGGTAGTGAACACCTTCCCCTCTAGGAACGCCCAGCGCTGCCTGGGCACATGCACCTGACCCTCCCCCCCAAGCTGGTCACCCTGACTCAGAGATAGGTGGGTGCTTGCACAGAGACGGCAGGCCCAGCTCCCGGACAGGAAGCCAGGCTTCTGACTCTGAAGATGTTGGCGGTAGAAGCATCAGAGGAGGAAGAAGAGGAGGCAGGTTCAGGAAGTGTGGCAATGGGAGCAACAGGAAAGGGGGCAGGCAGGCTTCCATTTTGTCAAAGCCAAATTAAGACCTGAATGGGAAAAATTGGTGCTTTGTTTTGGCAAAATGCCCTGCACAAACCATAGCGTGAACCAGATCAGTTCTTGAGGTTTTCCCTCACCCCCATTTTGTAGACTGCTCTAAAGCCGATCAAAGGGCCAAGTCATTGGATATCAGTCATGATAGGTTTCTTCATGACGGACGCCCACACACCCCCAGCTAAAATAACTGGTTGCAGCAATCCTATCCTGATTGTCTCTATTGTTTATTTCAACAAGGTAAAGTTGCTCACATGCATGCAATTCTCAATAGAGGCTGCAGATTTGTAGCCAGATGGCTGTTCTTCCACCTGAAATGTAGAGTGGGTTTTTTCCTGTATAGGGAAGTAGATAAGGTTCTACAGTAACCCCCCGCCGATCCCGGGGATTAGGGACCCACCACACCAGCGATCCATGAAAATCTGCGCTATGCGGAAGCAGGTGGGGGTGATCGCGCGCCTGTCCGAGAAGTCTTGGGGTGGTGTATGCCTGCGGCAGCAGGAGGATCTGACCTCCTGCCGCCACCCGCCCGTGCCGCCCGAGACTTCTTGTCCGGGGCTGTCTCCATTGAAATCCATTGCCAATGCTTTTCAATGGAGATTTCACCCCCTGCCCCCTGCCCCCTGCGTTGCTCTGAGGCTTCTCGGAGGGGCAGGGGGCAGTGCGGAGCGACCCAATTGCCCCCGTCACCCTCCCACGCACCCCCGATGCTTCTTGGAGGGGTCCAGGGGTGGCACAGAGTGACCTGATCGCCCCCCTGCCCCCCTGCGTGGCTCTGAGGCTTCTCAGAAGGGCCGGGGGCAGTGTGGAGTAACCCAATTGCCCCCCGCCGCCCTCCCATGCACCCCCAAGGCTACTCAGAGGGGCCCGGGGGTGGCATGGAGTGACCCGATCGCCCCCCACGTGCCCCTGAGGCTTCGCGGAGGTGCGGGGGGCGACGGCATGGAGAGACCCGATCCCCCCCCACAGTGTAGGTACTGCGATCCCATGATGTAGTGGGACCGCAGTACCTGAACCGCGAAATGGCGGGGGGTGACTGTACTTGAGAACTGACTGGCTCAGGGTGGCGAGAGGGCTTTACAATGACCACCTCCACCAAGAGACCTGTCTTAAGCCTACAACACTAACTGTGCTCCCTTGCCCCTGCATCCTGGTTTTCACAAAATATTATTTCTGTTTATATTTTCTTTTCCCTTTGGGAAGCTAAGCACATGGGCACTCCTACAGAGGAAGAGGGGGCAAAACACACCAATGCAAACAGCCAAGGATTGTTCATAACTTATGAAAGAGCACGGCAGTTATCAGTGTTTGCAAGGTTGCACATTTTCTTACAGGAGCATGCAGAAATCATTAATGAGGATTAGGGCACTTTCTCCAGGATTGCCAAAATAATAATAATAAAAGCCTGCCATCTCATGGTGACTCATTTTAAGGGGAAAATGCTAAAGCTTTTCACTTTCCGTGCAAAGCAGCAGCAAATCAGAACGTGCCTCCCAAGCTCCAGGACTGAGTCGTTAACATGGCCTTTCCCATCATGTAAGGTTTTCTAACATGTCATTTCTCCTGGTAGGACTTGCTTTGTGTCTAATGGATTGTATTGGGAAGTCCTTCTCTTTAAAAGGCTGAGGCAGCAATGGGTAAGCACTTTGTAGTTTTGGAAAGAATCCAAAGTTAGTGAAAATTTTGGAAACACTCTAAACCTAAACCAGGTCCATAATTTTCTTTCAGTACCAACTATGTTCTACAGCTGCTAGTTCTCCAGGATCTCAGTTACACAACCTATTGGAGGCATTTTCTAAGTTACACTTCATTACTTTGTCCCTTGCTTTCTGAGCAAGGCAAGGCTGAGCTGATGGGTGACTGAGTGTCTGGAATAAGCGACGGAATGGATGAAGCCCAATAAATGGAGGTTGAATTCCTCCTCACATGGAGACCATTTGGATTGAATTCATTAGATAAGCTCCTGGCTAGAGATGGGCACGACTTAGCGGTATTCCCATTTCCGTTTCCGTTACTCGGTTCCGTTACTCTACGGAAACGGTAACGGGAATTACTCCGCCAGACTTCGAGCTCGAACCGATAAACAAAAAAATTTGGTGTGATTTGTCGTGCTCGTTACTTGCATTGCGCGATCGCGCGATGCCACGCGGCACAGAAAAAAAGTTTTTAAAAGTTAAAAAACCCGGTTCCCGGCCAAAAAGCAGGCGGAAATATGCCTGCAGTGCCTCAGGGCACCTACCAGAGGGGTGGTTTCTGGCGGTCCCCGGCCTCCCCCCTCCTCTGTCCTGGTGCCTCAGGGCAACTACCAGAGGGGTGGTTTCTGGAGGTCCCCGGCCTCCCCCCTCCTCCCTCCTGGGCTGCTCTGGTGGGACTCGCAGCAGGCTCGCAGCCAGCAAAAAGCCCAGCCTCGCCGCCGCCCGCTGCAATTAAAGTGCAAGCAAGCGGCACGGACGGCACAGGAAAAAACTTTTAAACTCTCCCCCCACCCATTCCCGGGCCAAAAAGCAGGCGGAAAAATGCCTGCTTGACTAAGGGCGCAGGGCACCTACCGGAGGGGGGGTTTCTGGTCTGGAGGGGGGGTCCCGGCCTCACCCCTCCATCTTGGGCTGCTCTGGTGGGACTCGCTGCAGGCTCGCAGCCAGCAAAAAGCCCAGCCTCGCCGCCGCCCGCCGCAATTAAAGCGCAAGCAAGCGGCACGGACGGCACAGGAAAAAACTTTTAAACTCTCCCCCCACCCATTCCCGGGCCAAAAAGCAGGCGGAAAAATGCCTGCCGTGCCTCAGGGCACCTACTGGAGGGATAGTTTGTTTCTGGAGGGGGGGTCCCGGCCTCCCCCCCCCTCCGTCCTGGGATGCTCTGGTCTGGTGGGACTCGCCGCAGGCTCGCAGCCAGCAAAAAGCCCAGTCTCGCCGCCGGCCGCCAAAGCGCAAGCAAGCGGCACGGGCGGCACAGGAAAAAACTTTTAAACTCTCCCGGATCTCCCCCCCACCCATTCCCGGGCCAAAAAGCAGGCGGAAAAATGCCTGCTTGACTAAGGGCGCAGGGCACCTACCGGAGGGATTGTTTCTGGAGGGGGGGTCCCGCGCTCCCCCCCGTCCTGGGCAGCCAGACTCGAGTTGCCATGCCATGCGGTGCGGGTGGGGGATCCAAAATGGGGCGGCGAACGCAATATTGTTTTTGAAATCGTGGTCCAAAAACACACAAGCACAACAGAAACACGCAGAAATTTATAAACTGCCAGATTTTTCACAGTAGCAGTGGGTTTTTTCCTGCAACAAAATGTCTCTCCTCTCCTCCTCTCCTCTGTCCTCCATTGATTTTATTTTATTTTATTTTATTTACACCTGCGCAGTGCGCAATGATGGGCTGGCCCAGTGGCCTGGCCAGCCATGTGGGAGTGGACGACCATGCAAATTTTTGGAGCCATCCCACCAATCGCATGGCCACTTGGCCACGGAGACTTCTGGGATGTGCCAAAAAGCCCCCTAAAACCTGCCCTAGCCCCCTAACCCCCTAACCCTAATCCTTCACTCCTTACCCATCACAGTCTGTGCCCAGCTGTCACCCCAGGTGTAGGAGATTGAACCGTGATCCCGCCTCCACACACAGAGGCTCAGCCATCTCTTCCGCCTGGGATGACAGCTGCCCAGCTGTCACCCCAGGTGTAGGAGATTGAACCGTGATCCCACCTCCACACACAGAGGCTCAGCCATCTCTTCCGCCTGGGGTGACAGCTGCCCGGCCATCTCCCCAAGTGGAGGAGATCACTGGAGAGGGAGCCCCGGTCCGCCTCCACTTGCAAGGCAAGAACAGGGCTCTCTCTGACAGTCCTCCCCGCCGGCAATGACAGCCGGGCTGTCATTGCCAGTGTGGAAGAACGAACTGAACATAACCAAACTAATTTGTTCCAGTTCTCTTCGGTTCGTTCCTAAATTACTATGCCTTCATTATTCATTCTGTTATGTAACAGAACAAATAACGATTAACGGAATGAAAAAAAATTGTTTTGTGCCCATCTCTAGTCGCTATGGATTAAAACCAGTCTCAGATCTGAAGCACAGAGAGAGCCATGGTGTGCGGGGTGGGGGAGAAAGAGTTTCATCTCTGAGGAGGTGAGATGAATCCTATGCATCAAGCAGCAGCAGCATTGCAAAAAAAGAAAAAGAAAAAAACCACCATAAAATGACATCCATGTTACCCGATGATATGATATTTTGTAGGAAAAGGAACTTTGGAACAAAACAGATTAATTCCAACCATGTCTTCTCAGACACAAATTCTCAAATATTTCCATTCAATGGGTCGTTTAAGAAATAGTCTGCCTTCTCATCCAGCAGAGGAGGAAATGGTCACCATTCAATCTTATTAACGGTAACGGGTAAGTCATGTGTGTCTAAACTATTTTTTAAAATGGGGTAAGTGTCCTGTAGGTTACATTGGACAGAATCCTATTGGTTGGTTACACCAATATGTGTACAGTGGCGTAAATCACTATAGTGAATGGCTACAAGTTATCTCTTGCTGTGCACCAACTCGCTCAAGGTGTGTGCAAGGAGAGATGCAAATGGTGGCCACAGTGAATGCCGTTTGGCTTAAACAAGCCAGCAGAGCCAACCAAAAGGATTCCAGACATGGCACTAAGGGTGAGTGGATAGAGGCACGCTCTACTCGCTCTCACAAAATAACAGAACTAGAGGACATCCACTTAAATTGAGGGCTGGGAGAGTAAGAACAGACAAAAGAAAACATTTTTTTTCCATCCAGCGTATTGTTAGTCTGTGGAACTCCCTGCCACAGGATGTGGTGATGGCATCTAGCCTGGATGCCTCCAAAAGGGGATTGGACAGATTTCTGGAGGAAAAGTCCATCACAGGTTACAAACCATGATGGAGAAACCAGGGTACTTCAAGGGCCAGATGCAGGGGAGTGGTATCAGGAGACAGATACCTAGTCTTGTGCACTCCCAGACACATTTGGTGGGGCCACTGCGAGATACAGGAAGCTGGACTAGATGGGACTTTGGCCTGATCCAGCATGGCTCTTCTTATGTTCTTATGTAAGTGATGGAATGATGGGTGGTGGGGGAGGAGGACCATTGTACCTTATTCTGCTTTCAAATAGTGATTGCCAGGTGCTGCAGACTCAAAAAATTATGGGGAATAAGAACGTCCTTTTGAGTACAGTGGTACCTCATATAAAGGAAATAATTCGTTCCAAATGAAATTCTGTTAAGCAGATTTTCCTTTGTACAAATTTCCCATAGGAATGCATTGAAAACGGAGTAATCTCTAATCACGACCATTTTTATGTTGTATGGATTTGTCCCATAGGCAATTCTGTTAAGCAAATTTCCTCTATCTCTGGAACTTTTTATGTTGTACAGATTTTATGTTATACAAACCGTTTGTTATATGAGGGTCCACTGTATTCATCA
Organism: Phrynocephalus versicolor; assembly: GCA_023846285.1. Taxonomy (NCBI): domain Eukaryota; kingdom Metazoa; phylum Chordata; class Lepidosauria; order Squamata; family Agamidae; genus Phrynocephalus; species Phrynocephalus versicolor. The sequence goes on from JAHTLZ010003547.1 coordinate 39,240,050, forward strand.
GGTCCCTGATCAAAAAACTCCCTAAGCAGTTCTAGGTCCCTTCAGTACTGAGGGAGCAGCTTGGGTTTTGTGATAGGGAGGGGGGGAGGAGGTGGACAGTAAATGTACTATATAAATATGAGTGTGTTTAGCTCATGGCTTTAATTTAAATCACATTACTCCTCTGTGTTTCACCATTCAAGCTGACACAGAAATTAAGTGACCCAGGACTGTATTATTTATCTAGGAATGAAATGTCAAGAACACTAATATCTTCTTCACGGTTCTAAATCTGATGTCCTTATGCTCGTTTTGGCTTTTGCACTTTAATTTACTGTTTTAGCACACACAGAAATCCCTGGCAATGTGTTTCAGCTCTTGGAGACAGGCCAGCTATTCTTAAATACATTGGAAGAGAGAGAGAGAAAAAATTAGCAAGCTGCCATATGTTTTTTAAAACCCTTTTACTGATACGGAAATAAGTTATTTCACACTTTCAAAAGGACACAGGAGGCTTCGTTGCACCTTCTGACTTCAGCATATTACGTACATCTGCATATCACCATTTCCACCCATGCAGAACAGAAGAAGGAAGTTGTTCTGTAGGGATTTTTTAAAATGGTACAATAGGAGAAATTTCTGTCCAAGATTGCAATTTGTCTATTTAATATGTCAAAACAGCCCTTTTAAAAAAATGTGTATGCTGTATTGTTGTTTCAAGTTTCAGCTTGGTTCTTCTTAAGTAATTGTAGCTATTTTTGTCTTCCCGCTAGGAAAGAAAGGCAGGATAAAACTTTACATAATTAGATAGATAGATAGATAGATAGATAGATAGATAGATAGATAGATAGATAGATAGATAGATAGATAGATAGATAGATAGATAGATAGATAGATAGATAGATAGATAGATAGATATTGCTCCCAGTAATTTCCAAAATGAAATGGAGCAATTCATATTCCATTGATGAAACTGAATCTTATTTAATATCATTTCTTGATATTTCCATATAAATGATGCTAAAAGACCTGTAGATATAATCCACTTGTAGTCCTCCCCCCAAATGAGCTAAGTGTTGATTGGATAACATCTAGGAAGATGAGTGGCAACTGAAGCAACACTTTAACATGCCTTTAGAAATGGCAGATGATGCATTTTGCTGTTTCATAGGGGTTTGAGCTTTTGAATAAGAATGTAGACTTGATGTTATGGGTTTTGTAGTCTGTAGCAAGATGATCCCTTAGCTAGCTTTATTATTTTGGGGCTGCTTTCCTGAAACTTCCCCTCCCCCCTTGCACCAGGGGACCTGGCCTGCCCCACCAGGGAAGGGCCTGTGGAAAATATATGTGTTATTACAGGCAGAGGTTGTTATGTGCTGGTTTTGTGGCCATTAGATCTGTAAGAACAGAGGGCAGGTGTTGTCTCCTGTTCTGGCACAGGGACCAGCTGTAAAGTCCAAGATAGCCAGCTCAGCTGACCCACCACTCTATCCTTGTTGTTACTTAATGCCGGATCTGCATTCAACAAGGGTCAACTGATCCAAGACCAGATCCTGGATGACAAATGTAAAACTGAGACCTTGGCAGGCTCAGAGGGTGATATTGCCCTCTCTGTGCTTTGCCCGCTCAGATATTCCATCTGGTCTGCCAATTTAATTAAGTTTTCTCCCTCTGTCTTAATTTTTATTTTCTTTTTTCCTTTATTGTATTGATGCTTGCTGAAATAGCTGCAGAGATAACAGATTTTAGGTTTTTAGTTTGCTGCTCCTGGTGATGTGTAGTGCAATAATTGTATTTTGTTATGTGTCTATGTTGTATTTGTTTTGTTACTGTATTGTTTCCTGCTGTAAGCCACCCAAGCCTTTTAATCTTTTGCCTTCGGAATTAAGGCAGGTTTGAACTAGGGTCAGAAAAATCCCACTGGCACTCAGACAGCCACTCTCCAGGGGTTTAGTGAGCCTGGAATTGAAGGGTGCACTGCTAGAGGGTCTTTGCCTAATCAACAGATGGAGAGCAGTTTAGGTCCAGCTGATATCTTTCACCCTCATCCAAGGAATACTCACCCCTTGTAGAGTCTATAGATGATGAGTCTGCTCCCTGGTCCTTGTGCTGTCCTCAGTTGGATGATGACCTTTTATGACCCCTCGTAGTTCTCTGGTCCAGGTCAGGGAGACTGGTATTGCTAGAGCACTGAAGGTCCACCTTCAGTGGCTTCTGCCCTAGAGACCTGAGCCAGTGAGACATCGCTAGGCTGCTGGGCGATTTGAGCCAGTGACTGGGAGATACATGGGTAGATCTGCTGGCTGAATCTCCACTAACTGGTTCCCTTGAGTTGGTGGGGCAGCCATTGCAGCAGGCTTTGCTTTTGAACCTCCTCACTTCCCATGGGCATCCCAGATCTCCAGACTCTGCCAGGCTTTGTCCGCATGTTATATTTATTTATTTATTTACAAGATTTTTTTAGCCACCCTACTACCAAGAGGTCTATGGGCGGCATACAACAAGTATTAAAAACTCTAAAACAATAAAATTATTAAAACTATAAAATACAATAGAGTTAAAACAACATATAATACAAATTATAAAACCCTGCTGTTCATGTGTCCAGCCAAAAAAAAAATCTAATTAGAATGCTGGCCGAACAGGTAGGTCTTTGCCTAGCACCAAAAAGCCAAAAGTGTTGGCGTCAGGTGGATCTCCGTAGGGAGGGCATTCCAGAGTTCGCGGGCAACCGCCGAGAAGGTCCTGCTTCGATATGCCATCCCCCTTACCTCTTTGAGGGATGGCAACTTCAGCAGGGTCTCCTGGCCTGATCTTAGAGTACGGGCAGGCTCATATGGAAGAAGGCGGTCCTTTAGGTAGCCAGGTCCTAAGCCGTTTAGGGCTTTATATGTGAGCATTAGCACTTTGAATTAGGCCTGGGCAGCAACTGGCAGCCAGTGTAATTTTTTTTTAAACTGGTGTAATATGAGTCCGCGTAGCAACACAACTCACTAACCACGTGGCCCAGTTCTGTACCAGTTGCAGTTGCCAGACCGTCTTCAAAGGCAGCCCCACGTAAAGCACATTACAGTAGTCCAATCTGGTTGTTACCAGTGCATGTGTGACTGTTGCCAGGCTTTGCTCATCCAGGTAAGGGTGAAGTTGATCTATCCTCCACAGCTGTAAGAAGGCACCCCTGGCCACCGAGTCCACCTGGGTTTCCAGGGTAAGACCTGGGTCCAGAAGTACCCCCAAGATGCGGACCCTGTCCCTTAGGGGGAGTGCAACCCCATCCAGGACAGGAGAATGGCCCTGTAACCTGTCAGGCAGAGAGCCCACCAACAATACTTCTGACTTGTCTGGATTAAGCTTCAGTTTATTGACCCTCATCCAGTCCATTATGGGGCAGGTGAGATGTGCAGAGAAATTGCAGAGAAATTAAATGAGTTATTTGCATCTGTCTTCACGACAGAAGTCTTTGGGCAGATTCTGCTGTGTGAATGACCCCTCTTGACTAAGGAATTAAATCAAATATGGGTTAAAAGAGAGGATGTTTTAGGTTTAAATGACAAATTGAAGATCAACAAGTCACCGGGCCAGGATGGCATCCACCCAAGGGTTATTAAGGAACTGAGAAATGAAATTATGGACCTCTTAATGGTAACATGCAACTTGCCTCTTAAAATGGCAACAGTGCCAGAGGACTGGAGGATTGCAGATATCACACCCATTTTTAAAAAAGGAAGGAGTAGAGACTTGGGAAACCACAGGCTGGTTAGGCTTCTGTCTATCCCAGGGAAGATGGTGGAAAGCCTCCTCCAAGAGAAAATCTTAAAACACATAGAAGAACAAGCTTTGCTGAGGGAAAACCAGCATGGCTTCTGTAAGGGCAAGTCTTGCCTGACAAACCTTCTAGAACTCTTTGAAAAGGTCAACAGGCATGTGGATTTGGGTGAACCGGTGGATATGGTCTATCTTGATTTTCAGAAGGCTTTTGACACAGTCCCTCACCAAAGGCTGCTGAGAAAATTGCACAGTCAGGGGATAAGAGGGCAGGTCCTCTTGTGGACTGAGAACTGGTTGAGATCCAGGAAACAAAGAGTAGGTGTCAATGGGAAATTTTCACATTGGAGAGAAGTGAAAAGTGGTGTGCCCCAGGGCTCTGTCCTGGGAACGGTGCTTTTCAATCTGTTCATAAATGACCTGGAGACAGGGATAAACAGTGAGGTGGCCAAGTTTGCGGATGATACAGAACTTTTTTGTGTGGTAAAAACCAGAGAAGATTGTGAAGAGCTCCAGAAGGATCTCTCCAAACTGGGGGAATGGGCTGAGAAATGGCAAATGCGTATTAATGTAACCAAATGTAAAGTAATGCATATTGGGGCAAAAAATACAAACTTTATCTATCAACTCATGGGTGTGTTGGTGGACAGTTCAATGAAGGTGTCTACCCAATGTGTATCAGTGGTGATGAAGGCCAATTCCATGCTAGGGATTATCAAAAAGGGGATTAAAAATAAAACAGCCAACATTATAATGCTATTGTACAAGATGATAGTAAGGCCGCGCCTCGAGTATTGTGTACAATTTTGGTCACCAAACCTCAAAAACAACATAGCAGAACTGGAAAAGGCGCAAAAGAGAGTGACTAGAATGATTACTGGGCTGGGGCACCTCCCTTATGAGGAAAGGCTAAAACATTTGGGGCTCTTTAGTCTGGAAAAAAAGGCGCCTGAGGGGGGACATGATTGAGGTGTACAAAATAATGCAGGGCATGAGTCAAGTGGCTAGAGGGACGTTCTTCCCCCTCTCATAAAATACCAGAACTAGGGGACATCCGCTCATTTGGTGGGGCCACTGTGAGATACAGGAAGTTGGCCTATATGGGCCTTTGGTCTGATCCAGCATGGCTCTTCATATGCTCTTATGCTCTTATGCCATTCAGGTGTCTGAGCTATGTACCCCCAAATAGGAAAGTACCCACAAGCACCTAGAGACACCAGTCCTGCAGAGAGGCTTCCCCCATCTCCCCTCAATAATCCCTGAAAGTTTGGTGAAGATTGAGTTTCCAACATCTGAGTTAGACCCCCCCCCCCAAAAAAGTGCCTTTTAGCATCTGGGCTGAGGAGACCCAATTTTTAATAAAAATAGGTATGTTTGTACAGGAGAGGCAGAGGAAGCTTCCCTCCAATTCTGGTCTCTTTGGGTGCCCTGGGGCGGTTTTACAGCCCAACAAATTAAGAAATCAAAAATGGTGAAAAAGCCATTGATTTAGGGGGCCATTTAGACTCCATTTATATGAATACTAATAAATGAATTTTGATGAGTCAGCTGAATTGATCAGAAAATGGGATTCATTTTTCAGTTCGGCGCCCTGGCTGCTTCAAATATTAGCCAGTAACAGATTGGCAGCCAGTGTTGCTGTAAGAAGAGTGTGTTGTGTTCCCCAGTAAGAGATTTTAATCAGAAAGAACTGGAGAGCTGACGAGGCCAGATCTGCCATTGCCACTTAGACTTAGACTGATCAGGCCCTTGCCAACTTGGTTTAGGTATGATTCCTATATTTTTGTGTTGAAGGGGTGAATCCGCATAGTGAATTCATGCATATGCAACTGAATTGGCATTTTATGCAAGGGTTGCAAAGAATCTGCATGTGGAGCTGGTTGTTCTATGTTATGGATACCTTAGGAAGATATCTTGGGATTTTTTTTTTTTTGGTCTGAATTTAAACTCCAAGGGACAGTTGCACTTTGTAGACCAACAGCAACTTCTTATTGGTGCTTTAGCCGAGGAGTTGGGTGCACAAATTGTAACATGTTGTTATCATTGCTCATGTTATCAGTTATAGAACTGTGAATAAAAATACACTCATTTTGTGAAACTGTGTTTGCAAAGTTCATCAATGGATAGCTATGTAAACAGTAGCCCTACAGAACTCAAAAATGTGATAGTACAATTAGGGAAAGGGTCCCACAATTGGGAAAAGGTTGCCAGTCAACAGAGTCCCCACCCACCCACACTCCTAATAATAGAAGTGTGCTATGATTTTTGTTCAGACTGTGGTTGGGAAGGCAACGGTTCAACTTCCCTTTCATGACTGGGAATTTTCCAATCCTCCCATGACCACCATGATACCCCCCAAAAAAATTTTAGTGTTCTGTAGAGATGGGCACAAAACAAAAAACAACATGCTGTTTCGTCAACGTTCCCTCAAGAAGCCAAACGATTACGAAAGACTATGTTCTGTTTCGGAAATGAAATGTTTTGTCCCACGTAGTCTACTCTTTCATTTACCCAACATCAGGGAGGCCCATTCTGCCTTCATATCTGAGGCTGAATACCTGCCTTGAGCCAAGAGCAAGACCTCCCTCATATATTCCAGGAAGGTCTTAATATTTTTTTTAAAAAAACCCACAGTATGTCTTGTTTATATATCTTTTCAGAAAGAACAATACTGTCACTGGACAGTCCCAGGGATTCAGGACAGCAGTCTGCAAATTGCAGTCTGTGTGCACTGTGCAGAGATGGAGCTGCCTAGGATGATGATGTACCCGTGAGATATTGTCTTCCAGTTTGTGGGAAGAGATGGGGCCAGGTAGATCAGTGTGGAGGATGATTTACTGGTGATTTGGGAAAGATCATCCCATGCAAAAATCATATATGAAATCAAGAAGATAAGATCTGGCCTATACCTCTTTTATTTAAATTTAAAGATAGAGGATTGGCTGTTGCTGGTGGGTGGTGGTTTCTTTCTACTCTGCCCTCTTTGAGGGAAAGAGAAACCATAGCAACCTCTCTTAATTGCAAGTAGCAAATTGCTAGAAGCTTCTCCTTTTCTGAGGCTAATTGCTCTGCTCCTGCCTCCTGTCTTCTCTGGGAGTGGGGGTGCCTTTTATTCTGCCCCTGTCCACCTCCCTGGATTTCTTTCCATTAATTGGTGGGAATCTCTTATCAGTAGTTCGGAACTTGGACCCCCCCCCAAATAGCGTTCTGGGGTGTCGCTTGGCTGGTCATTTTGGCCATGTCTCCTGTTACTTTTTATTTCCCTCCACTTTACTCGGGTCTCAAGGCTCCGCTGGGTCCCAAGCTTTGTTGTGTTCCCCCTCCAAAGTCCCCCCTATGACATGTAGTTTGTTTAACCTGCTGCCTGCTGCCTGCTAGTAGCACTGTGGTTGCTATGGTTTCTCTTTTCCCACAGAGTGGGCAGGGCAGGATGAAACCACCACCCACCAGCAGCAGCCATTCTTCTCTCTTTAAATTTAAATAAAAGGGGTCATAGAATCATAGAGTTGGAAGAGACCTCAAGGGCCATCTAGTCCAACCCCCTGCCATGCAGGAACCCCCATCACAGGACTCCTGACAGATGGTCATTCAGCCTCTGCTTAAAAATCTCTAAAGGCTGAGACTTTACCACCTTCCGTGGCAGTGTATTCCATTGCTGAACCACTCTAGCTGTCATGAAATTCCTCCTAATGTTTAAATTGAATCTCTTTTCCTGTAGTTTTAAATCTACAGGAGTCCTAGTCTCTGAAGCCATATGGGTATATGGGTAAAAGCTGGGTCTTACTGGATCCTCTTGATTTCATATATGATTTTTGCTTAAGATGAACTTTCCCAAATCACCATCAAATCATCCTCCACACTGATCTAGTTGGCATCATCTCTTCCCACAAGCTGGACCACAATATTTCACTGGCACATCATCATCCTAGGCAGCCCCATCTCGGCACACAGACTGCAAATTGCAGCCTGCTGTTCCAAAAATTGGGTGCCTCTAGCACCCAGGGGAGCAGACTCATATAACATTATGAAATGTTTCATTTCATAATGATTTTTTAAAAATCGTTATTAACAAAATAAAATGAAATGAAAACTGAAATGCAATGAAACAAAATGCTGTACAGTATTTCTGTTTTGTGCCCATCTTTAGTTCTGAATAGCTCAGTGATAATTCATACTGAAACTGTGTGACCCTTGATACACAAAGAAGCCTGAGGCCAAAAAATTAGCCAGGCATATGACAAGTGAAAGACATAATGGACAGATTAAGAAAGAAGGTGGTCATTGGTTGTGGGGGGATAGGGACAGGAAGCCAAATCATGCCCTCCCGGCTAGCTGAGGCACTAGGCAAGGCGGTGTCATCAAAATTCCTGCCAATGTATCCGCTTCCCGATCACAGACCATGCACCTGACTTCTCAAACTCTTTTTCTGCTTTCATCTTTCAATAAATGTTCAACAGGAAGAAAGTAAACTAGCATCTGGCACATCAGGTCCTGATCTTTAATGTACAAAGAAAGGTGGTGATTTAGTAGCTGAATTTTCAGCTTTTAAATCTCAGCCTTACCACTTGACTTGAAATACCGAGACTCAGTGTGCTAGATGGTAGTGGGTTCTGAACTTACAGGTGTCTACAAAACACCCCTATTAATTTTACACATAATAGCAAAAGAGGAAGGGAGAAGTGGGAGAATGGGAAACTGAGTAGTAAAGAGTTTTTTTTTTGCTGAAGTTGCCATCACCAGAAACATTGACGGGCCCCATTTAAATATTGCAACTGTATTGCAGCAATTTATTGTGAACTTGATCTGTCTGACATGTACTAAGCTACTCATTCTAAATAACAGTCAATTTCCCAAACAGGGCCATTTAGCATAACACGGTTTAAGTTGGGGGGCATACCATACAAAACGCTGGACCATGTTTTATTGAGGGAGCTGGTGGCTTTCTTCCTCTGCTTCTGAGAAGATGAATCAGCTGTTGAGAGTCAGCGGGTTAAGAACATGGATCTCTTCCACTGGGGATTTGTCATCCAACTCAGTTGCCAGAAATGATGGATGCACAAGGAGGTGCTTTATCTGCCCCGCCTCCTTGCGAGGGAACAGTCGGGTCACTGAAAGATCAAGAATCCCAAGCTGGCAGGGAGATATCCCTTCATCCCTTTGGACTTGGCGTTTAATATATTCAGAAAAGTCAAAGGAAAGGGTTTGACTGACGTTCTGGGGGCTGACTGGGAGGGGCCTCGGAAGTAATTTGTCATGCCTACCATTCCGGAGAAAGAGGTGGGGGTAGAACATGATCGACATAAAAGAGCTAGTTATATGTTTGAATTAGTTCCTTAGGAAAAAAAGAAACATGCTGCCAGAATTCAGCTTGTTAGATGAACTTCTGAAGGATTACGGAACAGAAGTGAAATTAATGATGGCTTGGGAAACACCTGTTAACAGATAGATATCATTAAGCAACTTTGAGAACAAAGAGGGTTTTTTGCACTAAGATATGGAGAGGAAGGGAGAAGCGGCAGCCTTCATATTCCGCCTCTTGTATTTCATGGGTGGGTGTGTGGGGTGGGTGTGGAGCAGATATAATGTAGATATAAGGCGAGGCCTCTCTGAGTGAATGCTTAGAAAGACTATTTGATCACCCCATGAGATAGGTCTTTTAGTATATAGGGAGTCGACATGGGCTCTTTCTATTTCAAAGATAAAGAGCCCACCCCTCAGAGGCAGGTGGAGCACTCACCATGCTCTGTGTAGTGCAGGTGCCCTTCAATAGTGCTGGTGCTCCAATCTGGGAAGGATGCCCAGCCCAGCTGGCCCCTATCTCCCCGTGCAGCCGACCATTTGAGCGAGGAGCCACTGACTGGTCAGCTACCTGAAAAGGTGGGGAAGGACCATCTTTGCTCCTTCCCAGATTGGAGTGACAGTGCTATTGAAGGACTCCAGCACTGTGCAGAGCCTTGCGAGTGGCCCGGCTGGTTCTGGGGGGGTGGGAAGTGGGCCACCATACACCATGGTTTGTAATGTGTATCCTTTTATACGAAACATGAAGAGCCCATGTCTAATAGTGATACTTGCTTGCATGCAAGAAGATGGATCTGAAGAAACCAGAGTGCTCACTGGTGACCAGATCGGACCCTAATTGTCCCACCACCTCTGCCACTGAGTTGCCACTCCCTCAGAACACCATAATCCCAGTTTCATTCACCAAGGAAGACTACTTGTACCTTAAGGCTCCCTCTTTTTACTGGATCAGCCCTTTGCTTATTTCTGTTTCAAGCAGGATCTAAGAACTTAGCAAATTTAAGAATCAAGATCTGCATTTTCTCCTTGTCCTCTTCCCTCCTTGTTCTTTCTGTTGTCATGTTTTGGTATTTAGTTTTGTTTTGCAGCCACACTAGAGCATGGTTTCACCATATGGTTTATCTGGAACATGTGTGTGTGTGTGTGTGTGTGTGTGTGTGTGTGTGTGTGTGTGTGT
>JAHTLZ010003547.1:39253223-39269760 GCA_023846285.1 Phrynocephalus versicolor
GAGAGAGAGAGAGAGAGAGAGAGAGAGAGAGAGAGAGAGAGAGAGAGTTATCTTTGAAATCCGAGGCAGGAAAGGAAATATTGTTTACTGTCAGTCACCTCCCCCGAGAAAGGTTCCACCCACCTGAACCTACTGAAGGCACCATGCACAGCTTCAAAAACGTCAACACTTCTCAAATCTATATGCAACCACCATCCTGAAGACCCAATTAGTTACACAAGTTTTGGAAATACAATCACCCAGCGCCGATCGTGGGGGTTAGGGACCCACCCCACCCGTGATGCATGAAAATCTGTGATATGCAGAAGCGGTTGGGGTGGGGTGGGGGGCAATTGCGTGCCTGTCCGAGGCTTCTCAGAGGAGTGCAGGGGTGGCGTGGAGCGACCCGATCGCCCTCCACCGCCCCCCACGCAGCTCCGAGGCTTCTTGGAGGAGCACGGGGGTGGCGTGGAGAGACCAGATCGCCCCTGCCCCCTCGTGCGGCTCTGAGGCGTCTCGGAGGAGTGCGGGGGGTGGCGCGGAGCGACTCGATCACCCCCCACTGCCCCCCACGGCTCTGAGGCTTCTCAGAGGAGTGCGGGGGCAGTGTGGACTGACCCGATCGCCCCCACCACCACCCCCGCGTGGCTCTGAGTTGCAGGTAGTGCGATCCCGTGATGTAGTGGGACCGCAGTACCTGAACCTCGAAATGGCGGGGGGCGACTGTTGTTCATTGGAAGAGGTTTGGTGAACATTTTGCCATTATCAGTTGATGGAACTGCAGACCAACTCAATGGCAGCTTTCTCTGCCAGAACACCTGCCTTGAGAAAAATGTGGCATATTAAAGGAAGGGGAGAGGGGCTGTTGATGGACAGAAGGAAGGGAGGGAGGGAGGCAGGGAGGGAAGCAGGGAGGCAGGGAGTAGGGAGGGAGGAAGGAAGGAAGGAAGGAAGGAAGGAAGGAAGGAAGGAAGGAAGGAAGGAAGGAAGATGCTATAAAGAACCAGAAATTTACTTTATTGGTGAAAACACAGTGTTTTCAAAATGTTGTTTGCTGCCTCACAGTTTAAATAACTTAATACTGTATAAGAATAGAAAACCTTTGTCCCTGTAGATGTTATTTGACTTCAGTTTTGGGGTACATTCAGATGCTGATTTGTTCAGGTCATCATGGACCTGCAACTATATTTCATAAATAATTCAAGCATTATGGTAATAAGGAAACAGTTAAATGACTCAACAACAAAAGCAGAAGCACAGAACAGAGGGAAGAAACTTTTCATAGGAAAATAGAATAAAAGTTCACTTTTAAGTATTCCTCTAATATGGCACTTTGAGATTAATGAAAATACTCCCAGGTATGACCTGGCACTTTATCTTGTAATGTCACATCATCGTACAGCCATTCGACATTAAATGTGTGCTGTATATATCACTGCAGCTGACAACAGAACTAGCATTGATTAACTCGTATATTCTGTTTGAATCTTTAAAAAATTTATAGAGTATACAAATTATTTTTAGATCTCATTTAGAGGAAAAGAGATGTTTTTTGATGTCGAGTAACCATGGAGCCTACAAAGCAAAAGCTCACAGACGATGAATATTTATGGGTGATGTGACCTGATATGCGATCAGGATTGATTTGCTGAAATAAAATTACAAATACACAAGCAGTAGTTCCCACTACTTAACCAACGGCTATAAAAATCAAAGGGAAATTTAAAAACAAAGGGGAAGTTTTCTTGCCATCTACTGGAAAAAAATGCAGATCCCAAACAGTGAAGGAAGTATTTCACATAATTGTGAGTAGAGATGGGCACAACTTGGAGAAATTTCCGTTTCTGTTTCCGTTCCTCATTTCCGTTACGCAACGAAACGAAGAACGACAATTACTCTGCCAGAACTTGAACTCGAACCGAAAAAAGAAAAATTGGGTCTGATTTGTCGTGTTGTCGTTCCTGGCATCGCGTGATCGCGCGATGCCAAGCGGCACAGAAAAAAAGTTTTTAAAAGCCCGATTCATGGCCAAAAAAGCAGGTGAAAATATGCCTGCCTGAGGGCACCTACCCGAAGGGTGGTTTCTGGGGGGGGTCCCCACTCCAGCCTCCCCCCCTGTCCTGGGCTGCTGGTGGTACCAGGGTGGGGGGGCATCCTCGGTGTAATCCATTTGCCATGCGGTGCGGGGGGGATCAAAAATGGCAACCGCAATATTTTTTTTGAAATCGTGGTCCAAAAACCCACCAAACCACCACAGAAACATGTGAAAATTAGCTATTTTAACTGCTTGAATTTTTACAGTAGCAGCAGTGGGTTTTTCTTGCAATAAAACGTCTCCATTGATTTTATTTTATTTTATTTTTATTTTTATTTTTTTACACGTGCACAATGATGGGCTGGCCATGGGATGGGACCATGCAAATTTTTGGAGCCATTCCACCAATCGCATGGCCAGGTTTTGCTGATGCTGAGACTTGCTGGTACCAGGCTGGGAGGGGGCATCCTCGGCGTCTCCATTTGCCATGCGGTGTGGGGGGATCCAAAATGGTGACCGCAATATTTATTTTGAAATCGTGGTCCAAAAACCCACCAAAGCACCACAGAAACATGTGAAAATTAGGTATTTTAACTGCCTGATTTTTATATTAGCAGCAGTGGGTTTTTCTTGCAACAAAACATCTCCATTGATTTTATTTTATTTTATTTTTATTTTTTTTACACCTGCGCACACGCAACAATGGGCTGGCCATGGGACGGGACCATGCAAATTTTTGGAGCCATTCCACCAATTGCATGGCCAGGTTTTGCTGAGACTTCTGGGTGTGCCAGAGAGGGCATTAAAAGCCCACCAAACCTAACCCTAATCCTAATCCTAACCCTAACCCATATGCCAGTACACTGTGTTCTTAGTGGGCCAGAGGCACCCAGAGGTACAGCCCACTAACCCACCCTAACCTTAACCGTTACCCTAAGCCTAGCCCTTACCCCCTAACCCCATGCTCTGGGAACTGGAAGTCAAGTCGCGTTAAATCGCGGTGGTAATGACAAACGAAAAAACGACATGACGAAATGACAAATTTTTGAAAAATTTCGCAAAAAACGGAAACAAGCCAAAACGGACCCGTCCCGAAAAACGACAACTCGAAAAAAAAAATTTCTTGGTTGTGCCCATCTCTAATTGTGAGTTTATTTTTATTTGGAAAGTATCAGATGCCAAATTCATTTTGGGGAGCTAAGAAGCATGTGTTTTCAATCTTAGCATCATTATTTGTTAAATTACCAAACATCTACACTGTCTATAGATTGGCCTTCAGAACATTTCTCTAGTTGGTTGTTTAGGTTCAAACAGGACACTTGGGAACCAAGGCGATCTGCTAAAGTTCCAAAAGGATTCTGTTATTCAGAGAATTTTAACAAACGCCCAGAGGAAGCTGATAAACCAAATATTTAAGTAAGTAGCAAAGTCTCTGCTATAGTGACACACGACAAGAGATGGGGATAAATGCAAAAATGAATCACGTTTTCTGACCAATTTGCCCAATTCATCAAAATTCATCAAATTGCATTCATCATAAATGGAGTGTCCCAATTAATATGAATTGATAGATTTTTTTTTAGCAATTTTTGGTTTGCTAATTTTCTGGGCTATAAAATGGCCCCCAATGCACCTAGAGCAGGCATGTCCAAACTTCGGCCCTCGTGATGTTTCAGACCACAACTCCCAGAATTCTAAGCTTAGATTGCCAGTGACAATGGACTGTGGGAGTTGTGGTCCAAAACATCTGGAGGGCCAAAGATTGGACATGCCTGACCTAGAGACACCAAAAATGAAAGGAAGCACACACCCCAACTCCCCTCTACAATTCACCCAAGTTTGGTGAAGATTGAGTTTCCCTAATCCAGTTGCAAAAGGGCACTTTATGGGGAGGGGGGCATTTTGTAGGTGTAAAATTCAGGTGCAAGTTTGCATTTTAGATGCCTAGAGGACACTTTAATGGGGAGGGGCCTTTTGGGGTTACATAGCTTGACATCTGAATGCCAAATTTCACCAAACTTGCAGGGCTTGTAGAGGAGATGCAGAGGAAGCATCCCTGAAAATTATGGGGCCTCTAGAGGCCAAGGGGCTTTTTATAGGATATGAAAGGTGAGAGAAATTGATTCAACTCTTCATTGCTGGAACATTGTTGATCTGTCAATTCGTCAGCCTCGATGAATCACGAATCATGACGAATTAGCATTTTAAAAATGTGTCCCCATCTCTATATTGTACCCTTGGTTGCAGGCATTAACATGCATACTGAATCGAAATGGGGTGAAGGGGGGAAACACTCATCATGCCTCCCTCTACCCCATCTTCCGTCACCTTCTGCCTTCCTAGTATGATGATTATGAAACAAAGAACTGTGGGGGCTGTGGCCGCGCATTAGGACCCCAGGACATCAGTTGTATTCTATATGTAACTAACTACCACTCTCTTCTTTCCAATTCATTGATTTCACTTGAGTTTATTGGATCTTGGGCAACAGGCATGTGAATATTCCATTCTTTAGACTAACCAAATGTAGGACTAGAGCATTGTGGAAAGCTTCTAAAAGGACTCTAAACTTATCCTGTGCTGATTCAGAAAATTCAGTGGGAATGGAGAAGCCATTCCACATCAGGCCTTCATCAGTTTTGCCTGTGTTTCTTTTTGAGTCATTAATTTGTCTTCATGTTGTACTTTTCTTTTTATCCATATTCCCTTTGAGCCAGAGCATGTAGCATAACCAAAGCGACAAGCCACCAGAGTATGGAGAAGATATTCAGAGTTACATACATTTTGAGAAAATTGACTAGGCGTGGGCACCAAATTAAAAAAAAAAGCTGTTTCATCATTTTGTTAGCTAACACAGTGCTCCCCAACCTTTTTGTCCCCACGGACCGGAAAATATTTGATGATTTTTCCGTGGCCCGGGGCTGGGGTGGGGAGGGGGGAGATGGGGGGTGCGGGGGGTCGGGCAGGGGGCAGGGGAGGGGGAGGGGGGCGGTGGATGGGGGGAGGGAGGAGGGGGACTCGGGCCGCCCTCTCCGGCCGCGGGCTCGCAGGTCGTCGGGGCTGGGCGCCGCTGGAGGACGCGAGAGAGGGAAGGCGAAGGAGAAGAAGGCGGCGGGCAGGAGGCGGTGGGCGGAGAAGAGCCCGGCCAAGGGTGGGGAGGAGGAGGAGGAGGCGGGTCGAGGGAGGGGCAGGTGGGGGGAGGCGTGAGCAGGGGGAGAGAGCGAGGGAGCCAAAGGGGACCGTTAGCCGGCCAGGCACCTCCTCCTCCTCCACCTCCTCCACCTGGACGCGGCCGAGCCTTCGCCCACCACGGTGCAGTCCCACCCCCGCACCCCCTGCACGCGCCTCAGAAGCTTCCCACACATGCGCGCGCGTGCGCGCCCGCCCGCCCGCATGCTTCTGCCTCCCCCTCAGGAGAAAGGGCGGCCGGGGCTGAGGAGGAGGAAGAGGAGGAGGAGGAGGATGCCCTGGCGCGCACCACCAGCACCACCAGCGCCAGTCGCCGCCACCGCCCCCTCCGTTTTCCCTCCGTCCGCCGCCTGTCAAGCGCTGCTGGGCCGGGCGAGGCAAGAAGGCAGAGCCGGCGAAACCTCCGCCTGCGTGCACGCACACCCCCTTCCTTCAGCGGGGCTGAAGAGGGCTGAGGAGGAGGAGGCGCCCCCCAGGGGGGTGGAACGGTGGTCTGGAGGGGAGGGGGCGTGTGTGTGTGTGTGTGTGTGGAAGATGCTCTGCCTGCCCGGCTGCTTTCGGCCGCTCCGCCGCCCCCTCCCCTCTTATGAGGTGCCCCCTCCCTTTGCCCCCCTCCTGGCCCGCGGCTCCTTTCCTTTCCCCCCCCAACACCCACTTTGCCAAGTATCATCCCGGGTATCTCGCGAGAGGGAAGGAGGCGCCGGAGGACCCGAAGCCCAGCCAAGAAGGGGGAAGGGGGAGGGTGGGCTTTCCTTTCTCCGAACCCCCGAACCCCGTTTGGCCCGCTCGCCCCTCCTCGCCTCCTCCCAACCCAACCCCCCACCATCCTGCTCTAAGAACCGGGAGCGCAAAGGCCACCAGGGAGCATGACGACGGGGACGAGGAGGAGGCCAGGGCAAAGGCGAAGGCGGCGGAGGTGCCTGGGGCAGCAGACGCATGACCGCGCTCTCTGTCCCTCGGGCGGCGGGCGGCTCCTCCTGCGCTCCTCCAGCCTTCTTCTTCCATTGGCTGCCCATGGGAGAGAAGAGGAGGAGGAGGAGGAGGGCGGCGGAGGAGGAGGAGGACGCGCCGCCGCCGCCGTGGCTGCTGCTGCTGGTGGTGGTGGTGGTGGAGGGCGAGGAGGAGGAGGGCGGAGGAGGAGGAGGATGCGCCCCCACTGCCGGCGGGCAGAGGAGGGAGGCAAAGGCAAAGGCGGCGGCGGCGGCTCCTCCTGCGCTCCTCCAGCCTTCCTCCTCCACCGGCCGCCCATGGGAGAGAAGAGGAGGAGGAGGAGGGCGGCGGAGGAAAAGGGGAGGAGCCTCCCCGACCTCTCCAGGTGGCCCGGTGCCGACCGGTCCACAGACCGGCATCGGTCCGCGGCCCGGGGGTTGGGGACCACCGGAGCTAACAAAACAAAACACAATGGGGAAGCACTATTTTGTTAGTAATGAAACAAAACAGCATTTTCGTTTAAAATGAATGAATTTGTTTCACAGTAAAATGGCTCTCCTGGGTCCTAGAAGCACCACATTTAGTGTGATCCTTCCTAGGACTCACACCTATAAGCCCAACAAATTTGGAGAGATTTGGGGTTCAGGGGGCCAAGTTATTCAACTTCAAAGTGGGGCTGCCCCCAGAAAAAACATTTCTAATTGCAATGTTATGTGCTTGTAAATAGTGACCCAGGCAGCTAGCAGCATGGAAATTACAGTGGAGCTTCCACAAGCTCTTCCCTTGAAGCACCCCCAATTTATTCAACTCCAAAGGGAGTGCCCATAGGACTCCATTTTAAAGTGCTGGTTTGAGGGCGGGGGTTGGGGTATGGTTTTTAACTGCCTGCTGGGGCTAGGGTATATAAGAGGCTGGCTGGTTTCATTTCTTTTGTCGTCTGTGGGAGTGATGGGAGTTACAGTTGGCTCTGGCAGTACTGCTAACTTGCTGTCTTACAGTTGGGCTAGCTTCAGTTCTGCTGCCCTGTGTGCTCAAAGCTGCTTTGTGTGTTGTGTGAGTGGACAAAGAGAGATTGAGTGGTTTGTGTGTGTGTAAAAGAGAGAGCCTTTTTCTTTCTGTGAGTGTGTGTACAGAAAGAGGCACTGCTCTATTGTTCTTTTGGGGATGGTTTTATTAGGGGAGGGATTTTTGGCAGGCTTTATTTTATATATCTCCCCCCCATCTCCTTGAAATTACATTCCTTCCCACCCACACACATTGTTATCCCCATCACCAACCAGTACCAGTTCCCCAATTCTCAACTGGCACAATACGAATGCACCTGGATGTCCCTCTTAATCATGGTCCCATTTCAAAAAAACAACAAAATAGAAGTCCTCCTCTTCCATTATTCCTAGCTGGAGCATTCTGGAAAACTCCTGCCTTTCTCCCAGGCCTGCTAGCCTGCCTGTATGTTATGGGTCTGAAAAACCCATTTATTTCTGAGACCTGCCATGGTCTTCTTGATGATGCCAGGGAGATCCACACTCTCCCTTCATACCTGAGGGTCTGAAATGGCCCATCATGTTTGTAAGAGCTGCCCTGGACATAGAGGTGTCTTTTATACCTTGGGCATTCAAGGGAGTTCCACTCACACTCTCCCTTCATACCTGAGGGTCATATGGCCCAAGCCCAATGTTTAATTCTTGCCTGCTTGGCTGCCTGCTTGCCTGCCTGGTGGAGTGCAATTCTGATACAGCCCAATGTGCCTCAGTGGGCTTAAAGGGAAGAGCTTGAGCAAACTCCACTGTAATTTCCATGCTGCTAGATGCTTGGGATCAGTATTTTCAAATACTTTAAATTACAAATGTTTTTTTCCAATGGCAACCCCTTTGGAATTTAATACTTTGGCCTCCTGTACCCCAAGCCTCTCCAAACTGGGGGCGTTTAAAGGGAAGAGCCTGGGACCAAAAGTAAAATACTTTTAAAATACAAATGATTTTTCCTGGGGGCAGTATTTGGAGTTGAATGTCTTGGTCCCCTGTACCTCAAACCTCTCCAAATTGGGGGATGCTTCAAGGGGAGAGCTTGAGGAAGCATCACTGTAATTTCCATGCTGCTAGCTGCCTGGGATCACTATTTTCAAGCACATAACATTGCAACTTGAAATGTTTTTTTCTGGGGGCACACTCTTTGAAGTTGAATTAAAGGGGAGAGTCCAAGGAAGGTTCACACCAAATTTTATAGAGTAACAAATTGGTTCATTACTGTTTCATTTCATACAAAAACTTTTTTAAAAAAAATGTTTCTAATGAAATGAAATGAATCACAGGGGGAAGGAAACAAGACAAGACAAAACACAACTTTTTCCGTTTCATGCCCGTCCCTATAATGGACCAATCAGTCCAAAAAGTCAACCATAAGTGTACTTTGGTTCTGCTTTTAAATATGTCTTAAAGGTTGGTACATGTATGCATGTTCCTTCCTGCCTTCTCCCCAGCCAGCTGCCCCATACACAAGTCTCACTCAGGGATGGGGACAAAATGAAAAATTAAAAGCTGTTTTGTCGTGTCGTTGCACAACAAAATGAAATGAAATGAAACAACACAAAAAAGCAGCATTTTGTTGCAGATGAAACAAAATGCTGTTTTTGTTGAAATGAACCATTTTGTTCCATCTGCAGGCTTGTGGGAGGGCAAAAGTTTTTTTTCTAAAGGCTCTGGGCTTTTTTTTTTAAAAAAAACCCTTTTTTCCCTCCCACAAGCCCCGCACACCCCACCACCGATCAGCTGAGAGGTGGCTTAAAAAAAAAAAAACTTACCCTCCCCCCAAGCCCTGCCTGCCAGTTGATTGGTGCTAAGGTGGGGAAAAAGTTTCCCCGCCCAAACCCAGTGCTGATCAGCTGGCAGACAGGGCTTGCGGAAGGGGAAAAGGTTATTTTTAAAAGCCCAGGGCTTTTTTTAAAATTCCCTCCCCAAGCACCGCCTGCTAGCTGATCAACCTTCCCCCCACCTTAGTGCCATTTTCCCCTCCCAAAGCACTGCCTGCCAGCTGATCTGCACTTGCCACTTTCCAGCCCCCCCCCCCATGAACCATTTTCTTAGTGGTTTGTTTGGTATGAAATTTTTAAACAAATTCATATCAAACAAAATGAAAAAAATGTGGGGGGGGGACGAAAGGAAATGAAATGAAACAATTTTTCTGTTTTGTCTCCATCCCTAGTCTCAGTGTGCCACTTGGCTCATTCCGGGCATCCCTTCCCTGCCTCCTCCAGCAGCTGACCACTTACAAGCTGTGCAGGGCTGATCCCTGTCCTGCCTCCTGATCTGAGTGGTTGGCTACTGGTGCAGGTGGGGAAGGGAAGCTTGGGCTCCTGTTCAGGCTGGGATGGAGGATGACCCAGGTGGCACAACAAAGCTTGTGAGTGGGACAGCTGATTGGGGAGGGGGAGGGAATGTGTAGCACTTTCGTGCCCATCTCTAGTCCCAATCTCTTGCCCTTTTCTTTTCAAGAAATTGAAAAAAGATTGTGGCATCGCAGATCTCCACTGCTTTCGCTAGCTTGCCAAAGCGGCTCTAGTCTATCGCTTATCTGTCAAACATGTTTGCAGAACCTCAGTTCAGGTAAGATGAAATCAATCAAGATGTGAACTGAAAGATGATAAAGTGATTTGGAGTGGCTTTTAAATATTTGTCAGCAAGAGAGTGTGTGGCTATAGGAATGAATGAAAAACAACGACCCATAAATCCGTGCTCCAAAGTTGGCCATTTTGGAACACTGATTTAATGTTCTCCATCCATCTGAGCAGCAGCATGTCATCATAGAAGAAAAAGCCCACTGCCACCAAAAAGCAAGTTGCCAGCTAATTAAAAAAATAACAATCTTGGCCAATTACATGAAATGTTCAGGGAGCCGTCTGTGAACTTTAATTAACTGAGTAACTGAGTGATAGAACAGATAGCAGAAAGTTTCACAGGTATCTGCGCATTTCTCAGAAAAATTGGTTCAAACACTCTCGTCTACTAAAGATTAAAGCATCTTTTTATCTTGTCTGATTATTCTGCACAAGAGACATCAAATGTTTACTATGCATATATTGTTAAGCGAATATCAAAGATAAATCTTATGGGAAGAACTCGATAAATTTGGGCAGAAGGAACATGTCAATATTAAGAAACTAATTTTTCACTCTATTTCCTTTTTGAAGTACCCCTCCTCCACACCCGCTTAAATAAAGCTTTAACTGATTATTCCTCTTGTGTAATTTTGAGCTCTGGTGAACTGTTGTAGATATTCCATTTTAATCATGGATACATGCAAACTGAAGGCTCAGTTTCTTCAACTGAATGTTCCCACAAAACACACAACACTTTCAGCTTCCTCACCATGTTATACATAGCCCACTCACCAAAGGTGAGCCAGGGGACTTCCGGGTTTTAGTGTAAGGTTTTATCATAGGCTAATTCAGAAGGCATAAGATTGTGACATCTGGTGTTTTGGTTTTCTAAATTGTACTAGAATTCTTCTTCCTCACTTATATATGATGATGATCCACCTCCATCCTATGTAGCATATCAGGCAGCAAGGATTCTCTAGCTTGTTCTATCTGGTGGAGTGTTTTGGCCTCCTCCCCTGTAATATGTAATGTAGAGATGGGCACGAAATGCCAAAATGGCATTTCATTTCATCATTTCATTTATCATTTCTTTTCTTTTAATTTGTTTCATTTGGAATGAAATGAATTTTTCTTTGTTTTTGTTTTTTTATTTTTTATTTTTTTTTTTTACAGCCGACCGTTGGTGCTTTTTTCCTGTTAGCTAGCACCGACCAGCTGACCCGCGAGCTGTTCGATGCTAATTTTTATTATTTATTTTGACAAGCACCGAGATCGGCACTTGTCAAAATAAATAATAAACAAAAATGAAACAGAATGAAATGAATTTTTTTTTAAAGGGGCACTTCATATTTTGTTTCATTCTCTAAAGAAACGAAAAACAATAAATGAAACAAAAAAAATCATTTTGTGCCCATCTCTAATATAGTACTTTCAGGTCTTGTGTCAGTGCTTTTCACTGTGTTATTCAAGGGCATCCTTGTTGTTTGGCACTGGATGCTTTCAACAGGCACAATTCATGGTGGTCCAACTCATTGACTTCAAGGTTTTAATGCTAACACAAAAAGCCCTAAACAGTTTTGGACCTCATTATCTATCACAATGGCTTTTCCCAAAAAGAACTGCCTGAACCACCTGATCTTCTCAAGCTGGCACCTAAGGGTGCCCACACTGAGGGAGCCCTGTAAAGCAACAGCTAGAAAACAGGCCTTCTCAGTGGTGGCCTCTCAGCTCTGGAACCAGCTGCCCCTTGAAATACATATGGCTCCCTCACTCAAAAATCTTGAAACACCAGTTGAAAACATGGCAGTTTAGGGTAGCTTTCCCTGGTTCTTGACTCCTGTACTACTGGATCTGAAAAATTTCTTCTTCCGCCTCTTGTTGTGTTCATTTGCTGTATGACTGACTCTATATTATATTTCAAAACTTTATATTGTTTTTTACCTTTTGTTTTTTGTTCTTTATTTCTGGTTACTGTTTGGTTATAACTTGTGTACTTTCCAGTATAGGAGGCACCTATACTAGAACTATTATTCTGAGCTATTACAAAATATAGCAAGCCTAGATGCCCTAAGCACATCCAAGCTTGCCTGATTTCGGAAGCTAAGCAGGGTCAGCCCTGGTTAGTACTTGGATGGGAGACCACCAGGGAATACCAGGTGCTGTAGGCTCCTGGAGTAGGAACTGGCAAGCCACTCCAGTATTCCTGCCAAGAGAACTCCATGGACATTGAGTCATGAAGAGTCAGTCACAATTATAATGACACACACACATTGCAAAACATGTTAGTCAGGCCATCCTGTAAGAAAAAGACTGGTCATCAAGACCCTATGGAGAAGAAAGGCAGGATATACATCTTTTAAATAAACAAATTAGATAAATGTAAGAAGATTGAATGGTTCCCTGTTCTGATGGATGAAGATGATGAGGCTGACAGAACTGACAGAGAAAGAGGAGAAGTCAAGTCTGAAACCGTTGGGATACAATTGCTGGCAAAGACCTGAGTCCTTACGTAACGAAAGATCCAAGGTAGTTTTGTTGACCAAACTGAGAAATAGGATGTTGATTTGCCTGCTGAATTAGCTGAGGAAGTCTTGGTAGAGAATAGGGATGGGCAATTCGTTTCGGAACCTACTGGTTCTGAAACAACCCACACAAGCCCAGGTGGTGTTTGGAAGCCTCTGACACACAAACAGCCAATGTCTTACCTTCCTCTGTGCCGGCATGGAGCTGAGCTCCAACAAGGAAACAGGCTGCAACAACATCTTTCCTGCACTGTGGTGCTGGCCAACCAAGAGCTGTGAAGGGACAGATATCATCCCTCCTCCCTCTCTGACTGGCCAGCACCATGGAGCATGAAAGATGACATCGCAGCCTGCTTCCTCATTGGAGCTTAACCCTGCACAAGCCCAGACCAAGGTAAGAGATTGGCTGTTTGTGTGTCGGAGGCTTCCGAACACCACTTGGGGTCGTGCGTCCATCCCTAGTGGAGAAGACTCTACCAAAGGAAGGCTTAGAAGTCTTTAAGAGTTGGACCCAAGAATAGAGGTCTTTGGAGCCATCCTCAATGCAGCACCTAAGATAAGGCAAATGTGTATGTACACCAAAGGTGCCCCACATCTCACAACTTGCTACAGAATCACTTGAGCAGGGCATTGATGAGATGTAGGAAAATAGTAAAACCGTATCTTATGAAAAGGGGTTCACAGGAGGCACATTAGGTGTGTATAGAATGGTCGGGTTATGAAGAGACTAGATCAGTGGTTCTCAACCTGTGGATCCCCAGATGTTCCTGGACTGCAATTCCCAGAAATCTTCCATCACTAGCTGAGCTGGCCAGGATTTCTAGGAGTTGCAGTCCAAGGACATCTGGGGGACCCACGGGTTGAGAACCACTGGACTAGATGATCAGGCTGGAATTAATAGATACTCTCTATTTAGCAATTTCCCTTTTCACATCAATTAACTAAGAGATGGGAACAACCCAGAATCATTCACTGCATCCACTCATCACTTTCTTGAGACCTTGGAAGTAGCATGAGAAATCCCCAAGTACTTTCTTTATTCCTTGTGATCCTGTGTTTCAAGAAACGTGATATCTAACATTTTACATGATTTACCTGCAAGAATTCATCTGGCAGAATGTTGGAAGAACATTGTTATTTATTTATTCTTACCTTGAAAATATTGCACGTCAACTCTAACTAGGGATACCATGTGATATAGTATGGATTCAGCTTCAAATGTCATTTATGAAATTTATTTTCTTTACTTTGCCAATGGAGTCCTTTAACTCATTGCATCACTATCTTGGAATGTGCAGAACATTACTGAAAATTCAATTCTTAAAAAAATAACCTCTAGTTTATGAATGTGGGATATTGTGCTCCTGCACTCATGATTCAAAAGGCCAGGAAATGGCCCAATATTGCTGCATGGTATGGTGCCCGAATTGCCAGCAGGAAAAAGTATGTAAAGCTATACCTAGAAAAGGGCAGCCTGACAACACTACCCTTTGCTATCTAGGAAAACGGCAGCCTGACAATGCTGCTGGTTTTCAGTGTTGGCAATGCCAGCGGCAGCCAGCACTCAAGATGGTTTACATCACAGGATCCCCTCTTATGCTCGCTACCATTCACAAAGTGACACCATGCAAGGGAAATACCCAGAAGCAGACTCGGTTTTTCATCACTTCACCACTAGTCATCCAAAAACACAGCCATTGTTACAGCTGTTTTGCAACAAGGGCAGGAATAGAGAACCAGGATTCAAGATTGTCTTGACAGACCAAACTGGGGCAAATCAAACTAAATATGTTTCAACAGGATGAGCAAAGTGATGCTGTGCAAGATAAAGGATAGTATTATTTTCTAATTTGATCAGAATTCACCTAAAATGTTATATCCAGTTGTGACATTAGGAAGGATATTAAGCTGAATCATTCAGAAGAGGTTGATCGGGGAGGTTAGTCTGGAGACCAAGCCCTTTATGGAAGAGTTGAAGGAAAATGGATATGTTTAACCTGGGGAAGAGAAGACTGAAAAGTGATATTATTACCCTCTTCTAGGGTTACCACTAGACATGGGCACGACTTGGTGAAATTCTCGTTTCCGTTTCCGTTCCTCGTTTTCGTTATGTAACGGAAACGGTAATGACTAGAGATGTGCACGACTAGGGAAAATGACGTTTTCGAGTTGTCGTGTGTCGGAGGCGGCCCGTGTCGGCTCGTTTCCGTTTATCGCGAAACTTCGCAAAAAATAGTCGTTTTGTTTTTCATTTTTTCGTCTGTCGTTATACTGGTTTGGGGGGTAGCGGGCTCCTGGAGGCACCTCTCTGGGGTGAGTGCCTCCTCTGGCCCGCTATGAAGGAAAAGCGGGCTCCTGGAGGCACCTCTTTTTTGGGGGGTGGGTGCCTCCTCTCCTCACCCGCTAGGAAGGGAAAGCAGGCTCCTGGAGACCCCTCATGGCATGGGGGTCTCCTCTCCTCATCTGCTGCAAAAGGGCATGCATAGCCATATGGATATGCATACCAAGTTGCATGCAGAGACACAGCAGACTGGCAGAGGCACCCCTCTTTTTGGGGTGACTTCCCTGCATCAGTCAGGCCTCGGGGGCATGGTTTGCATGGCACACATGTTGCCGAGCCGAGCCTGCAGGAGTCACCCAGAGCCACAAGTGACAGACTGGCGGACTCTCTGCACCCGCTGTGTCTCACTAAGAAGGGAAGCGTACTTGCGTGTAGTGCAATGCAAGTACAGATCTGGCTTAGGCAACAGGGTTAGCGCAAGGGCTAGGGTTAGGCTAGTTACTGGTGAGGTTAGGGTGAGTAATGGGGTGCACCTCTGGGTGCCTCTCTGACCCACTAAGAGGACAGTGTACTGTGGCGTATGGGTAAGGAATCAAGGATTAGGGTTAGGGTTAGGGGGCTAGGGCAGGGTTTAGTGGGCTTTTTGGCACATCCCAGAAGTCTCAGTGGCCAAGTGGCCATGCAATTGGTGGGATGGCTCCAAAAATTTGCATGGTCCACTCCCACATGGCCACTTGGCCAGCCCATCATTGCGCAGGTGTAAATAAAATAAAATAAAATAAAATAAAATAAAACCAATGGAGAGAGGACAGAGGAGACATTTTGTTGCAAGAAAAACCCACTACTACTGTAAAAATTCTGGCAGTTTTAAAATAGCAATTTTTGCATGTTTTTGTGTGGTGCTTGTGTGTTTTTGGACCACGGTTTCAAAAAAAATATTGTGGTTGCCGCCCCATTTTGGATCCTCCCCGCCCGCACCGCATGGCATGGCGAGTCCGGCTTGTTGCGAGACGATGAGGATGCTCCCCACCAGAGCAGCCCAGGACAGGAGAGGGGGGGAGGCCGGGACCCCCCCCGAAACCACCCCTCTGGTAGGTGCCCTGCCCTGAGCCCTCACTCAGGCAGGCACATTTTCGCCTGCTTTTTGGGCCGGGAATCAGGGGTTTTTTTTACTTTAAAAACTTTTTTTTCTGTGCCGCTTGAATGGCGGTGAGCCGGCGAGGCGGCGACTTTGGCGGGACGATGAGGATGCCCGCCCCCAGCGCAGCCCAGGAGGGACAGGAGGAGAGGGGGGAGGCCGGGGACACCCCTAGAAACCACCCCTCTGGTAGGTGCCCTGAGCCCTCACTCAGGCAGGCATATGCCTGCTTTTTGGGCCATGAATCGGTTTTTTTCTACTTTAAAAAAACTTTTTTTCTGTGCCGCTTGGCATCGCGGGATCACCGCGATGCCAGGAACGACAACGATAAATCAGACCCAATTATTCGTTCGTCGGTTTGAGTTCGAGTTCTGGCGTAGTAATTCCCGTTACCGTTTCTGTTCCGTAACGGAAACGAGGAACAGAAATGGAAACGGGAATTCCGCTAAGTCGTGCCCATGTCTAGTAATGACAATTAAGCCGTCAGAACTCAAACTCGAACCGAAAAAAGATAAATTGGGTCTGATTTGTTGTTGTCGTTGAGGGCACCTACCAGAGGGGTGGTTTCTGGGGTGGGGGTCCCCGGCCTCCCCCCCTCTCCTGTCCCGGGCTGCTCTGGTACCAGGCTGGGGGGGGGCATCCTCGTCGTCTCCATTTGCCATGCGGTGTGGGGGGATCCAAAATGGCGACTGCAATATTTATTTTGAAATCGTGGTCCAAAAACCCACCAAAGCACCACAGAAACATGAGGAAATTAGCTATTTTAAATGCTTGCATTTTTACAGTAGCAGCAGTGGGTTTTTCTTGCAATAAAATGTCTCCATTGATTTTATTTTATTTTATTTTTATTTTTATATTTTTACACCTG
>JAHTLZ010003547.1:39270161-39290895 GCA_023846285.1 Phrynocephalus versicolor
AGATAGATAGATAGATAGATAGATAGATAGATAGATAGATAGATAGATAGATAGATAGATAGATAGATAGATAGATATCCCATTGTGTGCAGCTTGAATGAGTTATTTTCCAAGCTAAAATGTAAAAAGATTTGTCAAAACATCCTTGGGAACAAGGTTTGCTGGGCTCAAAACATGAATATTTGGGTTCAAGCTATGGTTGTTTTCAGTACCTTGTGGTAATTCCTCAAATTGTTCCCGATGTTGAACACTTCTGGTTTTCTCAATGAAAGATGTATTCAGTTATCATCATAAACACTGACTGATCGCTATAGATTTCAGCTCCTAAAGCAACTTTTTAAACTTTCCATATTTAAAATTAATTTAGAAAACTTTTATATATTGAAGATAGTTATCTATCACTAGGGCCTAGGCTTTATGGAAGATCTATTATGGGTGAGCACCTAAATCACTATTAATGCAATGTTGAAGTACAATATAGTGTAATTCCAATTTGGATTTGAAAGACAAATTGCAGACACTGTACTTCATACATTACTGTACCTTAGGGACATAAATTGTGTGGTTCCCCCCCCCCCCCACATTCTACACACGCACTCATTTAAATGTGTGTGTTTTATCGGATAGAGTAGTGTTTGCAATGAAAACACCATCACTTTTTATAATACCCTGACAGTCTACAAATGCATTCTTGCAGACAATGTAGGAACATATAATAGTCTGAATACATTACACTCACTATAAAGGACATCAGAAAACTCAGTCATAAAATCGCAAAATCCACCTTATTTAGCTTTTGTGTATGCATATACTGTATGCATACATATTTACATCTAATAAAATACTGTAATAGTCTCTCTCTCTTTTTTCATGTTCCCTAATAATAGTCCGTGTTTTTCTCATGGTACTTGAGAAACCATTAGCTTCGCCTTAACTTATTGAATAATGAAATAGGCAGGCTGTGGCCTCACATGCTACTTCCCTTGATACAGAAACAAATTTCCAAACTTGACACAAAATGTACCTACCAGCAATGTGTGATTTGTCCTGGGTATAAGTGTAAGGAAGCCAAAATATCTGTTGGTTTCCTAATGTGTGAACACTTATCATATTTGTTTAGAAATGTTTAAAAATAAACATGTCATGGCAATAAATCCAGATGGATTTGATTCATCACAAATTTAGTGCAGATGCTGGAGGTTCACAAACTAAAATAATTAGGTCTACAAGCTAATCAATAGCCATCTGATTATTTATTATTATTAACACAGAAATATATGCCCCATTCTTCTTAAGTCTGCAGAGAAGGACGACACTCACCCCATTCCCTCTATCTCAATTTCAGTCTTCTTCCAAATCCAGCAGAGAAGTCACTGTGGTATCTTCTATCCATGGAAGGTCTTCCTCACCCTGCTCCTGATACAGGGAGAGCCCCTGTGGATAATGCAGTCCATATTCTTCCAAAAACCACTCTCTATATTTGGAGGGAGATGGTGATTAAGACCAAGTGGGTCCTTATCCATTTGTTCCCTCTGGAATCAGACCACTTGTGATGGGTTTAAGGTGACACAGGATCTGTGTGCACTGTGCAATATTCAGATATCTCATCAGTAGAGATGGGCACAAAACGAGCAATTTTTCATTTTTGTTTTCGTTTTTTCGTTTTGTTACGTAACGAAACAAAAAACAATTTTTTTCAAAAATTCACAAAAAACAAAAACGAACCAAAACGGACCCCAGGATTTTTGTCATGTGTTTCGTTTTCGTTGCGCAAATACATTGAACTGTAATAAATGCTAACGAAATGAGCAATTTTTCACTTTCATTTTCATTTTTTCGTTTTGTTACGTAACGTAACAAAATGATTTTTTTGCAAAAATTCACGAAAAACTAAAATGAACCGAAACGGACCCCCTAAACGACAAACGACAAACGAAACACCATTTTTTTGAGTCGTGCCCATCTCTACTCATCAGTAAAGACCATGCTATCAATGAATCATTATTTGCTGGACAATATTAAATCACTTCTTCAAAACCAAAGCAAAACTCTGGTTTATGAATGTGGGGTATTGTGTTCCTATACCCACAATTCAAAAAACCCAAAAATGGCCTGATATTGCTGCACAATATCGTGCCCGCATTACCAGCAAGGAAAGGGACGCCAAGCTTTACATAGCAAAAGGCAGCCTGAAAGTTGACAATACCAGTGGCAACAGTCAAGATGCTCTATATCCTCTTCTGCTCACTACCATCTTCCAAGTGACACCATACAGCTGAAAATACAAGAAGCTGATTCTGCTTTTCACCAGTTCACCACTTCTCACCCAAACACAAAGCAATGGCCAGGGCTGTTTTTCAATAAGCTTGTGTGTGTGTGTGTGTGTGTGTGTGTGTGTGTGTGTGTGTGTGTGAGAGAGAGAGAGAGAGAGAGAGAGGTCCAGTTTCAAAGTTTCTTTTCAAAGTTATATTTCCTTATAAGTTTCAAAGTTTCATTATAAGTTTCAAAGTTTCAAAGTTATACTATTTCATTTAGCCCCCTCACTCACCCAAACTTTTTGAATTGCCATGGAATGCTGAATTGGGCTGATGCACTTGTGTGGCAATAATAGACAAGAACTCAGGCTCTGATCTTACCAAGTTTCCTTTCACCTTCATGCCGGGTTATTAGTAAGGTCCTCTGAGAGCTAGTCATGAAGCAATCAGTAGCATGTGTTTCGAAGAAAGCCTGGCTCACGTCAGAATGCATCAAACCCTGAACATGATAATGCTACTTAGCAAGGCCATGGTGACTTCAGGTAGGTGTGGTGTTTCTAAATCAGTTGTGGGTCAGCTCTGAATGATCTGCATTCAGAATGATTCACTCTGTTGAGAAAAATGGTATAGATGCATCTTTGTTGCATATCTCATCAACCCCCAACATAGCTTTAACTGTGATGAGAGAGGACCCCTTGGACCCAGTGGTCCCTGATCACAGACTTGTTGATTCCAAGGATGGACCCTCTCCTCAGTAATGACCTTTTGGAAGTTAATGATTTCCTTCCTCCTTAGGAAAGCACTTGTTTATAATTTTTAATTTACAGTGTAAGCAAATTTAAGATACTGAAGCTGACAAATTTGGCCGTGGTCACACCTGGGTTTTGATCCTGATCTTCTGAAGGTCCAGCTTTTCCTCTTCATCCCATCATGTGATTTAAATGTGGGACAAGAGTTCCCACATCAAAAGCGGTTTTTTTGTATTTTAAAGTGCAGTTCAGCCCCCTTGGCCAGCAGGTGGCGCTAGCATTTGGAAAAAAAGGACCACTTGGCTGGGGGAAATTAAAACTTGTAGGACCGGATAGAGCTTCCTGTTTCTCCAAAGGTGAAAATAAAGTAAAAACAGCGCCGATCGGCCCCAGGAACAGCCGGTCGGTGCTATGAGTTTTAAAAAAGAAGAAACCTGGATCATCTGCGTGGTCCCACAGCGTGTGCCTCCTTAAAAGCTGGATTTTCAAAGTGAGGCAAAAATTTCCTTACCTCTTGGGTGAGTCACAGAAACCTTGCTTAAGGGAGCATTACCGGGTTTTCCTTTTTTCTTTTTTTCAAAAGGCCATGGGGACTGCATTTTTAGACACAGGTAATCTGGTAATTTAAACTGCTTTTAAAGGGACGTGGGACCAGGGCCTTAAAGAGGATGAGAGAAGAATCCTTTTCAGCTACCTTGGCAGTTTTATGATGAGGTGAAGGCGCATGTGAGGCACATATAACAGAAAATGGAAAGACAACAAAGAACCTCAGTAGCTTGGAGAGAAATTTCCCTTGACGTGCTTTCTCAAATAAGGAAGGAAGGAATCCCTCTCCCCCATCTCCCCATCATGCCAAATAGCACTAAAAGACTCCTGCTGTTCAGTAAATGATTGGGTAGAAGGTTTCTTGAGATAGGCTGGAAATATACAGCAATGTGATGGGTCTTTGCTGCATTTAATAGGATTCCTCTTCATGCACAGAGCCATTCCCATTTTTACCAATTTGCAGGAACGCCAGCCTAAAAAAAATGCTGCCTGTTGGATATAGATCAATAAACTGCATAAATCATAAAAGTAATGCTGAACCACAGGGGAGATGCCCAAGTCTTCACAGGATTCCAGGAAACCCATCTATGAATTACATTACCATAATGGCATCTGAGAAGGAACAAAGGCCATTGAAAGCCAAACCAAGAATGGCTCTGGGAATTGACGTGTTCAATGGGAAGGCATTATCAATAAAAGCTGCCCTATTGACAGTTTGGATTTCAACTGAATTGTAACTGTGGCATTTGGCAAGATGCAACAGACAAAGCACAGAGGATTCACTGAACTTGGATGCTCAGTGAACTTTAAGGAGAGCTACAGAATAGATCTCTAAGGAACAGTTACATTAAATTTGTTATGAATGTGCTGCCTGGATGCAGTCTCCATGCTGGTGGGGACTTTGCAGTCAGCTGCAACAAACTGGTTGCTGGTTAATTTTCAGGTCCAAATTAAAGTATTTGCTGTGACCTTTAAAACCTTAAACACATTGTGACCAGCTTACTCTCCGCCTTCATGCAGACCATTCTGCCTGAACTTTGGTAGTGGAGGCCCTTGTCCCTTGCCTGCCATCTCTGAGGACATCCAGATCATTGGTAAAGCTTGGTAGTGCATTTTATGGACTACAGTGGCCAGGTTGCTGCAGGCATTCTGTTTGTTGTTGCCCGGGGGAAAAGATACAATATCAAAAATCTTATCAGTAAGTATGTGGCAAGAAGGTGTTTTATTTTTGAGACTAAGCCAAAATACCCCTTTGACACAGTTAGTGGGCCTGTCACCTCCACTGTTTTGTGACCGTAGCACCAAGAAGTATTAGCTCATGTATGCTATAGTCCAGTGATGACGAACCTTTTAGAGACCGAGTGCCCAAACTGCGATTCAAAACCCACTGATTTTTTTGCAAAGTGCCAATACAGTAATTTAACCTGTATACACGTGGCTATGAAGGGGCAATGTTGGGTGCCCACAGAAAGGGCTCCGAGTGCCACCTTTGGCACCCGTGCCATAGGTTCGTCATCACTGCTATGGTCTAAAGATGTTACCAGACTGCTCTTAGAAAGCTGAAGTTTCTAAGCAAGGACCTACTGAGAAACTGAGGCAGCCACCTGGAAATTAATCGTTGAAATTAATCACTGCCACAGAAGTTGAAAAGAGGAATTTAACCAGACGTCAACCTGAAACCACAACATGTCCTCCTGTCTAAAAGGTATCCCAAATTGTGACAGGTAATATGTAAGCAAAATGATGTCTGTGACAGACACATGTTTTGACCAGGGTATACAAATCTGCAGTCTGGGGCAGATAGTGTCTTTGCCCAGATTGGATTTGAGTGGTGCTGTGCCATTCCATGTGCCTGGTCTTAAACAAACAAATAAGCCTGCTTTGGAGAACAGCTCTAAGGTTAGGATTATGATTTATTATTTTAAAGATTTTGTTCCCCTGACACAATAATATAATTACTGAAGCTGGTTCTGCAGTCCTACAGAAAGCACTGTGGGAGGCCAAGGTTTTAAGAAACTGAAAAATAGTTTTACCATGGTACTGACAGGTTTTGTTGCAGCCTAGGGTTCTGGGTAAAATCGTAGTTCCCACAAAAATGCCTACCACACTGTTTTGTATTACTGTTTCAGCTGAAGCCGTTTGAAAGCCAAAGGTGTCACTATCACACTGGCTTCTTGCTGCTCCTGTAATGACCTATCTTGGTCATGGTCACCAATGCTTAACGGGGGACATGTGAGAAAGTTTCTCGAAATAGATATGACATTTCACCGAGCCATACTGCTGTGTTTCATGTATGCGTTGGTACCACGTTGCCATCTTATCCATGCTGTGCCTCCCTCCGGTGACATTTGACTCACCACTGACTGCCATGTCAAACAAATCTTACCACAAAGAATAACAGAGAGGAGTATAATTGGCCCTAAATTCTGTAACTTAGTGTCAATTTGCAGGAATAATTTTTAAAATCTGGTGTTCCGAGGGAAGCATAATAATAGGAAATAATGTATGTGGCTCTAAAGATGTCACAGTGGTACCCTTTTCTGAAGGCAGAATATACATTTTAGAAGCCCTGTGATTTGTTAAATGGTGTCAGACAAAGAAAACCGTTCACTGCCTGGCATTTTCAAATCTTTCCAGTCTTCCACAGAAGAACATCATAAAATGGTACTACAAGATCAAAGCAATTATAGTGTCATGGCTGAAGAAATACTGAGAATTTGCCCCATTGAATACATTTTGCACAGTGTACCTGTGTGTTTCCATACCAGCTTCAAGGTCATCATGACTCTAACATAGGCCGTGGTCTCACTAAAGTTTTCTGCACATCTTAATTTGATGTGTAGTGGTTTTTTTCGGGCAGTCAAGTGGTGTTTGATGCGCAGTTACTGTCCTGTCGACAGAGGAGCATTTTACTGCTCTGTGCCCGTCTCTGCTTGCTTACTGTGCATCTTTCCCCCTTTTTCCTGGGTCGTTTTTCTTAGCCTCATTGCTGGACCCACAGGAAGAGGCAGGAAAAGGGGTACAAAGCTAATTATTGCATATTTTCTGGGGTCACACCTCGTTAGAGTAGCAAAGAACTGTGCATCTTTAAGGGAAGTTTTTAAATCCAACCCCTAATGGTGGTTTAAAAAACTTCATTGAAAGTGCACTTCCAGGGGCGTGGTCAGTCAGGGCAACAAATTACTTCCCTTCGTGGTTAGGATGCAATCTTTTACTGCACAGCTTGCCACAGCAAAAATGCGCAGAAAACGCTGGTGAGACCGTGGCCGTACAAAGTCCTAAATAGTTTGGGACCTCATGACTCGACAGAACACCCTCTTCCATCAATGCCTTCTTCCCCCCTGCCCTGTATGTTTTTCCCCACCCTAGGTATATATGCCTATATATAGGTATGGTTTTTGTATGTTTTTGTGTGTTTGTTTTCATTTGCCTTGTTGTTTATTGTTTATTTTGCATCAATTTGTTGACCATATGCATTCATGTAAACTGCCCAGAGTCCCTTTGGGAAATCGGTAAGGTCTAAAGATGCAATAAATAAATAAATAAATAAATAAATAAATAAATAAATAAATAAATAAATAAATAAATAAATAAATAAATACTACCTCATTGTACATGTTCTTCCCAAACTGGGCACATTCAGTCTTGCCTGATCTTGGAAGCTAAGCAAAGTCGATGGGAGACCACCAGGGAATACCAGGTGCTGTAGGCGCCTGGAGTAGGAACTGGCAAGCCACTCCATTATTCCTGCCAAGAACAGTCCATGGACATGGGGTCATGAAGAATTGGTCATGACTGTAATGACACAACAACAACAACAACAACAACAACAACAACAACAACCCCAAGACAAGCGTGGAAGGGGAATATGAGATCCCACACCTTCGCAGCAATTGCCCCAGCTTTATAGAACCAAGGTTTGACTTGCCTTCTCCTTGGAATCTTTTAAAAGGTCATGAAAAGCATGGCTGTTCTGGCAGGAATTGCCCAAGCAACCTACATGGTAAGCGAAGCTACCTCCACCTCCCCCCCCCCACTGTCCTTGTTTTATTGTAATTTTGATGTTGTTGATGCTGATGTTGGTGTGACATTTTTATACTTTATGATCTTTTTTCATGATTGCTTTTATATTATGGTGTATAATTTATTGTGTGTTAATTGTGATTTTTAATGTCATTTATTTTGCCATTTATTGTTGTGTTGTAAGCCACACAAAGGGGCCTGCTGGCCAAATGCGTGAGATATAAATGAATGAATGAATGAATGAATAAACATTCATACACACATCAGTTCATACAAAATCATACAAGCAACTTTGACCTATGAGAACCAAAATGAACCTTCTCATTATTTTCTCTATTAGAGTCACCAAGGTAGAGACTGGCATCACTATTGAACAATCAATGTAAAATGAATGATAGCTGGTTTGCTAGTAACTCTAAAAAAATCACAAAGGAAATCCTGCATGCTCCTGATTCCTTAAAAGACACACTCATTTCATTACAGCCAAACTTGATATCAGCAGAGGGCAGTCCTGGCCAGCAGAGAATTTCCCACAATGCCTCAGATATGTGACTAGTGGGCACAGTCAATACCACAGTCTGTGTCTGGTCTTGTTTTGGCAGAATGAATACTATTTCTTCATGTACTGCTTCCAGTTATGGAGTCTATAATAAACAGGCTGTTGGTCTCACCAAATTCTATGAGTCACCTATGATTATCAGCCATCTTGTTTTGGTGTATGAACAGTTTCTTCCTGGGCACTTGCATAAAATGTATTGCTTTCTTCTCCAGCCTCTGTAGTTGTAGGAGAGTCCTGAACTATGGTTGGTTATGTTGAGAGATCTTCCAATAAGTATAATTTATACTATTTCATCAGGCTTTGCATTATAGCCTTAGCTGCTTGTGCTACATTTTGCCTAGAGATGGGGATGGATAAAAAAGTGAAGTGTCGATATTCATGATTTATCAGGGCTGATGAATTGAGAAATTCATGACTCGACAAATTTCCAGTGATGAATAAATGAATTGATTTGTCTCCAATTTAAAATGCCCCCAAGGCACCTAGGGATGTGAAATCTAGAGGGAAGCATCCTGTGAATCTCCTCTACAGTTCCTGAATGTTTGGTGAGGACTGGAGATTTCTACTACTGAGCTATGCATTCTCACAGATTGTCCCCATAGGAAAGCTCTGCCCAGGCATCTAGAGAAACCAAACCTGCAGAGACCCTTCTACCAGCTGACCTCTAAAATCTCTCCAGGTTTGGTGAAGACATCTGAATTATACACCCACAAAATAGGCGCTGTGGGCTGGGGAAACCCAATTTTCACCAAACTTGGAGGAAATATAGAGGAGAATCAAAAGAAGGCAACATCCAATTCTAGTATCTCTAAGTGCTTTGGGGGCCATTTTATAGCCCAACAAATTAGCAAACCAAAATTGGTAAAAAGTTGTTGATTTGTATTCGTTGACAGACTCCATTTATGATGAATACAAATTAATGAATTTTGATGAATTAGCCAAATTAATCAGAAAATGTGATTTATTTTCCAATTCATCCCCACCTCTAATCTTGCCTCAGTGTTTGAGCCACAGTGTTGCTTCTGAGTTTGTCATTTCCAGAGGAAAATGCAGGCTAAAATCCTATTGCTTAGCATAGCAAATCACACTTCAGTAGGGCCATTGAACAGAGATGGGCACGACCAGAAAAAAATGACGTTTAGAGTTGTCGTTTGTCGGGACGGGCCCGTTTTGGGTTGTTTCCGTTTGTCGCGGAAATTTCCAAAAATTTGTCGTTTCTGTTTCCGTTTGTCGTTTGGGTTGGGGTTGGGTAAGTGGGCTCTGGGAGGCACCTCTCTGGGTGCCTCTGAGTTGACCCACTAAGAAGGGAAGGGAAGTGTAACGTGTAGCCGCCACGTACAATACATTACATTATGTTAGGGTTGGGGGGTAAGTGGCAGAGGAACCTCTCTGGGCGCTTCTCTGACTCACTAAGAAGGAAAACATACTGGCGTACTGGTGTACAGGTTAGGCTTAGGGAGGGATAGTGGGCTCTGGAGTTGGAGGCACCTCTCTGGGTGCCTCACTCTGACCCACTAAGAAGGGAATTGTACTTGCGTACGAATCTGGGTTAGGGTTGGGGTTAGGGTAAGGGCTAGGCTTAGGGTTACGGTTAGGGTTAGGGTGGGTTAGTGGGCTTCACCTCTGGGTGCCTCTGACCCACTAAGAAGGACAGTGTACTGGCGTATGGGTTAGGGTTAGGGTTAGGGTTAGGGTTAGGGTTAGGGTTAGGGTTAGGGTTAGGGTTGGTGGGCTTTTTATGCCCTCTGGCACATCCAGAAGTCTCAGTCAAAACCTGGCCATGCGACTGGTGGAATGGCTCCAAAAATTTGCATGGTCCCATCCCATGGCCAGCCCATCATTGCATAGGTGTAAAAAAATTAAAAATAAAATAAAATAAAATAAAATCAATGGAGACGTTTTATTGCAAGAAAAACCCACTGCTGCTACTATAAAAAATCAGGCATTTAAAATACCTAATTTTCACATGTTTCTGTTGTGCTTTAGTGGGTTTTTGGACCACGATTTAAAAATAAATGTTGCGGTCACCATTTTGGATGCCCCCCCACCGCATGGCATAGACTGAGATGACGAGGATGACCCCCCCCCCCCCCAGCTGGTGCAAGCAGCCCAGGAAAGGAGAGGGGGTAAGGCCGGGACCCCCCCCCCCCAGAAACCAACCCTCTGCGGTAGGTGCCCTCACTGAGGCAGGCATATTTCCGCCTGCTTTTTTGGCCGGGAATCAGGTTTTTTTTTTTTTTGTTATTTTAAAAACTTTTTTTCTGTGCTGCTTGGCATCGCGCGATCACCGCGATGCCATGAACGACAACAAAAAATCAGACCCAATTTATCTTTATCGGGTCGGGTTCAAGCTGGAGCGGAGTAATTCTCGTTACTGTTACCCGTTACGTAATGGAAACGACAAGCGGTAACGGAAACGAGAATTTCGCCGCTCCGTGCCCATTTTTACCATTGAATCCATGGTGATTAGGTGAGTCCATAGTTATCTATTCTAACTCGAACTTTAGGGTAGTAAGTTGCAGTTAGGGTTGGCTCAAATTTAATCAATGAAACATGTAGAGGAGTCGACTCTAGAGATGGGCACGACTCAGCGAAATTTTCGTTTCTGTTTTTGTTTTTTCATTTTCGTTAGGTAACAAAACAAAAATGAAAATTTTTCAAAAAACAAAACGAAAACGAAAAGAAAAATTTTGCCGTGTTTTTCGTTTTTGTTGCGGCAAACACATTGAACTGAAAAGAATGCTAACGAAACAGAAATTTTTCATTTTCATTTTTGTTTTTCGTTTTCGTTAGGCAATGAAACGAAAATGAAAAATTTGCAGAAAAACCCAACGAAAATGAAAACGAACCAAAACGGACCCCTCAACGAAAAACGAAAAATGAAAAACATTTTTTTTTAGTCGTGCCCATCTCTAGTCGACTCAATAAATCTCTAGTTGTTTCTGCACACCATCAAGTCACCCTATGAGCCAGCTATCTCCAAAATCCCCTGCCCTGCACAGCTGTGGCTTCCTTTAGGAATCAGTCCATCTCATATTTGGCTTTTATTTTTTCTTGCTGCCTTCTACCTGTCAGGAACAGGGCCACATGACTCTGCCAATGTGGAACCTCTTTGCAAAGTCAGGCCCCACTCAGGCTGAGGCAACCAGGGAGTGCAGCTAGTGGGCTTGCTACTGGCATAAAGCTAGCAGCTGGCACTCCCTGTTCCTTGACTGAGCAACACAACACCTCTGGACCCCTGAAGCTTTGGCCTGGTTGCCTTGAATTTTCCTGGAACTATGTTGCTCTGTAAGTTTTGCTGTTTGACATCTCCCTCCCTGACAACCTGTTTTTGTGTGGATCTTGAACTTGAACTCTCTGGCCACACTCTCCATCTCAACCGTATCTGGCTACTGGGAAACACCCTGGTCCTGGCTGCCATGCTGATATCTTAGCTGCTGTCCACAATCCAACCATTGTACCACCTTTCCCATAATTACTGAGAATCCTGATATGATATGCCCAACATACAACAGCTAGAGCTTCATCATTTTTGCTTCCAGAGATAGTTCAGGCTTGAATTGATCTGGGACCCACTTGTTCATCTTTCTTCTTCTAATCCAGTTCCTTCCATTTGAGACTGGTAAGAAGTCTAGAAGAGAACTGAGTTATATCCAGCTCAAGGAGAAAAGAGGAATGCAGTGCCATAATCTGGCCTCCAGCATGCCAGGTGTTTTATATATTCCCATGGAAATTTTTCTAAATTTTTGCCCTGTTCTTTGTGGATCCTGGCTCCTTCAAATCCTCCAACTGGTTACTGCATGCCTTTCTTTGCCTGACTGCAAGTGGGCAATTAAAATTTTATTTATTTATTTATTCTGAATATTTTACCCCACCTTTCTCCTTGGAAAAGGACCCAAGGCAGCTTATAATAATGCGGGATAAAAGCCGTGGGTGATAGCTTTG
The DNA here is from genome assembly GCA_023846285.1 of Phrynocephalus versicolor. Classification (NCBI taxonomy): domain Eukaryota; kingdom Metazoa; phylum Chordata; class Lepidosauria; order Squamata; family Agamidae; genus Phrynocephalus; species Phrynocephalus versicolor. Next base: position 39,282,239 of record JAHTLZ010003547.1, read on the forward strand.
AGCTTCAACACTGCAAGGTTATGGCATTTCTTTATCACTCCATAAATTCCCTGGTTGCCTTCTGTTCCTGATCTGAAAAAGCCCTGTGGAGGAAGTTATCTTATATTGTTCTTCCCTGGCTTTTGATTGCATGTGGAAACTAGAGAAACTGCTGTCTGTCAGACAGATGATTGTACAATAATCACCTGACAGTTACAGGTACCTTCAGCCACCGCATAAGGCAATCACCTTGCATCTGAAGAAACAAAAATGGTAATGCCATTTAAAAAAGCCTATGCCATTAAAAATCATATTGAGAGTATAAGGGGTCACAAGACTCCTTCAGAATCAGAATCAGAATACTTTTATTGGCCAAGTGTGGTTGGACACACCCAGAATTTGTTTTGGTAAAATATGCTCTCCATATATAAAAGGAAATATAAGAATCATATAGTCAACAATAAAAACTCATTACAGCAATACAAAATAACCTATTATTGTTCATAAATAAATGGCTGGTGCTCCAATGAGAATTTCTCCAAAATATGTAGTGATATGAAGTACACGACAAATGGATTGGTTGTGAGCATCTCTGGGTCCCAGGTGTGATCTGCCTCTCTCTGTCTGTGTCTCTCTGTGAGTCTCTCCTGGGACTCAAGGCTTTTATCGGTTACAGTAAACAAGCATAACAAGGGGTGGAGATAGGCCTATTTGCCAGGGGTCATGTAAGTTGTGTGTTGTGTCGTTACAGTTGTGACCGGCTCTACGTGACTCCATGTCCGTGGAGTTTTCTTGGCAGGAGTACTGAAGTGGTTTGCCAGTTCCTACTCCAGGCCCCTGCAGCACCTGGTATTCCCTGGTGGTCTCCCATCCAAGTAACTAACCAGGGCTGACCCTGCTTAGCTTCCGAAATCAAACGAGATTGGATGTGCTTAGGGCATCTAGGAAGCCTTATCTAAGTGGGGAATCATTGACAGGGGAGTAGAAGGGGCTTTGGGCTGGTCACATAGGCCTCCAGACCAGATGTCTCCTGATAAGGCCTGATATCTTGGGTAGGCAGCTGTTTCTCCTGGCCTCCTGAGCCATGCCTATTGGGGGATGACCTCTGCCCAGCTCAGGGTGATTTCAAATCTACTTCCAGCTTGGCTTATCCACACTGGGTTCCCTGCTCTGCAATCTGGACATGCTTGTCCAGGGCTTATTGGTTGCCTCAGTGCTGCCAGGTTATTTTGGGGGTTCAGAGCCTCCATGTGGGCTCCCTACAAAAAGGTCTTCCCTTTAGAAAATCTCTTCAAAAGGACTTTCTGTTTTACCACATCAGATGAAAATGGTCAAAATTGATATCGGAACAATTCTACAGTAGGATTCTCTCCACCGCCCCCCACCTCACCCCCGTACCTGCAGGGGATGAAAAACACAGATAATAGCAAACACTATGCATAGAAGAGAAAACACTATGGATAAAAGAAAAAAGCTCCAGAAATTCCAGGAAAAAGTATGTTTGCTATATTATCTGAACTGGTTTCAAGAGCAAGAATGCTCTTGTGGCTGGTTCTGATAAATACATCGTGAAAATATGTATTTCTAGTTAATACTTTAATATTTTCAGCCCATGGATAAATAAAACCACTGATTTATTTATTTATTTATTTATTTATTTATTTATTTATTTATTTATTTATTTATTGCATTTCTCTACCACACCTTCTTCCAAACAGAACTCAGATCCTATATTCTCTATAGTTCTTCCCTATGGATTTCTTTCTTTCTTTCTTTCTTTCTTTCTTTCTTTCTTTCTTTCTTTCTTTCTTTCTTTCTTTCTTTCTTTCCTCTCTCTCTTTCTTTTTCAAAGCTTGCTTTTCCTAATTCCAAGAAAGTGAGTGAGAGCAACTGGACAAGTTAAATACCGTTTCCTCTTATTTGTTTCACTACTGATACCACGGTTAAAACCCTTCAAAGAAGTTTCATGGCAATGAGATCCTGATGCATAGAGGAAAATGTATCTTCCACACAACTGTCATTGGGGTGTTCTCTGCATTTCTGCTTGATTTTTCTTTAAAATTTAGGATGGAGCAAAATCAGAGCCACTATGCTTGAAACAGCGGTTGTAATCAGTAAATTGCATACCCCTGTTACCTCTGCAAATATACCTCATACCCGTGCATCCTAATGCGGCAGACTCAAGCAGTGGGGACTGGGGAGAGTTGTTTTTTAAAACGCAACTAAGTTGGAAGAGATATGCACCTCTGAAAGGATTAAATGACCAATTCAATAATGCATGAAAAAGCAGTTAATCACTACCCCTTGGGAAACTTGAAAAATGACTCTATCCCTCCTCCCCCCCCCCCCCCGACACACACACACACACCTTCTGCAGATGTTACTGGATCCATGGCTTTTCAGCTGTAAGCTGTCAAAGTAACATTGCATTACACAGAATCAGTAGGTTCAGTTCTGGACTGCACCGCTTCAAACTGCAAAGGGGAGAACCATGTTTTTGAACAGTCATCCATGTAAATTTTTTTCTAGAAGATGGAGAGAAGGGGGGAGAGAGAGTGAACGAGGCCTCTTCATCTCTGACAGTGGGTATCCAATGGGGTCAGGGCTCAGGTAGAGCAAGCAGTAGCATCAAGACATTTAGTTACTTATTTTTCCACTAAATCCCAGCTGTCCATTCTTTAGCATCCCAAGTCCAACTATAGCTGGATACCCATCTTCAGAATTTTCAGATGATTCTCAAATGTTAGCTTGCCTCTTTTTGGCTTCAGTTCATGACCCAGAAGAAAGAAAGGGGACTTAACAAGCAAGCATGTTTTGGAACAACAAGTGTTCGAAATGGGATAGACAGGTATCAGTAATGTTTATGTATTGTGTTTATTTGTTGCATTCCTCTCCAGCCTTTCCTCCAAGATGCTTCAGGTGTTGTATGTGGCTTCCCTCTTCCACACTCCATTATCACAACAACACCCAAGGTAGTAGGTTATTCTGACAGAATATGACTGCATCAAGGCCATACACCATATTTCATTGCTGAAGCAAAACCTATATCTTGATGCAGCCAACATCTATAAGCCGTGGATCTGTTTCACAGCCCTATGCACTCTATTTGTATTTCTACAAAGATTCATTTTGCTTGTTTTATTTCCCCCTCTTTCCAGAACTTGCATTAGTTTGCTTGCTTCTTGTTTTGGAAATGCTGAGATACATAGAAATTGGTGATTAGAAAAAAACTTTCTTCCTTCACTGAGTAGCTGAAGAAATGAGATTTTTTAAAAAAAAAAAATCACTGGATGAAATCCTGTTGCTTAGTGTAGCAATTCACAGCTAGAGGATACCCATTGAATCAAGTCAACTTCCTAAGTAATTGACGTGCTGGTAATCCAGAAGGCCTACTGCAATTGCAAATTCCTACACTAAAGCAACAAGATTTCAGCCACTGTATAAGTAAACAATTACATTAGGACCCCCGTATCCACTGATTTGTTATCCACTGATTCAGTAATCACGGTTGGCAGAGGAAAAAAATTAAATAATTCTGCAGCCACAAAGCAAGATGTAAAGCAAGCTGTTGTCACAAACAGCATGTGTAAAGCAAGCTACTGTCACAAACAGTGGCCATAAAGCAAGCTACTGTCTCAAAACAGCAGTCATAAAGCAAGTTAATGTCAGGAAACAGCAGTTTGGGGGTGGGTGGGAAGGCGTTCTCTTTTATCCATGGTTTTCATTATCCACGGGAAGGCCTGGAACCAATCCCCAGTGGATACTGGGGTCCTACTGTAATAATGTAATTACCATAACAATGCTGATTGTTCTCTTTCTTTATGCAGCTCATTGTCAAATCTAAAGCAAGCCAATGCCTTCTACACTTTTCTGCCTGTATGTGCAAAGAAGCTATGCCCAGTTACAAAGGACTATGAATTGATGGAGATAGTTCCTGTATACCATAAAATATTTTTCATAAAATTGTCCCCCAGTGCTGATGTGCTTCTCAAACAATATGCCCACTCTAGAAATACAAACATGTTGCACAGAAGCAAGTCCTACTCAAGGAAGATTTGAAAACCTTGATTTTTCACTCTATATTTTGCACTGCTACAGTGTCTACTTTGGTAAAAGGCACAAGTAAAAACTTCAGATTTAGAGAAAGTGGCAGAAGTAAAATTAATAATTATGAACAATAGCCACAGCAGAAAATATGGGGGATGTTATTTGTGGCTGATTTAAAGGAAAGTGTAGGCCTGGTTGTATCTTCTGAAGAATTTGGGGCTGCTAAGTTTCAGGTGGAATACATGCAGGAGTCATCTCAACATTGTGAAAAGTGTATATTTTGATGTGCAAATGTGTTAATGGCAATCTGGATGTGTTAAGTTCATATAAAACTTGGGATGAAATGGTTTCTCTTCAGATCACATTAATATTTTGCTTTTTGTTAGAGATTTCTGTAGATGAAATATACTCCAATCAATCTGACTTGATTGAAGCATTGAGGGGGAAAAATCTCTAAGCATTTAGCATCTAGGAAATAGCTGACTTTTTAACCTGAGCAGCAATCACAGCAAGCATCTCTGCCAAAACTCCTCAGTATCACATGGTTCATGATGAGATTAGATTTGACACACTGTTTATAAATACAGCATGTGCATTTATAATAGTGTGTGTACTAGCAAGGACTCACCAATAAATCATTAGTTCACTATTCCATGATAGATAATTTATGCCATTTTGATTTGAAAGTTGTTTCATTTAATTGATCATAAATACACGCAGTAGAACTATTCATACCCAATAGGCCATTTGATTTTCCATCTCAAATTAATTAGAAGAACGAAAGCACTGCCACATGTGTGTGTCCCCCCCTCTATTTCCACAATGGATTCTATTTTTGAGCTTTAGAATTTATTGTGAGCTTAATTGGATAGAAAATGCAACTCTCTGATTTTCTGCTTTATATAGGGAGTTCTGAAAAATGATGCACTTACTTGAATAAAGAGACTAACATTGTAAAATACATGTTTACTTGCAAGTAAGTCTTACTGTGTTTACTGAGGCAATGCCCCTACTAAGCACATTTTGAGTAGAGATGGGAACAAAATTATTTTCTTTGCTTTTGTTGGAAAACGAAGTGCCCTTAAAAAAAGAAATGAAATGAAATGAATACGTCTGTGAAGATTCTCAGTCATCCAGGTGCATTTATCTGGGAGTTGAGTCATGGCTACTGGACTTCTTTTTGAGAGATAGAAACGTTTCGCTGTTCATCCAAACAGCTTCATCGGTCTGAATACAGCTAGTGCAAGAGACCTTCTTATAGTCAGCTTGACCTCTTGTCCACTGGTCTGATTGGCTCATAAGATGAACAAAGCCTGAATAGGCTCGTTAGGGAGACATTAGTGTCCATGGCCTTAAGGTAAACAATGGCCTAAGGTGCTGAAACCCATCAAGAATGGGTCGTTAGCTGTGACCTGGTGGTGAAGGCTCCTTGATTTGCCTGGGTACTGTGGAAAGTACAGCCTGATAAGTAGCAGACAGACTATGCCGGAGCCCCCACCTCTGTTGAGGGAGGGATTTTCAATGCTAACATGAATGGCTTCCCTTACTCCTCTCTCAAACCACCTCTCTTCTTTGTCTAATATGTGTACATCCTCATCTTTGAAAGAGTGGCCTTTTTCCTTCAAATGGAGGTGTACTGCTGATTCTGGTCCTGAGCTGTTACCTCTCCTATGTTGGGCCATTCTTCTGTTTAATGGCTGTTTAGTTTCTCCAATGTAGAGGTCTGAACACTCTTCACTGCATTGGACTGCATATACTATATTGCTCCTTTTATGGTTTGGTATCGGATCCTTTGGGTGGACAAGTCTCTGCCTTAGTGTGTTCATGGGTTTGAAATAAACAGGGATGTGGTGTTTGCCAAAAATCCTTTTAAGCTTCTCTGACACTCCCGCCATGTAGGGAATGACCAGGTTCTTCCGTTGGGTCTGGGTCTCAGACTGATCCCTTGTTCTTCTGGGATGGCCCACTGCTTTGTTGAAGGCCCACCTTGGATATCCACAGGCCTTAAGTGCTGTCTTCAGGTGCCTGTCTTCCTTCTTCTTGGCTTCTGAGGAGGTGGGGATGCTCTCTGCTCTGTGGCTTAGGGTCCTGATGACTCCTAGTTTGTGTTGTAATGGATGGTGGGAGTCAAACAGTAAGTATTGATCTGTGTGGGTGGGTTTCCTGTAAACTTCTACTCCTAGGCCACGGTCAGGTCTGATGATGACTGCACAATCCAGGAAAGCCAGCCTGTTGTCTTGGGTGTCTTCCCTAGTGAACTTAATATTAGGATCCACTGCATTGATGTGGTCTGTAAAGGCCTGTACTTCCTGCGTCTTTATTTTAACCCAGGTATCATCTACATACCTGAACCAGTGGGATGGTGTTGTCCCTGGGAAGGTGTTGAGTGCCTTCTTCTCCACTTCTTCCATGTATAGGTTTGCTACAATTGGTGACACTGGGGAGCCCATGGCACAGCCATGCTTCTGTCTGTAGAAGTCCCCTCTGTACATGAAATATGTGGTGTTCAGGCACAGGTCCAGGAGCAGGCCTATCTGGTCTGGGTTGAGGCGGCTTCTGGAGGTGAGGGTGCTGTCTTCTCTTAATCTTCTCTTTACCATTATTAGCGCATCAGTGGTGGGTATGCTGGTAAAGAGTGAGGTAACATCAAAGGATACCATGGTTTCCTCTGTATCCAGTTTGAGCTCCCTGACTTTAGAAACAAACTCTTCTGAGTTGTGTACATGGTGGTCCGTGTGTCCAACCAGTGGGGCTAGGATAGTTGCCAGGTATTTTGCGATGTTATAAGTCACTGAATTTATACTGCTGACAATCGGTCTGAGGGGGATTCCTTGCTTGTGTATCTTGGGAAGTCCATAAAAGCAGGGGACTTTCTCTCCGGGATATAACCGGTGGTAGGTCACCCTGTCAATTGCGTTTTCCTGCTCCAAGAGTTTTAAGCATTCTATTACTTTCTTCTTGTAATTGTTGGTGGGGTCTCTTCTTAGTTTTTCATATGTATGCTGATCATCTAAAAGTGTGATAACCTTCTCGTGGTAGTCCACAGTATTGAGGACGACAGTGCACCTTCCTTTGTCCGCAGGCAGAATTGTGATGCTCTCATCCCTGCTGAGGGATGTCACAGCACTTCTCTCTTGGCTGGTGAGGTTGGATGGTGGTGGTTGAGCACTGGACAATGCAGCAGAGACTTTTATCCTGAGTAGTTCTGCTTCTGCTGCTGGCAGATTGTTGCTGTGGATGGCTGATTCTGTCACTGTGATGAAATCCACAACAGGAACCTGTTTGGGTGTGATGGCAAAATTTAGGCCTTTGGATAGGACCTCTCTCTCTGTCTGGGTGAGTTCCCTGTTTGAGAGGTTCTTCACCCATTTGTCCTTTACATCTCCTGTCATGGTCCCTTCATCCTTCTTCCTCCTGCCAAGCTCTTTAACTGCCTCTTTCCGGCAGAGGAGAAGACTGAACTTCTTCATTTGCCTCTCTTTGCCTTTGCAATGCTGAGCCAGTTGTGCTTTCTGGACAAATTCTATGACTGCATCCACTGCTGGTTTGGATAGGGTGGAGAGTAGTTCTTGGTGAATGTGGTCTTTTCTGTGTTGCAGTGTGTCTAAGGTAAAGTGGACTTGTCTGATCCTCTCATTGAGAAGTTGTTCTTGAGCTCTCTGGAGGATATTGTTAGCCCGATGGCTTCTTACTGTCGATTGTAGGCGGAGGCTTGTTGGGGTGAGACTTTGTTGTCTGCATCTCAAGTTGAAACGTAAATGGTTCTTGTAGTCTGCTACTTTTCTTGCTGTTCTTTCATATTCTCGCACCAACTTCAGGGCATCTGCCCCAAATTGCATAGCAATACGTCTGTGAAGATTCTCAGTCATCCAGGTGCGTTTATCTGGGAGTTGAGTCATGGCTACTGGACTTCTTTTTGAGAGATAGAAACGTTTCACTGTTCATCCAAACAGCTTCATCTGATTGGCTCTTATGAGCCAATCAGACCAGGGGACAAGAGGTCAAGCTGACTATAAGAAGGTCTCTTGCACTAGCTGTATTCAGACCGATGAAGCTGTTTGGATGAACAGCGAAACGTTTCTATCTCTCAAAAAGAAGTCCAGTAGCCATGACTCAACTCCCAGAGAAATGAAATGAAATGGAAATTTTCATTTCATTCTGTTTTGTTTTTTATTTTTCATTATTTATTTTGACAAGAGCTGATATTGGCAAGTTTCAAAATAAATAATAGAAATAAGTACCGATTGACTGGCACACAGGGCTGCGTGCCAGCTGGTCATTGGGAAAAATAAAAAAAACCACTGACAGGCCTCCCCATGGGCTAGATAGTCAGAGCGAGTAAAAACAAAAACAAAAACAAAAAACCCTGCTGACCAGCCTCCCTGTGGGCCAGCTTGTCAGCAGGAGAAAAAAAGTCCGACCAGCCAGAATGTCCCCAACACTGTAAAAAAGAAAAAAAGAAAAAGAAACAAAATGAAATAAAAATGATTTTTAAAAAATCATTTTGTAATAAACAAAATGAAATTGGCAAAAAGAAACAAAAATGAAAAAAATTGCCATTTTTGGAGTTTCGTGCCCAACTCAAATTTAATTTTTAGGTAGAATCCATTTATTTATTTAGCTGTTTTTTC
>JAHTLZ010003547.1:39290905-39312180 GCA_023846285.1 Phrynocephalus versicolor
AGAGAGAGAGAGAGAGAGAGAGAGAGAGAGAGAGAGAGAGAGTTTCTGTATTCATTTGCATGCCTTTCTATATGTAAAGCTCCATGTGCAAGAAATTTAATGCACCCAAAGGGTGATGGGGTCTGTCGCTGACTGAGACACCATAGACAGCTCTATGCATACATCTCCACTGCCTGACGAATGTTCAAATGCCTTCCTATTATTTCCTGTAGAGACCTCTGCATTTTTGAAAAGTAACATGGCATGTCTGAGGTATTCATCTGCACAAGCGGATATGAATTTTGTCTGGAGGGTAGGATTTTTCCATTTGTTAACTTCCAGAGCTGTGATTTCAGAGTAGGCAGCTTTTGCAGGAGCAAGTGGAATTATCTGTCTTCAGCAGATGGTCGTATCTCGCCTATTTGATGAAACCTCTAACCTAAGTAAACTCTGATTATCTCGAACAATAGACGTGGCATGTTTCAATGTTCCAACTTTATACATGCCTTTTGGCAAGACAGATTTGAAGTGTCTGGGTTTAGGTCCAAGTTCCTGATAACTGGACTACAAAATTGCAGGTTTTATATAATTTTTGATAAAAGGTTAAAAATCCTATCCATATTTCCTTCACTAACTTCCAAGTTTAATAGGTGAAAGTGCTTCAGATAGGTAAACAACATGTTAATTTACCAATACTGTTTAATATCTGAACTCCCTTGCTATACACCCAGCTTTTTGGCTCAAAGTAATGTGGGCATTTTTTCAGTATCATTGGGTGGGATGGAGATACACCTGCAGACAAGTGGATGCCCAAAATGCCCGTAGTTTGTCCAAGATGGACTAATACAAAGAATTCTACGTAGGTCTTTGTCTGAAAATATTTAAATACAATCCAAGCTTCAGTTTGGTTTTGTGCTCAAATTAAAATAATCTCTCTCTCTCTCTCTCTCTCTCTCTCTCTCTCTCTCTCTCTCTCTCTCTCTCTCTCTCTCTCTCTCTCTCTCTCTCTTGGCTTTTACTACACGATTCTATGATTCTGCCCCCACAGTGTAGGGTTTGATTCATGTCCTGCTACAAAAAATCTGAAGGGTGCCTATAATAGGTATTTTTATTTAATTTTCTCAGTTCACAGAACTCTCATTTTTTCTTCTTGAACAGAGGTTGGTCCGGATAGGTGCCGGTTGTCCTACTAGAAGCCAAGGAATTTTGAAAGCCAAATAGAGACTCTAATCTTCTTTCGTTGTTTGTTTAAAATATTTTTTTTATCCAGCCTTTCTCCTTAAAAGGTAACAAGGCAGCTTACATAATTAAATAACTGTATTTAAAAGCTATAATAACAGTATTTATTCTATAGTAAGTGTACAAACAGTAAAAAGAAATTAAAGAAGTAGTATATTAAAGAGGTAGTAAAGGGTAGTAAAGAGGTGACCAGTCTAGCTTCTCCTGGGAGGGAGTTTCAGAGTCTGGGAGCAGCAACAGAGAAGGCCCTTTCCCATGTCCCCATTCAAATAGTGGTGGGAATGAGATAAAGGCCTCCCCTGAAGATCTTAAAGCCCAGACAAGCTCATATGGGGGGACTGGTCCCTGGGCTAAAGCTGTTTAGAGCTTTATAGGTTAAAATCAGCCCTTTGAATTGTGCCTGGAAATGGATTGGCAGCCTTCAGAGCGGCTGTAACAAAAGAGAGATATGTTCCCTGTAACGAGACCCAGTTAACATTTTGGCTATGGCATTTTGGACCCTTTGGAGTTTCTGAACACTTTCCAAAGGCAGCCCCACAAGGAAAGCATTACAGCAATCCAGCCGAGATGTAACTAAGGCATGCATCACTGTGGCCAGATCCACAAAAGGAATCAGGTGAATTCATTTTTATTTTTTTTTATTTTTTTGCAGGCATCCTTTCAACCCGCCCTCCAATGGTCTAGAAATGAAAGAAGATTTGCCCCTGGGGTTTAGAAGTCAAGGAAGAAAAATCTCTCCTTGACTTTTCTTAACCTTTATGGGAAGGCCAAGCCAATGTTAAAATAACACTGTGCTATAAAAACGATACAGATTGCCTCTTCTGACTTTCCACTTGGGGGCCAGCTATGTAATGATTAGCTTCACTTTAACCTATTGTTTGTTTCTTGACGTGGTAGCCACATCAGCATGTTCTGTGCCCTTGGAGGCAACTCTAGCCATTTCTAGAGGAGTGTCTATAGAGCGCCCTGTGGCAGACGTTCCCTAGCAGCTTGTATGCCGGTTGCTTCAGCCAAGACGGAGCAAACTGAGCACTTGAACTTTAAAATATTTTAATTTTTTAAATTAAATTAGCCTCATGGCACAGTGGTTAAATGCCTGTACTGCAGGTAAAATTGTGCTCACGACCTGGGGTTCAATCCCAGGTAGCAGGCTCATGGCTGACTCACCCTTCCATCCTTCTGAGGTCAGTAAAAAGAGGACCCAGCTTGGGGGGAGGGCAGTATGTAGCCTGCATACTCCAATTAAAACTGAAAACCGCCTAGAGACTACTTGAAGTGGTATGGGACAGTATATGAGCAGAACACTTTTTATTGACCTTGTACCTCAAATCTCACCAGGGAACATTTTAAAGCACCGATCCCTATGACAGCTTAAAGCATAGGGCACGGCTTGGTCTGTCTTGGCTGGAGAATATGATGCAACTTGGGCACAGATGTAGGGTGGCCAGATGAGAAAGAGGACTAGCTGTGTGCCTCAAAATGTGCCATGTCAGAGATCAGACATCTTTTATGCCTCACCATCTGAGAAGAACAATGGAAGTGGTTTCCCACTTCAAGTTAGCATCCTGTGCACTAACTTTGGATCCACATGTGGAGGATAAAGCTGTTTGTTAACTTTCTCCATTCATGCCAAGGTCTTATTAAAGGAGTGGGCAACACACAACCTGCAGGCTACACATAGCCCCTTCAGCCTTGTTCTGCTCCAGCATCCCTGCTACTGTAGAACTAGTTGCCATGGGAACCACTTCACTCAGCACCGCAGGAAGCAATATCTCTCTGTTCCTCCTTCTTGGTTGTGCCAGGAAGAGAAATGAACAGTCTGCCCTCCACTCCCCCTGGATTCTATGGTGTGGGTGGATGCTTTCATACCCTTCAACGCCATCGTGAGCTGCCTCAAGTGCTGCCAAATTTTGGTGAAATCTGTGGCAAGGGCAAGTTCATGATGGCAAGAGATAAACGGACTCTGCTGTGGATTCTGGTGGAATCAAAATATCTGTTGTGGCTTCATGGCCTTGTTGCCTGATTATTCTAAAAAACTTATTACTACGATAGGCATCATAACATATTCTGGAAAAGTACTTGTATATCAAGGCATTGCTTGTTGATCAAGGCAAAATTTAGAAGAAATGTTTGCCTGTCTTGCAAAATGCTCTTAAATCAAGTGACTCTTAAACCAAGATATTGCTGTATCTCGTTAAGTGCCTGGCATTGAATGAGATGCACCCAGGTTTCTTGATCTGCTGGGCACACACACATACTGTTACATCACTTATTTCAAAGGATATGAAAATCTTTGTCTAGATTCTGTTGACCTTGTTTGACTCTCACCTCTATTTTCTTCTCCTCCTTGTTTCATGAAATGGAGTTGATTCAGAAAAATTGTAATTCATTTTGATTCATGATTCAAGGTCTTCAAATCACAAAAATGAATTTAGATTTTTTGTGACAAATCAATGAATTTATTTGGAAATTTAAGTTTTAATTTCAAACCCTATAAAATGGACCCAGAGGCGCATAGAGACACTGAAAGCTTGATGACAATTAGATTTCAGACATCAGAGTTATATACCCATAAATTCCTCCCCTCCAGGAAAGTGCCCTGTAGCAAATAGCTTGGGGAAACTCTATCTTCACCAACCTTTCAGAGTTTGTAGGAGTCAGGGGAAGCTCCCTGCAAATTTGATGTCTCCAGGTGCCTTGGGATAAATTTTATAGCCTGACAAATTGACCAATAAAATTAATAAACATTTATTAATTCGTATTCATTGGGGGTATAATTTTTTATGAATACAGATTAACAAATTAGTGATTTTTGAATGAATTTTGCAATTTGCTTTTTTAATTTGTGCCCATCTCTATTCATGACGTGATATTTCACTATTTGTTTCTTAATAAGAATTTCTAAAGTTTTGTATTGTTTTTCTGACAGTGCGTATTTCTGCATTTTACCAAATGTGTGTATTCAGTGAGACATTATACCTCATTTGGCAGATGGTAGGGATGCTATAGACATAATATATCTTGACTTCAGCAAAGCTTTTAACAAAATACCACATGATAATCTGATTAACATGTAAAATAGGGGTAGGCTGAATAGAACAAAATAGAACAGAACTGAATAGAATAGGTACGCAGAGTACAGGACATGAAATAATGGGCTTAAGCTACACAAAGCGAGATTTAGGCTGACATCAGGAACATACGACGATGGAGGCAATTATCTTGGGAGGTGGTAACCACTCCAAAGTTGGAGGCATTCAAGAGAAAGTTAGGTTTATTTATTTATTTATTTATTTATGAAGCTTATATCCCGCCCATCTTCCCGGGAGGGAACTCTGGGCAGCTAAAAAGATAGCTTTGATTTGTACTTCTGCACTGAGAAGTGGGTTGGTTTTGATAGCCTTATAGCCCTCTTGCGACTCTACTCTTCTGAGATTTATCCCATTATTTACATATGTTGCCCCATTGACTTAAAAACAATTTGGTGTATTTTTCTCTCCCACTGTAGAACTGGTGAGAAAACCAACTTCATTCACAACCAGTGAATGGCTTGAGCTACAACAGGTGCTGTGCTAAAGAAGGGATACCCTGTGCCTGGTTGCCCCTTTGTGGAGAAGTTTCCCAATAGGCTTCTGGCCCAGATTTTTTTCTACCAAAATGTTGAACAAATATGGGAATGCATGTAAAATCTTATAAAACAAAACAAATCCAACCCCCCACCACCATGTTCCCTGTCTATATTCAGTGGTTGAATCCAACTGGTGTCTCCAACTAAAAGCAAACCATTGAAATATGAAATTTAAAAACCGATTGCCTCAGTTTTCAGACGTCATTTCAGTGCATTCACTGAAATGTAAAGTAAAGTAATGCATATTGGGGCAAAAAATCCAAACTTCATCTATCAACTCATGGGCTCTGAGTTATCCGTGACGGATCAGGAAAGAGATCTTGGTGTGTTGGTGGACAGCTCCATGAAGGTGTCTCCCCAATGTGTGGCAGCGGTGAAGAAGGCCAATTTCATGCCAATTCCATGCTAGGGATTATCAAAAAGGGGATTGAAAATAAAACAGCCAACATTATAATGCCGTTATACAAAACAATAGTAAGGCCCCACCTGGAGTATTGTGTACAATTCTGGTCACCGCACCTCAAGAAAGACATAGTGGAACTGGAAAAGGTGCAGAAGAGAGCTACTAAAATGATTACTGGGCTGGGGCACCTCCCTTATGAAGAAAGGCTAAAACATTTGGGCCTCTTTAGTCTGGAAAAAAGGCGCTTGAGGGGGGATATGATTGAGACGTACAAAATAATGCAGGGTAGGAGTAAAGTGGATAGAGGGAGGCTCTTCTCCCTCTCCCAAGGTGCCAGAACTAGGGGACATACACTCAAGTTGAGTGCTGGGAGAGTGAGAACTGACAAAAGAAAATATTTTTTCACCCAGCGCGTTGTAAGTCTGTGGAACTCCTTGCCACAGGATGTGGTGATGGCATCTGACCTGGATGCCTTCAAAAGGGGATTGGACAGATTCCTAGAGGAAAAGTCCATCACGGGTTACAAACCATGATGGAGATGTGTAATCTCTAGGCTTTAAACCGGGGTGCTTCAAGGGCCAGATGCAGGGGTGTGGTATCAGGAGACAGATATCTAGTCTCATGTGCTCCCAAACACATCTGGTGGGGCCGCTGTGAGATACAGGAAGCTGGATTAGATGGGCCTTGGCCTGATCCAGCATGGCTCTTCTTATGTTCTTATGTTCGTATGTTAGTTAGAACTAGAGATGGACACGGAGTGGCAAAATTCTCGTTTCCGTTACCGTTTGTCATTTCCGTTACATAACGGAAACGGTAACGACAATTACTCTGCTCCAGCTCGAACCCGACCCAATAAAAGATAAATTGGGTCTGGTTTGTTGTCGTCGTTCATGGCATTGCGGCGATCGCGCGATGCCAAACAGTGCAGAAAAAAAGTTTTTTAAAAACCCCGATTCCCGGCCCAAAAAGCAGGCGAAAATATGCCTGCCTGAGGACACCTACCAGAGGGGTGGTTTCTGGGGGGGGGTGCCTCGGCCTCCCCCCTCTCCTGTCCTGGGCTGCTTGCACCAGGCTGGGGGGGGGGGCATCCTCGTCATCTCCATTTGCCATGTGGTGGGGAGGGATCCAAAATGGCGACCGCAATATTTATTTTTAAATCGTGGTCCAAAAACCCACCAAAGCACCACAGAAACATTTGAAAATTAGATATTTTAAATGCCTGATTTTTTATAGTAGCAGCAGTGGGTTTTGCTTGCAATAAAACGTCTCCATTTATTTTATTTTATTTTATTTTTATTTTATTTTTTTTACACCTGTGCAATGATGGGCTGGCCATGGGATGGGACCATGAAATTTTTGGACCCATTCCACCAATTGCATGGCCAAGTTTTGACTGAGACTTCTGGATGAGGCAGAGGGCATAAAAAGCCCACTAACCCTAACCCTAACCTTAACCCTAACCCTAACCCTAACCCTAACCCATACGCCAGTACACTGTCCTTCTTAGTGGGTCAGAGGCTCCCAGAGGTGCAGCCCACTAACCCACCCTAACCTTAACTGTAACCTAGCTTAACTGTAGCCTAGCCCTTACCCTAACCCCAACCCTAACCCAGATCCATACGCAAGTACACTTTCCTTCTTAGTGGGTCAGAGTAGAGGCACCCAGAGAGGTGCCTCCCACTCCAGAGCCCACTACCCCTCCCCGACCCCTAACCTGTATGCCAGTACACAAGTATGCTTCCCTTCTTAGTGAGTCAGAGGCACCCACACCCAGAGAGGTGCCTCTGCCACTTACCCCCCCAACCCTAACATAATGTAATGTATGGTACGCGGCGGCTATGCGTTACGCTTCCCTTCCCTTCTTAGTGGGTCAGAGGCACCCAGAGAGGTGCCTCCCAGAGCCCACTTACCCCACCCCAACCCAAACAACAAACGACAAACAGAAACGACAAATGTTTGAAAATTTCCATGACAAACGGAGACAACCCGAAATGTGCCCGTCCCGACAAACGACAACTTGAAACGTAATTTTTTCTGGTCGTGCCCATCTCTAGTTAGAACTAGTGGTTGTTTTACTTGTAGGCCAGGTAGCGATTAACAAACAGGAGGCTGTCAGATAAAAGGATGGGGACTCTAGCTGAACACTACCAAACCGAGGATTTTCAGAGGCAAGTACTTAAAGCTCTTTGACGGGAATGCCGAATCTGTCAGTTTAAATTTCCCCCACGTTTGATTTTCAAATTCTTTCCATGAAATGTATGGCAATTATTTCCACCTTTTTAAAAATATGTGGGGAATAATTATTTTAAAATGAACCAAAAAAAAATTTCTCCCACTCTTGGACAGAATGGTTTGTTGAGTCAGAGGCCTGGATCTTCCCTGTCTGAAAATGTTGCCCTGTACTCCTTCTGTAAGCTCTAGTGTGCAAACCAATAGCATAAGAGGCAAAATGATATGCAGCGCTTCCCACCCACTGCCACGTTTTGAGTGCAGGGAGATTCATTCGTAAACACAACCAACTCTCCAAAGACAAGCTGCCTTGTCATGGCTGCACCCGCAAGCATTGTTGAGCTTTATAAATCTGATAGCTTCCCCCCTCCCCCACAAAAAGTCCCTAACTCAGGCAGTAATAGATGCTTTACTTTTACAACCTAGGAAGAAAAGTGTTCTTTGAAAGCCTACTGTAAAAATGTTTGCTGATCCCTATTTTACAGGGATCAAATCACACATGAGATGATTCATCCCTCATTTCTCAGCCCTAAGGAAGAGATGGTTCCCGGTGGCCCAGCAAATGTCTTAATGCTTCGGCCGTTCCTCCCATCTTTAACTTTTTGTTTTGTTTTTGAAAACCTTCACATTCATCCTCCCCTGACTTTCACCATGCAGAAAATTACAATGAATTAGCATTTTTATCAGAGTTGCTTTAAATCCCCTGGAGAGCTTCTTTCAGACTATATGACAGGAACTAATAATTCACAGCTCTGAAACATTCACTCTCCTGTGTGTTTCTGACAAGGGAACCCCACTGGAGATGGTCTGATAGATAGAAGACACTGTACAGTGAATGTTCTCATTGAACCTCCTTAGTGGTTGTGGGCTTCTGCATTATAATTCAAATTCACCATGGCTGCCAAGCCTCATTAGTACTATGTCAAAACCAGGGGGAAAGTGTTTTCTTCTCAAAGCAATTGAGATCTTTGATTTATTTTGAAACAGGTACTCAAGCACTATTACAGACCAGTTATGTTTGTTCATGAGGACCAGGAAGGACTTATATTGGGCAGAAGGGAAACAGCATATGGTCATCCAATGATGTGGCTTATGAAAGACTTGTGTGAGGTCCACCTTGTTGGCAGAAGCTGCATGGGAAGAACCAGAAAGGACATTTGCCCTCCGATAGCTGGAAATATTCTTCCGCTTATCCAGAACAAATGTCAAGCTGGACATGAAAATGCAGGCATTGTGACACAACGCTGTGCCTCACACTTGATCTTGGGGATGCTGCTGAATATTTGGAGTTATCTCCTTGTTAGGGAGCTGAAAACAATAACAGGTTTTAAAAAGTGCGTAAACTAAGTTGGATGCAAGCACTGTCAGTCAGGTCATATTTGAGGATTTTTCACAGTTCAGTAGCACATCCTTCTGGGGGAATACATACAAAATTAATTCAAGTAGGGCACAACTTCATCCATGTTAAAGGAATTTTGAAGTCTGGCTCAGACAAGAGGTAGAGAGATTGAGAGGGGGGGAGGGGGTCTCCGTGAAGGGAACGGAGGGATGCATGAACTGAGAATAGTCCCCCTGAGGTGGGGGGGGGAGGAATCAAGGGGAAAAGTAAAAGTGTGAGGATGGCAATGAGTCTTGAAAGGGTGCATGGCTTTGTTGATGTGTAGGAGAAGAATGTAAGTGTAGCATGCATGTAGCTTTGGCTGGAGTGCAAACATACATTTTGCTGTAAGTCTGTCTTTCACCAGAATGTTTTCAGTGAGGAAACATGACCCCTCAGGAGAAAAGGTGCTCCCATATCATCTCATTTCCACAGCTGGTGCTTGAATCTACAACCTGAGATCAGTGGCATAGCATGGGGAGGAAGGCAGAGGGGAGTTAGCCCCAGGCTGCAACCTTGTTAGGGGCACAACCACCACCCTATTGTGCCTCCCATGGTCCATCTTGCTGCTGGGATGTCCTGTGTGGCTCTGTCTGTTTATTCCCCAGTCTCTCTGTTGCACTGCCATACCCCTGCTTTCCTGCTTGGCGAGACTGTCTCGCAAGCAGGAAGAGCCAGCCACTCCTAGCCTAGCATAAGTGTGGTGCTGGTTGACAAAAGGGAATAGACCACTCTGTTGAGGAGAGAGCACCAGTAGCCTCCATCCAACTGGGAGATGGTGGAGGGGATGCCGTGGCTACTGATGCTCTTGGGCAGCTGGAGCCATGCGGTCTGGGATGGGGGCACCAGGAGTCTAGGCACCACTGTGCCTCTTCCTGGCCACCGTAGGGCCGCTGAACCTTACTGGCAGAGTCTTCCTCCTGGGCCAGGGGTAGGAGTAGAGCATGGCCAAACAGGCACTGCCAGTGGTAGCGGTGGCAGCATGGCAGCAGGAGCTGGAAGTGCAGTGGTGGCCCTTCACACCCTAGCTGAGCCCAGGGCAAAGTAAGTGAAGGAAAGCCAGGAGAAGGTGGAGGAAGGATGATGATTGAGGAGGAGGAGGAGGGTGCCCTCAGTGACCAGCTAGTCTTGTGCTGGACCCACCAACAAGCAGGTGTGGCCAGCATGAGTCCAAAAGAGGCCTGTGCCAGCCTGCTAAGTAGATCTTTGGTGAAACTGATGAAGAGGAGTCAGAAGGAAACAGGTCCCAGGTGCACATGAGGGATTGCAGAGTGGCAGTCCTTTTCCCATGAATTTCAGCAATTCTACTTTTTACACTGGAACATGCTGCAGCATTTTACTCATTCAACTAAACTGCACATTAGAGATGGGCAAGAAATGCCAACATGGCATTTTGTTTTGGTCTTCATTTTTAATTGATTGGGGTAGTTAAAAATGAGGCTTTTTAAAAAAAAATGTTCAATTTTTCATTTGTTTCATCTTTCATTTTTTAAAACTCGCGCCGACCATTTGGCCCAAGGGCTGGGTCAGCACATTTTTTAAATTATTTTAACTTGTTTACCAATCACACAGAATGGGTCAGTGTGGGTTTTTTTCACCTATTGCACTGACGAGCAGGCCCGCAGGCTGGGACAGCACAGTTTTTTGTTTTTTATTTTATTTTTTACCTATAGAGTTGACCAGCTGGCCGGCAGGCTGGGTCAGCATTTTTTTTTTTTTTTTTTAAATTATCCCGCACCCGATTGCTCCTGATCGGGTGGGGGAAAGGAAGCTTATTTCCCACTGAAGCCCCATGCTACAGCTGATCAGCGGTGGCTTCAGCAGGGTAAAAAAGCTTAGGGGGGACCACTGACTTTCCCCCATAGGAATGCATTGCTTCAATGCATTCCTATGGGAAAACGAAAAACAAAGTGAACAAAACGGAAACTTCCATTTTGTTTTGTTTCAGTTTTCTTTGATAGGTCTCTTCATTATTCGTTTTGTTCCATAACGAAACAAATAATGAATAATGAAACAAATTAAATAATTGCTTCATGCCCATCTCTATTGGACATATTATCTCAGCTGTTGCTTGTCTCAATGCAACTTTATTATTTATTGCCTTCTTTCAGAATCACTAAGAGCCCTTCCTGGGTTCCTTTACTTTTGATTTAAGAGCATTGTAATGTTGTGGCATATAATTCCACGTCTTTTTACTGTCAGAAATTTAAGGGTTTAGGAAGAACATGTAAGAAGTGGTGAACAGATCAGAACTCTTGTGAACCATATCAGTTGCAGCTCTCAGAACTGCATAGTAGAGATGGGCACGAATAAAAAAAATGGCATTTCGATTTTTTGTTTCTCATTGAGGGGGTCCGTTTTGGTTCATTTTTGTTTTCTGTGAATTTTTGGGAAAAAAAATCATTTTTGTTTTTCATTTTTTGTTTTTACCCGCTTTTTGTGCAATTTTTAAAGAACTTACGTGCACGGGTGTCCTCCAACGCCCGAGACCAGAGGGAAAACACTAAAAAAAATTGATGCTGGCAGAGACACAGTATAGACTAGGTATGCAGGGAGGCTGCAAAGGCAGCGGCGGGCGTTGCCCAGGGTGCAAGGCAGCCGCAGTGTGACTGTACTGCGGGGCAAGGGAGGGTTTTCACCAAGAGGTACGCACGCACACACACAGGGAGGCTGCAGGACTGAAGCTAGAGAGAAATCTCTTTCTCTCCCCTAAGAGCCAGGCTGCAGCCGGCAGGAACACAGAGACACACACCTGCCTGGCTGGCCTAAAGTGAAAATAACGAGTCACAGAGACAGCAATCCCACCCTAACTCCCACCGGAGACTGCAAGGAGGACGGGGGCTGCCAGAGATTTTTATGCCCTCTGTGGCTGCCAGACCTGCCCAGTCTGCAACCTGGGCATGTTATTGGTTGAAGTTGTCCAAGAATTTACATGATCCCATCACATGGCTTGCCTCCATTTTGTGGCTGGAGTGGAGACATCCATTTTGTCATCCTTAAAGGGAAAAGAAAAATACATCACAATGGGAGAAGACAAAAACAAATGTTTTAAGGACCCCCCCCCCGGTAGGTATTATCAGACAGTATAAATAATTATTGCTGCATTTTTATGGATGTCCAGGGCATTTTTTAACATTTAAAACAGCTCATTTCCTTGTGCGTTGCCATTAACGAAAAACAAAATGTAGCGAACCTAATTTTTGTGGTTCTTTTTGGTTTGTTCCAATTTCATCACAATGTTCGTTATTCGTTTTGTTGTGTAACAAAACAAATAATGAATAACAGAAACTAAAAAAGTTTGTTTCATGCCCATCTCTACTGCATAGCTATAAAGTGCCTCTTAAGAAGCTATGTCCTCTATAATCCTCGCCAACGACTGTAGCAATTTCTGCCCTCACGACTCTTTAAAATGCTTCTATGGTTTCGTATCTGGAGGCCCAGTAACCTTTGTTATATCCTCCAGGGACCACTTATATACAATAATAGGATTAAGGAAAGGCAGTATGCTGAAGGAAATTTTCTAATCAATTACTAATCATTCAAAAATGAATAGCAACATAATAGAAATCTTTAGAAATTACTTCCAACCTTGTGTTTCATAGATCAACTTCGGTTCAAAACATACCGCATTTTCTCCCTTGGCTTAACTGTTTTTTGGGCTGTTCTAAAACAGTGATATCTCACAAACTACTTTTAGGCCTTAATCCTCAGGTTATTTGGGGAAAATGTCTCACAATAGCCTGTGAGGTATGCAAATATTTGATTTTTTAAATTATTTATTTGGAATATTTGTACCCCACCTTTCTCCTTGAAAAGGACACAAGGTGGCTTACCTTACTTTACTTTTACTTTTACTTTATTTAAAATTGATATACTGCCAGCTTGTATAAAACAACTCATGGCGGTGAACACAGACAATGTAGGTTAAACAAAGTATAATAAATATATATAGCAAACACTAAAACAATACATAGCAAAAACTAAGCAATAAAACAAACCTGGATGATAATATTTACAACGTTGAAGGACTATATATGAAATTGAAGACAATGAATATACAACAGTTGTTAACTTATTAAAGAAAATATTTAAAGTTGAGAACAACGAGTGTGAAGAGTCATCTTACATAACTGACAAGGCAATATTAAAGCTAAGAACAATAAATAAACAAATATTGTATAGCGGAAAAATGCCACCGTGAGATGGAAAGAAAAGTGGAAAGCTCAGATATTATTACAAGTCCTGTCCAAGCAGTCATTCATAGCGATCAATCTAAAACTTGCATAACCGATAGCTGGTTACTGAGGTCAGGCTTGCCTGAAGAGAAAGGTCTTTGGCTGATTGCAGAAGGACTGCAAAGATGGGGTAAGCCTGGTCTCCCATGGGAGGGAGTTCCACAGTCTAACACCAGCAACAGAGAAAGCCATCTCCTGTGTCTTCATCAGATGCGCCTGTGAAGATGGTGGGACTGAGATAATGTATATTTAGTGTATCATTGGAAAGAGACCTCCTTTAAGAGGTCAAATATGTGTTTTTGTCCTATAATAAGCCTGCCTAATCCTGCTTGTTGGAAATCCTTTGCTTTATATTCCACGATTGATCACCAACAATGAAAGCATGGGATTTATTTGCTTGTCTGTTTCCTAGGTCACAGGATTTTGATGGATTGATATAAGCACCAATATCTGGGGGATTCTGAGAAGTCCACAAAAAAGTCAAAATGGCCCTTAGGTCTATGGCAGAGAATCAAGGCCCATTTCCTAAACCAGAGGTTACTTTTCCTCCAAATTATTCAAAAGGCATTTCAGTCGTACAAAACATATGCTGCAGGTGGCAAATAAATAAATAAGTCACCCCTTGTGGTGGCAATTTCCACATCTGTAATTGCTTTGCTATCTGTAACTACGGCTCTGCAGAGTCGTTCTGAAAAATAGGATATCTGTTCTTCTTGGAAATAAAAAAAGTACTCCTGTAAGCCTTCCTTGGCTAAACTCAATAGAGATGACCTTCTAAGTTGATTACAGGAGACTTGCCTGGGAGCAGTATTAGTCTTTAACAGTTGGAGGAGAGCTAATGTTCTCCCGAAAATTTCATTTCCCAGCTCATCGCAGGAATGGTTAGATTTTTAGGGACAAATCATAGGGAATTCATCTTAATGAGGATTTGAGAGGCTGCCGCCCAACTGCAGATGTTGTTCCAAGTTCAGCACAACTCAAATTAATGGAGCTTTGTTGAGCTTGAGCACCAGCCTGGGAAATCTTTATTCATCTGTTTTGAACCAATGCAGCCTGACTTTACAAGGCTGGTGCTGTTATATTTATCAAACTGCTAAAATGTTCTGAACAAAATGCAAAGGCATGTCTTTTTTAAAAAGCCCCTGGTTTGCAGCTCAGAATCTAAGGAAGCAACACCACAGGCCCATGGGTTGTAGGGCTCTGTTGTTTCCCCCACGGGGGAAAAGTGGTACCTCTCTGACTTACTTTTGAAAAATATTTTTAAAGTGATTCATTACTTTTTTTAAAAAAATCTTTAAAGTTAATGTCCCTCTTCCCTTGCTCCACAGTCCTTCACAGAACCAAAAAAGAAAGAGAAAAAGAAAAGAAAAGAAAATGCCTTAGAGTGTTTCCAAGCTTCCTGGAACAAGTTGTGAGGGCACACAGGATGATGTAGGAGGGAGTGGAGAGTCCCCATTGCTTCTTCCTTTCACAAAACCTATTTTACCTCACAGGAGCCAATTACTGGGTGTTAGTCTGTCATTGGAATAAGTTACTTGAAAAAGAAAAACGATCATCTCCTAAGAGTTGGTTGTATCAATAAAACCATGTTTTGTTTCAAAATCCTTTGCTCTACTCTTCACTTTCTTGGGTCCAGAAATGTTGACTGATCTATTTTTGTCTGCAAAAAATGTTGGCGGATTAATTTTATGTTTAATGATTTTATTTACTTTGTTACCTTTTCTTTATCATTGTTACCTAATGTTGCTTGCATTGTTAGCAGCAGAGAGTTGTGCTTTGGACTAAATGGGTGGTATAAATGTCCAGTGAATTGTGACCAGAGACAAATTAAGAGATGGTGCCATTAAAGGACACCTTACACCACCATTAGTTCTGTGTAGAGATGGGCACGACCAGAAATTTTTTTTCAAGTTGTCGTTTTTCGGGACGGGTCCGTTTCGGGTCGTTTCTGTTTTTTGCGAAATTTTTCAAAAATTTGTCATTTCGTCATGTCGTTTGTCATTTGTCATTACCGCCGCGATTTAGCACGACTTGACTTCCAGTTCCCAGAGCATGGGGTTAGGGGGTAAGGGCTAGGCTTAGGGTAACGGTTAAGGTTAGGGTGGGTTAGTGGGCTGTACCTCTGGGTGCCTCTGGCCCACTAAGAACACAGTGTACTGGCGTATGGGTTAGGGTTAGGGTTAGGATTAGGATTAGGATTAGGGTTGGTGGGCTTTTAATGCCCTCTCTGGCACATCCAGAAGTCTCAGAAAAACCTGGCCATGCGATTGGTGGAATGGCTCCAAAAAATTGCATGGTCCCATCCCATGGCCAGCCCATCATTGCGCATGCGCAGGTGTAAAAAAATTAAAATAAAATAAAATAAAATCAATGGAGACATTTTATTGCAAGAAAAACCCACTGCTGCTACTGTAAAAATTAAAGCATTTAAAATAGCTAATTTTCGCATGTTTCTGTGGTGCTTTGGTGGTTTTTTGGACCACAATTTCAAAAAATATATTGCAGTCGCCATTTTGGATCCCCCGCACTGCGTGGCAAATGGAGACGCCGAGGATGCCCCCTCCCAGCCTGGTACCAGCAAGTCTCAGCAAAACCTGGCCATGCGATTGGTGGAATGGCTCCAAAAATTTGCATGGTCCCATCCCATGGCCAGCCCATCATTGTGCGTGGGCAGGTGTAAAAAAATAAAAATAAAATAAAATAAAATAAAATCAATGGAGACGTTTTATTGCAAGAAAAACCCACTGCTGCTACTGTAAAAATTCAAGCATTTAAAATAGCTAATTTTCACATGTTTCTGTGGTGCTTTGGTGGGTTTTTGGACCACGATTTCAAAAAAAATATTGCGGTTGCCATTTTTGATCCCCCCCGCACCGCATGGCAAATGGAGACGCCGAATATGCCCCCTCCCAGCCTGGTACCAGCAGCCCAGGACAGGAGGAGGGAAGGCTGGAGTGGGCACCCCCCCCCCAAGAAACCACCCCTCTGGTAGGTGCCCTCAGGCAGGCATATTTTCGCCTGCTTTTTTGGCCGGGAATTGGGTTTTTTTATTTTTAAAACTTTTAAAACGCTGCGATGCCAGGAACGACAACACGACAAATCAGACCCAATTTTTCTTTTGTCAGTTTGAGTTCGAGTTCTGGGGGAGTAATTGTCGTTACCGTTTCCATTGCGTAACGGAAACGAGTAACAGAAACGGAAACGAGAATTTCGCCAAGTCGTGCCCATGTCTAGTTCTGTGTTCTCTTTATATGAGTTAGCCAATAGAAATATCCCTTTCCTTATATGGCATACAAGAGGTAACCAATGAAATGCTGACAGCTTGCAGCTTTTTCAGAATATATCCATGCCTTGCTTGGAAGCCATTTTGTCTCACTTCAGGTGACATCCACAAGCTTGTTAAATAAAGAACCTTGTTCTACAAGAAAGTCTCCTTATTCCTGTAAACTTATTTTAGTAACAGAATGAATGAACAAATGAATATGGGCATCTTCCTTCCTTCCTTCCTTCCTTCCTTCCTTCCTTCCTTGTTTACATTGTCATGCTGTGCTGTTATTGTTGCCATTCTCTGGAAGCATTATTAAAACACTGTATAAAACACTATATATGTGTACAAAAATACAGTAGAAGGCAAAATACATTACAATACAGATTAAAATACAATAAAACATGTTAGCTAAACTAGCTCTCCATAAAAATACATCAATTAAACCTCATTTGAATGTCTTAGGACAATATTTAAAATTGGTCGAAGGCTGCTTTATATAATTCAGTCTGAACAGTCTGAATTAGCTTTGTAAAAACAAAGAAGCAGGTGTGGATACCTGGAAAACCTCTGTAGGGAGCCTGCCATGACCAAGAAAGCTCAGTTACTCATGTTGGATTTCTTTGACCTCCTTAGGTGTTACCAGGGCCGGCACTATCATTAAGGGGAACTAGGCAGCTGCCTAGAGCACCGAAATGGAGAGGGCGCTGGCAAGCCTGCTGCCCCCTGCCTCCCCCTGCCACTGCCCGCCGCCCTCCGAGCTCCTGCATCCTCCGAGCTCCACCAGCCATCCGGTAAGGCACGTACATTCCAGCCAGGCAGCACCCTCTCCCCAGCGGACTCCAGTCACCCCAGAAGCCTGAACGAGAGGGAAGGAGGGACAGCCGGTGGAGCTCCCATGCCTTGCCAAGGGCTGAGCGGCTAGAAAATGAGGGGGAGGAGAGACAGAGGGGGGTCCGCCCCCCTCCTGCAGCTGCCCTGGAATGAGGAGGCTCGTGGAGGTGGCGGGGGTACGGCGCTCTGTCCATGCTCAGAGCTGTCCCCTCACAGTGGGCTGTCCGCAACTCCCACTCGCCCAAGAGCCAACCACGACTCTTATGGGAGGGGCTAATGGATATACAGTATATGTGTAGAACCCTGATGTGAGGAGGTTGTTTGGGGTCAGTTATCAGAGTCAGTTTTGAGTGACAGTTGCTCAGGTGTGAGATCCTGCCACTGATAAGGGTCTGGTTTATTAAAGAAAGTTATTATCATAGTAATCCATGAATGCATTAAAATAAGTTTTATTACAGCATGTGATAATAGGCTAAAACTATCATAATACTGAACATCTAATTGTTTTTGTTTTAAAACTATAAAACCTGGTGTTTGACTATCTCAAATATATATGTGTCCAGGTAATCTGGTGGTGGCAGTGAGTAAATACCCAGTGTGTGTGGGTTCATCACATTGACCATATCAGCCTGGTCCAGGCCAACCATCGGCTGATTCCTCCTGCCCCAATATGCTAAGCCTCAGATACCAGAGAGCCACACCAATAAACTTCTAGATACGTGCTTCCATTTGACTGTGACTGATTTTCCGGCATGATCATGGAAGCAGAAAGAGTGATTGAGTGAGTGAGAGAGAGAATTTTTAGCACCTTTCTGTATGAATGAACAGTTGGGGGAAAAAAAACATCATCTCACCATCTTCTGGTGAGTCTTCTGACCCCCCTTTAAAAGAAAGACACATATTTCACCCATTTAATCTTTATGCTGTTGCTAGATGAAAGCAGAACAGAATAAAAGCCTCAAAACCTCAGATGCTATCCCAGAATGGACATTAAAACACAGTTTTGTGCACTTCAAAGATTGCCATAATCAAGATTAGAGATGGGCACGACTCAAAAAAATGGTGTTTCGTTTGTTGTTTGGTTGTTTAGGGGTCAGTTTCGGTTTGTTTCCGTTTTTGTGAGTTTTTTTTGCAAAAAAAATCGTTTTTGTTTTGTTACGTAACGACCCGAAAAAAATGAAAACGAAAATGAAAAATTGCTGTTTCGTTACCATTTAGCACAATTCAATGTATTTGCCGTAACGAAAACGAAGCGGTCAACAAAATTTTTCATGTTTCGGGTCGTTTCGTTTCATTTTGGAGTCAAAATTCGTTTTTCATTTCGTTACGTAACGAAATGAAAAAATGAAAACGAAAGCAAAAAAACACTCGTTTCGTGCCCATCTCTAATCAAGATAATACTGAGTTAACTCTTTTGTTTTGTTCTACACGTATTGCCCAGTCAATCGCCTGAATTCTGTGTCAGAATGCAATGAAACTTGACTCTCTCTCGCCCAGCTTTCAGAAATATTTTTTTCATGCATTAAAATCAATGGTGCCCTCCCCAAATGACCCAAAATTGTCTTTCCCAAATGACAGATATCTCCTGATGGTGTGTTTTCTTAAAAACACCCATTTTGCCCAGCTGTGCTGAGTGTAATTTCAACAGAAGAGCTGAATCAGGAGCAAAAGTGATAGAGAATGTTATTGGAGCCACAGAAATGACTGTACTCTCTGTGTATAATCTAGACAGCCCTTCTCATTTCATACTTATTACTTCATACTTCAAGGAGGAAAATAAATATTTCCCAATGGGAAATATGATCCATTGCTATGGCATATTACAGCATAAAGCCAATTGTGCTGGAAACTTGAATTAAAGTTATGGCTGCTTTAGAGTGCTGAGGTAGGTTTTTGGAAATGTTCAGTAAAAACCCTTGAGCTCCTTTTAGAACGAGTCTCATAAATTAGAGATGGGCACGACTTGACGAAATTCTCGTTTCTGTTTCCGTTACTCGTTTCCGTTACGGAATGGAAAAGGAAACGACAATTACTCCGCCAGAACTCGAACTCGAACCGACTAAAGAAAAATTGGGTCTGATTTGTCATTGTTGTTCCTGGCATCGCTGCGATCCCGCGATGCCAAGCAGCACAGAAAAAAGTTTTTAAAAGTTAAAAAAAAAACACGATTCCCGGCCAAAAAGCAGGCGAAAATATGCCTGCCTGAGTGAGGGCTCAGGGCAGGGCACCTACGGGGTGGTTTCTGGGGGGGGGGTCCCCGGCCTCCCCCCCTCTCCTGTCCTGGGCTGCTCTGGTGGGGGAAATCCTCGTCGTCTCGCAGTCGCTCGCAAGTCGCAACAAGCACCGGACTCGCCACTGGCCGCCGCAATTCAAGCAGCACAGAAAAGAAGTTTTAAAACCCCCGCCGCCCCGATTCCCAGCCCAAAAAGCAGGCAGAAAAATGCCTGCCTGAGTGAGGGCATCTACCAGAGGAGGGGTGGTTTCTGGGGGGGCGGCCTCCCCCCTCTCCTGTCCTCCTGGGCTGCTCTCGTCTCGCCATGCAGGCGGGGGATCAAAAATGGGGCGGCGACCGCAATCTTTTTTTTGAAATCGTGGTCCAAAAAAACAAAAACACACAAGCCAACACAAGCACCACAGAAACATGCGGAAATTGCTATTTTAAAACTGCCAGAATTTTTACAGTAGTAGCAGTGGGTTTTTCTTGCAACAAAATGTCTCCTCTGTCCTCTCTACATTGATTTTATTTTATTTTATTTTATTTTTTTTACACCTGTGCAATGATTGCCTGGCCATGGTAGTGACCATGCAAATCTTTGGAGCCATTCCACCAATCGCATGGCCACTTGGCCAGGTTGACCACAGAGACTTCTGGGATGTGCCAATCGGGCATAAAAAGCCCACTAACCGTAGCCCGAACCCGAAGCCGAAGCCGAAGCCTAACCCATACGCCAGTACACTGTCCTTCTAAGTGGGTCAGAGAGGCACCCAGAGGTGCACCCCAATACTCACCCTAACCTCACCCGTAACTAGCCTAACCCTAGCCCTTGCGCTAACCCGTCTTAACCCTAAGCCAGATCTACTTGCACTGCACTACACGCAAGTACCTTTCCCTTCTTAGTGAGATGCAGCGGGTGCAGAGAGTCCACCAGTCTGGCTCTGGGTGACTCCTGCAGACTCAGCTCGGCAGCATGTGTGACATGCAGCAAACCATGCCCCCGAGGCCTGACTGATGCAGGGAAGGCACCCCAAAAAGAGGGGTGCCTCTGCCAGTCTGCTGCGTCTGCAACTTGGTATGCATATCCATATGGTTATGCATGCCCTTGTGCAGCGGGTGAGGATAGGAGGCACCCACGGGTGCCTCCAGGAGCCCGCTTTCCCTTTATAGCGGGCCAGAGGAGGCACCCACCCCACAGAGGTGCCTCCAGGAGCCCGCTACCCCCCTAAACCAGTATAATGACAGACGAAAAAACGACACCACGAAATGACAAATGTTTGCGAAATTTCGCAAAAAACAGAAACGAGCCGAAACGGACCCGTCCCGAAAAACGATAACTCGAAAAAAAGTTTTTCCTGGTCGTGCCCATCTCTATCATAAATTGAATCTGTGTGTGATTCTGGATACTTGTGCTGCTGACAGTTGCAGAGTCCTTCACTCTAGATTTTCTTCCTCCTTTGTAACATTAGAAGTCAGTTGGCCCAAAAAGTTCACTCTGCAAGAGAGCCAGGGCATGGGAAAGGGTACTGAGTACAACAGACTACGTGCCCAGCCACTGAGACCTGCTGGGGAGGGCCTCCTCTGTATCACAACCAGTGAGAGCTGGATATCACATGAAGATACCTGGCAGGGCCTTCTCTGCAGTGGCATCCTGCGCAATGCTTTCCCAATGGAGAGCCAACGGGACCTGATGTCAGCTTCATTCCGTTAACCATGTACAGTCTGATACCTTGTTTTTTATATTGGGAGCTATGTATCAAGTAAATTTCCCCAGATGTGGGATTAATAAAGATTTTTAAAAAATGACTCAAAAGAGCACACATAAGACAAGATCCTTAAATCCCAAAAACTAATATTCTGGTGCCAGGTT
>JAHTLZ010003547.1:39341099-39363300 GCA_023846285.1 Phrynocephalus versicolor
GATGATGATGATGATGATGATGATGATGATGATGATGATGATGATGATGATTCCCCATAGACATGTGTCCTTGTTGTCGTGGTGGGGCTTGTGTGCTTTGAGGATGCAGTGGGCCATGCTATACAACCATTATAGACAGGCCACTGTCGAGAAGCTAGACAAAGGGTGCCTCCCAAGCAAAATAGTTCAAAAGCCAAAGAAGGATCCTAAACTGGATCAGTCAACACCCATGTCAACAAAGA
This sequence comes from Phrynocephalus versicolor, assembly GCA_023846285.1. Taxonomy (NCBI): domain Eukaryota; kingdom Metazoa; phylum Chordata; class Lepidosauria; order Squamata; family Agamidae; genus Phrynocephalus; species Phrynocephalus versicolor. Next base: position 39,341,342 of record JAHTLZ010003547.1, read on the forward strand.
CCACATTAGATAGTGAAGTCCCTGGCTGTCTGGCAACAAATGGGCTACAGGGCTCAGGGCAACTGCCCGAGCAACCAGGGCTGGCCCCTGCCACACTACTGGAAGGAAACCAACATCAACCTGAAGTTCCTAATAATCAAAAACCTATACAAGCAAGGCAGAAATTTTCAACATCAATCAATAAAGACATTATTGATTGTCTGTTATTACAAGTCAAGCCCAGAAAGCCGAGGATATCTGAACAGAATGCACAACAACTGGAAGGAATTACATCCAGAATCACACCTAACAGAACAGAGGCTAGCTGATCAGTGACAATTCATTACCCGAACTAATGTTTTCATGCAACTTCAATTAAAAGAAATACAAAGCAATATATAAGGTGTGGAAATTCAAGAAATTCAAAAAACCCAAAATGCCAGTGCACCATAGGTAGTGGTGGTAGTAGAGAAAGAATCAGCACATGTAGATTTACTGAATAATGATCAAATACAAGCCTCTCCTCTGCCCTCATTACAATTTGGTAAAAGGCAGTTGACTGAAGACCAAGAAAAGCTTAAAGAAAGAGCAATGAATCATATGAAGACATGCGAAGAAAGAATATGATTATCATCAATTAAATTCATGCCTAAGAAATTATTAGTTTACATAAATGCTGCGATTAGAGATGGGCACGACCAGGAAAAATGACGTTTCGAGTTGTCGTGTGTCGGAGCCGGCCCGTTTCGGCTTGTTTCCGTTTGTCGCAAAATTTTTCAAAAATTTGTCATTTCATTTGTTGTTTTTTCATCTGTCGTTAGTACTAGTTTAGGGGGGGAGGGTAGCGGGCTCCTGGAGGCACCTCTCTGGGGTGGGTGCCTCCTCTGGCCCGCTACGAAGGGAAGGCATTTAGCAGGCTCCTGGAGGCACCTCTCTGGGGTGGGTGCCTCCTCTGGCCCGCTACGAAGGGAAAAGTATGTGTGTAGCCATTGCATTTGCGTATGCGTACCAAGTGGCACTGGTAGAGGCACCTCTCTTTTGGGTGCCTCTACTCTGACTCACTAAGAAGGACAGCATACTGGCATACTGGCATACTGGTGTACTGGTGTACGGTGCACTTGGGCTGGGGAGCGAAGTGAGAGAGGATCCCTCTGCGCGCCCTATGTCTCACCAAGAAGGGAAGTGTACTTGCGTGTAGTGCAATGCGAGTACAGATCTGGCTTAGGGTTGGGGTTAGGGCAAGGGCTAGGCTTAGGGTTACGGGTAAGGTTAGGGTGAGTTAGTGGGCTGCACCTCTGGGTGCCTCTGACCCACTAAGAAGGACAGTGTACTGGCGTATGGGTTAGGGTTAGGGTTAGGGTTAGGGTTAGGGCTAGGGTTAGTGGGCTTTTTATGCCCGACTGGCACATCCCAGAAGTCTCAGTCAAAACCTGGCCAAGTGGCCATGCGATTGGTGGAATGGCTCCAAAAATTTGCATGGTCCCATCCCATGGCCCATCATTGTGCACTGCGCAGGTGTAAAAAATAAATAAATAAAAATAAAATAAAATAAAATCAATGGAGACGTTTATTGCAAGACAAACCCACTGTTGCTACTGTAAAAAATTCAGGCAGTTAAAATAGCTAATTTTCGCATATTTCTGTGGTGCTTTGGTGTGTTTTTGGACCATGATTTCAAAATAAATATTGCGGTCGCCATTTTGGATCCCCCGCCCGCACCGCATGGCATGGCGAGTTGGCGAGACGACGAGGATGCCCCCACCAGAGCAGCCCAGGACAGGAGAGGGGGGGAGGCCGGGGACCCCCCTCAGAAACCACCCCTCTTTTCGCATGTTTCTGTGGTGCTTTGGTGTGTTTTTGGACCACGATTTCAAAATAAATATTGCGGTTGCCATTTTGGATCCCCCGCCCGCACCGCATGGCATGGCGACTTTGGCGAGACGACGAGGATGCCCCCCACCAGAGCAGCCCAGGACAGGAGAGGGGGGAGGCCGGGGATCCCCCCCCAGAAACCACCCCTCTGGTAGGTGCCCTCACTCAGGCAGGCATATTTTCGCCTGCTTTTTTGGCCGGGAATCGGGTTTTTTTAAAAAAACCTTTTTTTCTGTGCCGCTTGGCATCGCGCGATCGCCGCATTGGCATGAACGACAACGACAAATCAGACCCAATTTTTCTTTTATCAGTTCGAGTTCGAGTTCTGGCGGAGTAATTGTCGTTACCGTTTCTGTTACATAACAGAAACGAGGAACGGAAACGGAAATGAGAATTTCGCCAAGTCGTGCCCATGTCTAGCTGTGATAGAGAATACTGAAAGCAGAACTATGCAGGAAACCAAACAGTTAATGTATAGTGCTGCTTTAATAGCAACAGAAGACCTAATGCCAGAAAGAATAAGGAGGAAAGGTAGAATGCCAGCAGTACCAAAATGGAAGATTGGAAGATAAGGCTCCAAAATAAAATTGGTACATTATGATCAAATGTTAGTAAACTGAAAGAAATGAAAGAAAAGAAGCTGAATAATGACCAAAGACAATTTGATCAAGAAATACCATCTGGACAAAAGGAAAATAAAAGAAGCTCTAGAAATTGTCAAACAGCAAATAATAACAGTCCCAAAGAAGATTGAAAGATATGAAAAAATAAAACAATTCCAACAAAATATAACCTGAAGAGTTTCTACCAGCCAATTTCTACCAAGACTGCAGACCAGACAACAGATAGCAGAGTAAAGCCATCATCAAATGAAATGCTATGCTTCTGGTGGGATATTTGGAATAATTGCAAGAATTACAATAAGCAAGCAGGTCGGTTAGAGGCAGTCAAATTGACCACAGATGTTGCTAGCTTAAACGGAATGATTACATCTCAAATTATAAAAGCTTGAACTAAGAAAATTAGGAATTGGACTGCCCCTGGAGAAGATGAATTGCATGTATGAAACAATGAAAAAGTGGAATATCAAGCTAACAATGGTCAACATCAGGAGAGGAATATTTCAAGGTGATTCATTATCACCCCTGCTGTTTAAAATTGCTCTAATTCTACTCACAAAAATATTGAACAAGACAAATATGGGCTATCAAATATCAAAAACATCAAGCCGAATAAACCATTTCCTAAATATGGATGATTTGAAGCTGTATGGGAAATCACAACAAGAAATAGAGTCAGTACTCAATACAGTGTGAAATTTCAGCAATGACATTGCAATGAAATTCAGATTAGACAAGTGTGCAACCCTCAGCATCATCAGAGGAATGATAGTAAAGACTGAAAGAATTGATACGCCTAATAATTTTATAAAAACATTGGACAAAGAAGAATCACATACCGTATATACTTGAGTATAAGTCGACCTGAGTATAAGCCGAGGCCCCTAATTTAATCCCCAAAAACTGGGGAAATGTATTGACTCGCGTATAAGCCTAGGGTGGGAAATGCAGCAGGGCCTGGCAGCTCTTCCTTTGTGAGCTGGGGGAGTAGTGTGTGATGTTTAAATTTAGCCACTGATGCAAGTGCTTGGGTCAGTGGCTAAAAGTCATTTTAAACATTGTGCGCTGTTCCCCTGTGATGCAGAGGGAGGTCATGAGAAGTGGCATGCAATGTTTAAAATGACTTTTAGCCACAGTTGACTTGCCTCAGTGGCTAAAAGTATTGACCCGAATAGAGATGGGCACGACTTAGCGGTATTTTCGTTTTCGTTTTCGTTTTTTCATTTTCGTTACGTAACGAAACGAAAATGAAAAACGATTCAGAAATGGACCGAAAACGGAAACGAAACAACTAATTTTGAGCCAATTTTCGTTTTTCGTTACTGGAAAAACACATAATGGAGCTAAATGGGGAGAAACGAAAAAATTTTCATTTTCATTTTCGGTTTTTCATTTTCGTTACGTAACGAAACAAAAATGAAAAATTTTGAAATTAGCTCACAAAAACGGAAACGAAACGAAACGGGCCCTAGTCGAAAATGAAAACAAAAACGAAATTTTTTTTTCTGCGTCGTGCCCATCTCTAGACCCGAATATAAGCCGAGGGACCCCTTTTTCAGCCCAAAATTAGGGCTGAAAAACTAGGCTTATATTTGGGTATATACAGTAAGTATCTTGGAGTACTACAAGCAGATAACATCAAGCATAAAGAAGTAGAGAATAAAGTTAGCCAAGAATGCATCAGAAGAGTTAGAAAGATACTAACATCAAATTTAAACACTCTTCTCTGCTGCTGCTGCCATTTTAAAATGACTCCAGTCTAGCTGTCAGAGAAGAGACAGCAGAGAAGAAGAATGTTGGAGGAGGACTTGCTGCCTCCTAGCTCATTTCTTTGCCCACCTCGATGGGGCAGCAGCAGAGGCAGACACAGTGGCACCAGTCCTCCTCGGACTACCTGCTCGCGGTCACTTCCCAGCTGGGAGATGGTGGGGAATCCTACAGCAGGGGGCTCCTCTCTCAGCCCCCCTTCTGGGGGCTCCCCCACTGCCTCCCAGCTGGGAGACGGCAGTGCCGGAGCCTCTTCAGAAGTGGATCTCTTAGAAGTGGAACAAAATGGTTCATTTTAAATTTAAAAAAACACACCACCATTTTGTTTCATTTGTAACAAAATGCTGCTTTTTCGTTTTGTTTCATCACTGTTTCATTTTTCATTTGGTGCCCATCCCTAGTTCTGCTTTTTTAAAATTCCGATGGTATCCCTTTTTAAAATGTTAGGGTTTAATGACGGTGTGTTATGTATGTGAGGGCCACTTTGGTTCAGTGTTAGTAATGTTGGACCTCTTGAGCCTGCTGTAATAGGAGCCTTTACCCCATTTGGGGGCAGGATGGGAACTAGGTTGGCTAGATGGGAGCCAGCCAAGCTGACAATGTGCAAACTGACACTGGTCTGATTCCCAGTTCTTCTCGGATTGAGGGTGTTGGAGATTATTTAGGCTAGCTATCACAATGGCCTGCCTTGTGGGTAACACCTTGGGTTGCACGCGTTCTGAACTGAGCATAGCTCAGTTTCTCCCTGCTTTGTTTTTTTCTCTGTCCCTTCATTTGGTAGTTCAGCTGGGCAGATGCCTTTCCTGGAAGATCTCTGAGATCTGTCAGCAGAAGCAGATTCCCCTAATAGAAAAAAACACCTCATAGGTGTCTTTTCTATTCCATACATCAGGAATACCTACACAGAATATCAGGAGAGCACTTCTGGTAGCGGAACAGAGTTCCGCCTTCTCCTAGCCTCCTGCAGCTGGAATGTCTTTGAGCTGGGATCGCACTGCTGTTTTGTCAAAATAATAAATATTTATATTTGCAAGGCCTGTCTATTCCGTACATGTTTTTGTGGTACCCCAACACAACCCAAAATCTTGTCTTTTTATATAAGCAATATGAACAGAAATCATGTATGTGAACAACACTCCTTATAAGTTTTTTTTAAAAAAAACAAAAGGGAACTATTTGAATATAGTATCTCTGTTACCAGTTTTACATAAACACACTGCCCATGTAAAGAAAAACAAAATGAAACAAAATAATTTTCAGTTTGTTCAATTTTGTTTTTTGTTTTCCTGTAAGAATGCATTGAAGCAATTCCTTCTTATGGAAGACCGCTTTAATAACCCCATGCCATTCCCCCCAATGTGCCCGATCGGGTGGTGGAAAGTGTGGGCTTAAAAAAAAAAAAATCCGCCAAAGCCTTTCGTGTTAGCTGATCAGCACGTGCTTCAGCAGCAAAAAAAGTTTAAAAACCCTGTGCTTCCCCAATGTGCCTGAAACACAAGTTAAAAGTAAAGCATAAAACACATAAACAGTTAAATAAACACATAAAAGTAACACATAAAAACAAAAAATGAAATGCAACAAAAATGAAACAATTTTTTAAAAAAATCATTTCAAACAAAACGAAAGTACCTGACTACCTGTTTCAAGAATTTCAGCTGAATCCATCAAGTATCTAGTATGGACAGTAACAAAAAGAGCGAGCTAGAACAGGAAATAGTACAAGACACCAGAATGCTCCCCCCCCTCAAGATACACAGTTTGATCCAGTATTCTATGAGAATGTGACTATATTTTCATAATAATCTACTACAAAATGTCCTATTCACTGCAGAAATGCCATGACTATTTTTAAAACATAAAGAAAAGTCATCCAACAACATAGATTTCATCTAGATTTTATTTTGTGCTTAGGATGTATTCTATTATTATAATTCTAGCACAAAACATGTTACTGTATACGTTGCTTTTAAAGTCAAACTCCCTGATTCAGAATCTCATAGCGTACTATCACACATCTTTGGATGACTGTGGCATTGCAATACGATTCCAGTAGTCAAGAGGAAATAGTTTTTTCTGGCCCTCGGAGTGTTGTTCCCCAGTCCCATGAATTAAAGGAGTCAGCTTTTTGTAGACTGGGGAGCTGGCACTAGGGATGAGTAAGAATGCCATGTGAATGTATTAATGTCCAATTTGTTCGAAATTAATGCAATGTGAGAGGATGTGGAAGAAAACAAAATTGACAGACCAATCCAGGACTGGTGGGTTGTAAGAAACCCACCAGTCCTTTGAAGTGCTTTGAAAATAATTGTAAACCGAGTGTTTCGGGAGGGGGGGAATGTAAACGGGGGCATTATTTTCTATGAATTTCCTTTTGTGAAGTGAAAATGTCATTAATCGAGGTACGCCTCTAAATCATGGTAACCTATATGGTGTTCACTCACCTTGCAACACCATGGATTGCTTCAAAGAAGACAAACCTCTGGTCAAACTGCCTCTCAGAATTAAAGATGGGAAAGAGTAAAAAATAAATCACTAAATGGTGATTCGACATGATTTGTGATTCATCTGGGCTGACGAATCAATTAATTTCCACTGATGAATGATGAATCGATGAATTGATTTGTCTCCCATTGAAAATCCTATAAAAATCTCCCATGGCATCTAGAGGCCCCCAATTTGCAGGGATGCTTCCCCTGCAAATTTGTTTAGGATTGCTATTTGGACCTCCAAGTTATGTACCCCCAAAGCCCCCACCCCAGTAAAGTGCCCCCTGAACACCAAGAGACGTCACAAAGTAAACCCCCCCCTCCACACACACACACACCTCCTGGAAAGTGTCATTTAGCAACTGGGTTGGGGAAACCATTTCTTCAATCCCTCCAGAAGCTTGGAGGGATTGTAGAAGAGAGGAAGAGGAAACATCTCTTTAAGTTTAGAGTCTCTAGATCCCTGGAAAGAAATGTCCTAGGGGCTACCTTATTTTGGTGTGCATAATTCAGACATCAAAAATCTGATCTCTATTTATATTTATTTGTTTGAATATCTCTACACTGCTAACTTAGTGGGCAAGTACACTAAGTGGTTTACATATAAAGGCAATAACCCAAGAAGACATCAACAAACACAAACTGAATAACTAAATGATGACAAATGATGACAAGACAGTGGGGACCCTTGCATAAATAAATATTTCAATAGTTTCCTAATCCCTTTTTAAAAAAAGTAAGTTCTTACAATAACTACATTAATTTATTTACTCTCCATCTCTCTCTCTCTCTCTCTCTGTTTGGTTCCATGAGATTCAGTAGGGATATATGTTCCCAACATGGAACCATGTTGTACCACCATGCCACACAACCACTGAAAATGTGGGGCCTATTCACTGGCTGGATAGCTAAGCGAGTTAGGCATCCACTGTAGAATGAAGAGGTAAGAATTTAATTCCCCAATGGGAGAAGAACTAGCCTTGGGCAAACTGCACCATTCCAGAAGGAAGAACTGGTACTTAACATATGAGTATTTTATACCAGGAAAACCATAAGGTTACCATAAGTCAGCCTTGACTAGATGAGGCGTACTGATATTATTATGATCAGAAGAAAAGTGGTGACAGCTTTCACAGATATCATAAACATGAATGAATAAATAGGTGTATATTGTGTGTGGAGAAACAGTGCAGCATAGTGGATGGAGTGGCGGACATAGGGATGGGCATTTTGTTTTGGAACCAATTTGGTATGAAACAAACCACGTGAGCTCAGGTGGTCTTCGGAACCAGCTGATACACGCAGATCCAATTGCTTTACCCGTTCTCTCTCTTGTGCAGGGTTAAAATCCAATGAGGAAGCATGCTGCGATGTCATCTGTGCTAGATCTGTGATGCTGGCAAATCAGGAGCTGTGCTCCCTCTCTGATTGGCCAGCAGCATGAAGCAGGAAAGATGGTATCGCTTTAAATTGGATTTTAACCCTGTGCGAGACAGAGAAAGGTAAAGCAATTGGATCTGCATGTATCAGCTGGTTCCGAGGACCACCTGGACTCATGTGGTTCGTTTTGTAACCTACTGGTTCTGAAATGAAATGCCCATTCCTAGTGGACTAGGAGAAATGAGTTCAAATTCCCATACAATCATGGAAGCTCACAAGTATCTCACCTACCTTGAAAACTCTATTTGAACAGCTGAAAATCAAATGCAGCTTGTTGGCATATAACTACATCAAAGTAGAAATGGAGTGTGTGCCCAGGGTGCAGCCTTTGGCATGATGGTCCCATAGCATGGACACAAAAAAGCAGGATTCTGTCCACAATTTTTAAGTTTCAAGGACTACCATATTTTTCACTCCATAAGATGCACTGGACCATAAGATGCACCTAGTTTTTGAGGTATGTATATAAGGGGGGGAAATCACACATGCATACTGCAGTCAGGTCCCGAGGTCTCTGCAGCAGCAGCCACTGGGTGCTTCCACAGCGGCTGCCACTGGGTCTGGAGGTTTTTGTGGCTAGGTACTTCCACCTGGCTAAGGTGCTCATCCATAAAGGTGCCTGAGGAACAAAGGGAGAACCAGAGTGACCCACTTGACTCCACTGGCCACTGCAGCCGCCACCACCCACTGCTCTGAGGAGCCTGCCTGGATAAAAAATAGCACATCACAGCCTGGACGCTGCCTCTGGGCCCCTTCAGTCATTTGTGCCATGCTGTCAACACCCACACCGTCGCCCTCCTGCAAGAGCCAGAAGGAGGAGGGTGAAGAGGGGAGGGGAGTCTTCTGGAAGGAACAAGGGGGTCTTCCCCACTCAGAGAGTGCCCCACACATGTGGCTCTCCAGCACTGAGTGTTGGCTATGACTGAAGACACAGAATGCAGAGTTGTCCCATGGACAATTCAGAGCGAGCGACACGTACCTCAGTCATTGGCTGAGCACACAAAAGTGGCTGTGTGCCATACCTGAAGGGGTGCCTCAAGAACTGCTGCCCCTTGGAGCAGGAAGTCCTGCAAGGCTGGCTTCCACTGACAGGCAATGCCTGTGGATGCCGCGCTTGGTGTGAAGGAAGGCCCTGCATGCTGGCTGCACTGGTCCCCGAAACCTGTTGGTTCTCGATGCTTGTTCTGATGTGGCTCATGCTTGTTCTCAATGCTTGTTCTGACATGGTCAGCGGGGGAGGAAACTGCTTCCCCTCTGCTCCCCAGGCACCTTTATGTTCTGAAGTGGTTCATGGCTTGTTCTGATGCGGCCCTGCAGTGTCTGCCCTGGAGGTTCTCAGTGGCTGCCGCTGCAGAGACCTCCAGACCCAGCAGTGGCTGCTGTGGAAGCACCTGGTGGCCACTGCTCCGGAAGCCCCCACTTTGAGGGAAGAAAGGAGCCATGGGTTGCTCTGTGTGTGTGTGTGTGTGTGTGTGTGTGTGTGTGTCACAGCTGCCACTGTTGAGTCCAGAAGTCTCTGCAGCAGCTGCTCTGCATGCTCCTGGTGTGGCTGTATTCACTCTATAAGATGCACAGACATTTCCCCTTACTTTTTTTTGGGGGGGGGTGAAGTGCAGCTTACAGAGCGAAAAATACGGTAGGGCCCTATGCCTGGATCAGTCATTTTCACTCACAATTCAAAATTATGCTTTCTTACTGTGTTTGTGAAGAAAATGTGACTCCTGTTGCAATATGTATTTGTCCCTAAGATACAGGCTACAAATATTTTACAAATATTTTACAAATATTTTACAAATATTGGCTAAGAAAGCCAATGCGATTCTTGGTTGCATCAACAGAACCATAGTGTCTAGATCAAGGGAGGTGATAGTGCCACTCTATTCTGCTCTGGTCAGACCCCACCTGGAGTACTGTGTCCAGTTCTGTGCGCCTCAGTTTAAAAAGGATGTTGACAACCTCGAGCGGGTGCAGAGGAGAGCGACTAGGATGGTTGAAGGCCTGGAAGAGATGTCTTATGAAGAACGGCTTAGGGAACTGGGAATGTTTAGCCTATCAAAAAGAAGACTGAGAGGGGATATGATAGCTATGTTTAAATATTTGAAGGGATGTCACATTGAGGAGGGAACAGGTTTGTTCTCCATGGCTTCAGAGACTAGGACTCGGGGCAATGGTTTCAAACTACAGGAAAAGAGATTCCATTTGAACATTCGGAAGAACTTCATGACAGTTAGAGCTGTTCGGCAGTGGAATATGCTGCCACGGAGGGTGGTAGAGTCTCCTTCTTTGACGGTATTTAAGCAGAGGCTGGATGGCCATCTGTCGGAAATATTGTGAAGGGGTTCCTGCTTGGCAGGGGGTTGGACTCGATGGCCCATGAGGTCTCTTCCAACTCTATGATTCTATGATTCTATGATTCTAAGTTCCTGTGCTAACATATTATTAAGGCAGGGTTTTCCAAGCTTTTTTTTTTTTACAAAATAAATCTCAACTATTGGATGAATAGCTACAAAAATGCTACATTAAAATAATTACACAGAAAACTATGTAGATGTTTTGGAATTGGTGGGGAGATTACAGAAAAAACAGAAAAAAAACAGAGTTGGAAAAAGCAAGACATCCAATAAGAAAAATAAGTCCCCCAACAACACCACATTTGGCTAATTTACCTTGCCTCCTTCCTTTTAGGGTCAAGTCATATTCTGATAAGCACCAGGCACTGAGAAAGGCTCTCTATATAAGAGCATCCATCAGTGTTTGCATAATTCAATAAAAATAGCCATATCTGCATTAACGACTTCTCTCACTCCTGTTTCCCCTCCCAAGTAAAATAAAGAGAGCGACAGAAAACCAGACTCTTTTCATTCTCACCAAAAACTTTCCTCTAAAGTCATTGCCTGCCCAGCTGCAAAATGTCTGACATGGAAAGTAAATTATGAGTGATGGAGCAATTATGGTTACACTTATTTTCTAGGGTGAGGGAGAAAATGGTGTGTGTGCATTTCCTGTATCTCCCAGCAATCTTGGAACCAACACTGAGGGAACTCTTTGCCTTGATTTTAATTTAGATGTACTTGATGTACTTCTGTGGTGCAGATAAGAGCAACCGTGAAGGCTATGCCCTACATACGGAGCACATTATATAACCCTGAAGGAAAATAGCCTGAACACGCTATGGTTTGGTTCTGCAGAAGCACACAGCTACATGGGTAAGGGATTATTCAGCAGCCCTGCCCTGAGCCAGAAGGAGACCAGCAGCTAGGCAATGCCAGAAAGGTTGCCCAGGGGGTTTACAATAATGAGGGATATTTAAGAAAGAACATTTAAGACATATTCAAATTAAGAATAGGGAATTAGAAGTGGCATCTTACAACATCCAACAGGAAACAATAAAGCTACAAAGAGCATGTGAAAGGAGAAAATGAATCCATTATGAGGGATGGAAACTAACATGGAACACACTGGTGCTCACACATGATAATCTCTTGGGCTTTGAATGTTGAGAATGGATGAATTTTGCCTCAGGGTGGCAACAGCCACTTCAGGTGCAAGGCTGAATTTGCATTGATGGTCTGCTTTGTGCTGCTTGCCCCAGGAGCCGAAATGGTTACTTACAGCTCTGATAAGGGCTAGCATGCAATCTAAAAAAGGTGGAAGGTGGGTGTCTGGGAAATGAGCAGGAGAATAATCTTAACAGCTTCTGAAATTTAATTTTAAACTGATCAATAGCCAGCCACAAAAGTGGTAGGCAAAGCAAACAGTCTTGTTTACACGGGGATACAAATATGAGTCTTCAGGAAACTATGACAAGTGCTAAAAATACAACCAGATGAAAAATGGCTATTTCTATATGAACAAAAATGACAGTCTCATTCCCCGATAATGCTAGATATTTTGAGTGGGGCCAGAACCATCATAAAACAGGGCTTCCATGAAAACGGATGACTAACTTTCTATTGATTTTTCAATTTCCTAAGAAATAAAATGTCTGTAAGTCACGGAACTCCTAGGATAGTTTTGCTCCGTAATTTTAGCTGTGACTTAGTAGGCCCAGCGACACATCTGTTCCTATTTATCAGGTCTCCACTTTAATATGGAGTTTGTGCGCCCTTTAAGTCCTTCTGTATTGTTTTTCCCTGAACGAGCTGAGGAAAGGTTCACATGGCCATTAATGTAAGCCATCAACATGGAGACAGATTTGGCAAGATAATGTGAAGCAAAGTGATTGTAGAAGTCAAAAAAGAGTTTCCCTTAAGTATTCTGAAACCCTAACTGGTCAAGAGCTACTACTATTCATTTTGGATCCAAAGTATATCTAATGTGAAATCACACACTTCTAAAGTAAAATAAAGATACCACACAGAGTTAATGAAGTACCGGCACATTCTGTGGCCTAGCTAATTGTTTATGGGAGCTTCAATGGAGTAGTTCAAGTCAGAGGAATGCTGACTTCTGAATGATTATAACTGTGTATGGCTTCTTTCCCCCTTCAAACCAGAGACTGGACATCACCATGACTATTCTGACATTGGATATGGAAGCTCTTAACAATCACATTGTGATTGTTCGTCCAAACCAGATCCTCAAGTTTGCAGAACAATAGGTTCTATTCTCTCTTGCACTTCTTTCCCCTATTTATTTTAAAAATAAATGATCAGCTGTAATACTCCATAGAATTCCTTTCTCTGCAGGTCACATACCTTCTTTTAGCTTTCTGCAGTTCACAGCCAGCATTCTGTTTGCCTCCATGAAACACAACGGCTCCATTGCTTGAGTCTTCTGTGATTCACCCTCCCCATCTCTGGTTTGCCATTAGAGAAGCAGGAGATGACCCCATTGCAGGGGTGGTTTCTGTGCTGCTCATGTGGTGAGCACAGGAAAATCCTGCGCGGAAGGGGCCATTCTGTATACCATTCCTGACCGACACAATTCTGTACTGCTTTATTTGTTTGATGATTCCTTGGCCTTCTTTAACTCCACTTAGCACTCTTTGTTGGCCACCCTGCTAATCCAAGAATCTGGTTTTAAAACTGCAATTCACAGACTTCTCTCCTTTTCATAGTTTTCTGGTTTTAAAGTCTATGCTTCCCATGACATCCAGTAGGAGTGAAAATGCATGACACTGTGAAACGTGATCGGGAAATTTATTGCCAATTGAAGTTGAAAGAAAACTGCCACAGGGTCATTAACTAGAGTGCTCACACAATGAGGACCTTTGCATCTGTTTGTTTCTCCCTCTATCTTTTTCCTTCTATTATTCACTTTCTGGTGCAAATGCCAAAATCTGCCAACTGGAATTCTGGCTTGTGTTAAGGCTCACGAAATCCTCAAAACTGATGGTGCTCCATTTCCCAACTTCTGCTGGTTGTAATTGTTTGATGTTTTCTTCCTCCATGATGGGTGTCGAAGATACGCTGGTCCTCCTGGTCTACATGTCCAACATTTTGTGGATTGTGGACCTTCCACCCAGGTCTTACTGTGCTTTTTTAATTTTATAATTTTTTTTATTAACAACCGTACTGTAGCACAATATAATACATTATTTTCCTTATAATTCCTGCTAGTACAATTTATAACAGTTTATGACAACCCATTGTGTAACCCATTTTCCATCTTGCTTAATCTATCACTAGTTTCAGTATCTGATAACAGTGGGTGCCATATTTCCACATTACTGTGCTTTTTGTTTTTATTTTGGAACATCTCTCTTCTCATTATCTTGTCTCTCCTCCAGCCATTTGCTCAAATATTGGTTTGTTTTAAGTTCCAATTTCTCATGTTTAGAATCACAAAGCTGGAAGGGACCCTATGGATCATGAAGTCCAGCCCCGGTCAAGGAAGAACAGTGGGGAATCAAACTCTCACCCTGTAGCTCTGCAGCCAGAGGACCTAAACTCCTCAGCTGTCCATCAGTTCTGCAGTTCAGGAGTTTCCTAATTCAATTGAGATAATCTTACACCATAGGGAACCTTTATGAAACATCTTTTAACAGGAATACATGGTTCTCTTGATTTATATGTCTCTCTCTCACACTTTGAGAGATGAGTTTTGGGGGAAATATAGGACATGATAAAGTAAAAGGTAAAGGTTCCCCCTGCACATGTGTGCTACTAGTGTCTGACTCTAGGGGCAGTATTCATCTCTGTATTCAAGCCGAAGAGCCAGTGTTGTGCAAGTCCATGGCTCCATGGCCGGCATGGCTGCAAGGAAACACTGTTTTACCTTCCCAATTTTTATGGCGGCATCTATTTATCTACTTGGATTTACATGGATTTACATGCTTTCAAACTGCTACATTGGGAGAACCTAGGGTTAGCAGTGGGAGCTCACTCCGCTACATGGCACCCGGGATTCAAACCGCTGAGCTACCGACTTTGCAGCTGACAGTTTTCGGAAGCCTTAGTCCACTGAGCCACCAAACAAATACAACCAAATGAATACAGATTAACAATTTGAACTGCTGCCCTACCTCAGTCAATTGTTGCTATATCAATTAGACATGGGCACGGAGCGGCGAAATTCTCGTTTCCGTTACTGTTTGTCGTTTCCGTTACGTAACAGGTAACGGTAACGAGAATTACTCCGCTCCAGCTTGAACCCAACCCAAGAAAGATAAATTGGGCCTGATGCCAAGCAGCACAGAAAAAAGTTTTTAAAATAACAAAAAAAAAAAAAAAAAAAGATTCCCGGCCAAAAAAGCAGGCAGAAATATGCCTGCCTCAGTGAGGGCACCTACCAAAGAGGGGTTTGTTTCTGGGTGTGTATGTCCCCGGCCTCCCCCCTCTCCTTTCCTGGGCTGCTTGCACCAGGCTGGGGGGGTCATCCTCGTCGTCATCTCAGTCTATGCCATGCGGTGGGGGGGATCCAAAATGGCGACCACAACATTTATTTTTAAATTGTGGTCCAAAAACCCACCAAAGCACAACAGAAACATGTGAAAATTAGATATTTTAAATGTCTGATTTTTTATAGTAGCAGCAGTGGGTTTTTCTTGCAATAAAACGTCTCCATTGATTTTATTTTATTTTATTTTATTTTTAATTTTTTTACACCTGTGCAATGATGGGCTGGCCATGGGATGGGACCATGCAAATTTTTGGAGCCATTCCACCAATCACATGGCCAGGTTTTGACTGAGACTTCTGGATGTGCCAGAGGGCATAAAAAGCCCACCAACCCTAACCCTAACCCTAACCCTAACCCATACGCCAGTACACTGTCCTTCTTAGTGGGTCAGAGGCACCCAGAGGTGCAGCCCACTAACCCACTCTTACCTTAACCGTAACCCTAAGCCTAGCCCTTACCCTAACCCGAACCCTAACCCAGATTCGTACGCAAGTACACTTCCCTTCTTAGTGGGTCAGAGTGATGCACCCAGAGAGGTGCCTCCCACTCCAGAGCCCACTATCCCTCCCTAAGCCTAACTTGTACGCCAGTACGCCAGTATGCTTTCCTTCTTAGTCAGTCAGAGGCACCCACACCCAGAGAGGTGCCTCTGCCACTTACCCCCCAAACCTAACATCATGTAATGTATGTTACGCGGCGGCTACGCGTTACGCTTCCCTTGTCTTCTTAGTGGGTCAACTCAGAGGCACCCAGAGAGGTGCCTCCCAGAGCCCACTTACCCCAACCCCAACCCAAAAGACAAACGGAAACAGAAACGACAATTTTTTGGAAATTTCCGCAACAAATGGAAACGACCCAAAACAGGCCCGTCCCGACAAACGACAACTCAAAATGTCATTTTTTCTGGTTGTGCCCATCTCTAACAATGCTTATGATGACGAAAGCACAGTATAGGGACTCCTCACTTAACAACAGAGCTGTTCCTTCAACCAGACTTTGGTTTCTCTTGGGGGGTTCCTTAAGTGAATTGGTTAAGTGAGGAGCTTGAGGTGGATGTCTTGTGGTGGGTTGAGGCTTCTTGCAGGCAGGCCAGAGTGGGGAAGACTCTCCAGGAGGCCGTGAGAGAAGCAGAACAAAAAGGAGGGGGAAACAGATGGCCACTCCTGCTGGTGGTAAGTCTGGTCTTCCATTAAACAGGTAGGTTGTTAAGTGGGGAGGGGCTATACTTTATAGATTTTGCCCATTTTTGTGAAGATAAAAAAATTCACTTATTTATGGCACATTTAGCACGGGTAAATTTGGAAGCCAGTATTTCTGTCTCTGCATGTGTCTTAATCATTCCCAAAAGTTAAGAGAGGAGTTAAGATAACCTGTTTCAGTTGCTGGAATTCTAGCTTCAATTTTGCTTAATTGCTAGGATTTGGCAGGAGCCTGCAACTTAAGTTTACAGCAACTCATGACTCCTGGAGATCTCCAGGAGCTGGAAATGACACTTCCCCCCACTCCCTGTCTTTTTTTCTTTTTCTTTTTTTCTTTTTGTTCTATCAGAATGAGATAGTATGGATCACACCCTGTCCATCACTGGTGTGAATCCCTGTCTGCTCCTCTATGTGTCATAAATGGTGCGTGAAGATTTTATTAATACTCGAAGGAAACCATTTCTATCAAGATGGATGATGTTTTCAACAATGTAGAACATAGATTGTCCGAAATGTGCTTACTTTGGCAGTGAGTTCCACTGAAATGAATTAGACATAATCCTGAGATGTGTGTTGCTGTTACATGCCATCATCATCTCCAGCTCATGGCAACCCGTTGGATAAGTATATATTACTCTTTGTCAGTTGTTCAAGGAAGAGTGATAATGGACTCCTATGTTGTTGTTATGTGCCATCACATTTACCCCTGACATATGGTGATCCTATGAATGAACACTCTCCAAACTGTTCTGCCCTCAACTGCTTTACTCAGCAATTGTAAACCCTGTGGGGAGAAGTTTGAAGCCAGTCTGACCTTGGCCACAGAACAAAGGACAGACAGATACAGAAAGATACCTTTTCCAGACAATGAAGAAGGCATGCATGCACACACTGCTGCAGTCCTCTCAGAAGGCTCCCTTTTTATTTTCTTACCAATGTTTACTAACAAGACATTGGAGCACTTACAGAAACAGTAACTTGGATAGGGGACAGGTGCCCTTTAGTCTCTTGGCCCTTCCTCTAAGCGAAAGGTCAGGGGAAATAGAAGGTCACATCCCTTCCAGATAAGCAACTTGGCACCAGGAGTGTGTGCACGGTCACTGTACTCCCTTCGGAACACACCCTTCAAAGGAAGGTTCCCACAAAGCACAAGCCTTTGGTTTCTTTAGGGGGTCAGCCCACCTCCTATTTGGTCTTCCTCTTTTCCTGCTTCCTTCCACCTTTCCCGGCCTTTGTGAACAGGATAGATGTCAGCCGTCCTCAGGGAAAGAAAGAACAAGAGGAGAAAATAAAATGGTGGAAAATAAAGACTGTCTAGAGATGATACAGAAGATGAACATATACGATAAGGAAGAACAAGTTGGAAAAGAGAATGATAAAGGGGAGGATTTGATCAGATGGGATGAAGAAATAAGAAATGAAAAGAAAGGGTTTGACATAGGTGAGTGATGGCGAACTTTTTGGAGACCAAGTGCCCAAACTGCGATTCAAAACCGACTAATTTTTTGCAAAGTGCCAATAGCGCAATTTAACCTGAATACAGCTGGCTGTGAAGGGGCGATTTTGCGTTCCCACAGAAAGGGCTCTGAGTGCCACCTTTGGCACCGGTGCTATGGGTTCGCCAACACTGATATAGGTAGGTAGTGTGAGCAGACCAATAGTAGAAAGTATGTTTGTGATAGACATGTCTATAAGTGAATGGGAAGCATGACATAGAGGGCTAAGAATGCCAGGTGAGGGAAGGAAGGGGTTAAAAGGCATTGGGGTGCAAGTAAAGGCAGTTGGAACTAAAGGACAATTCAGACGGAGCAACAGATAGTAAGGTTAATGGAGAGGGGAACACAAACAGAGGTAGAAAAGCTAACTGCAAGAGATACTGGTCTGCCGTTGCCATTGCCAATCCCGCCACTCTCGCAATTGGCATTTCCTAAAATAATTAATAGAAATTGGGGAGAATAAAAGAGCCGTAGGATGGATCCCTGGATTGGGATGGGAGGATGCCAGAAATATGGTGAGGCATCACGGTAGCGACACATGTTCTCGGACCAAAGTTCAGGTTCGAACCCGTTTGTTGAGAATGTTATGTTTAACCCCGTTTGGAATGTTGATCTGGAACGAAAAGAGAATGTAAGCACAACACTTGTTAATAAAAGTTTATTGCAACTTCATAATGACTTTGAGCCTGGACAAGTCTCTTTGCTGGAAGCATTGATTATATTCAACAAACTTTCACAGCATTATCGTCTTTTCTAAGGAATCCTGCATTCCTATGATATGCCCAAAGTAGGACACTCTCAGTTTCAACCTTTTTTGCCTCCAGAGATTGTTCAGGCTTGATTTGCTCCAAGAACCACTTGTTTATCTTTCTGGCAGTCTAAGACGATCCACAAAGCTCTCCTCCACCACCATATTGCAACTGAGTCATCTTGATTCCCCATAAGCTTCCTTTACTCTCTCGGTTTCACACCCCTACATGGTGACTGGAGATACAAGAGTGTGGATGCTCTTGGTCCCCGGTATACATACCCTTGATGGTCTTTTCTAATTCTGTCAATGCAAAGCAGAACAGAAAGGGTGAAATAAGTATTGGCAAGGGAATCTATGCATGATGGACCTCTGAGCAAGTCAAATGCTGCGGGTCCGGAATGAACTGACTTGAGTGGTAGTTAGAGATGGGCACGACTCAAAAAAATAATTTTTTATTTTTCGTTTTTTGTTAAGGGGTCCATTTCGGTTCGTTTTCGTTTTTCGGGGGGGTTGTGCATTTTTCGTTTTCATTTTCGTTACGAAATGAAACAAAGAAACAAAACAAAAATAAAAAATTTCATTTTCGTTAGCATTCTTTTCATTGTGATGTGTCTGCCATAACGAAAACGAAAAACACGGCAAAATTTTTCTTTTCATTTTCGTTTTCATTTTGTTTTCTGGAAAATTTTCATTTTCGTTTTCGTTGCGTAACGAAAACGAAAAACAAAAACGAACACAAAAATTTCGCTGAGTCGTGCCCATCTCTAGTGGTAGTTGTGAGATTATCCAAGTTTAGCCAGCCACAGCCTTCCGCTTTTCCTCCATATTGCAACATAGTTCCCCCAACTGACAATAATATATATATTTTAAAAAATGCCCTTTATAATATGTAGTTTGATAGAAAAAGGCATTTCACAATGCTTGTTCCTGAGAGGAAACACATCTAGAAACGTCTATTTTAAATAAAAATAGAAAGGTACATTTGCAAAGTATACAGTATGTATTTTAATGTGATTTTTTTCATGTGGCGTTCCCCTCCGTTGCAGATCACAGATTAGTGTGGAGAATGGGCCACATTTAGACTGCTTTGTCTACCCCTGCTATGCAGATACAAAACTCCCTGGTCCAATCCATGTTCATGCATCTTATACTCAACAAAGGGGAAATGCTGCTCTGGTTTCTTTCAAAACAATTCTACATATTATTGATTCGCACTGTTCGCTTCTATTAGTGCAGTTCTCCTTTATAACCTTTGCTATTGTCTTGCAGGGCTTAGTGACTCCCTAATAATCATGTATATTTTTATTTTTCAGACAGAAATGGCATTTTATTTAAAAGCACCACTTGTCACAAATAAGGGTTTGGGTGTTATAATACAAAAAACCCATAGGCTATTAGCAGCACCGTCTGTTAGCAAGTGGAAAGAAAGCAAAGCAGGAGGAGAAAGACAAGGAGAAGGGAGAGTAACACATGGGTGGAATAAAATGGATTATTTCCACCCACCTTCATCCAACAAGAACATGGGGATAAGAAGGAAAGTTTTGGTGACATTCTATAACTTTATAACGTTCTTCAATGTGAGACTGCTATAACAAGAGAAGCAAAAATTATTTCCTTACCAATGTCTGTGAAGCTTCTCATCCAGGTGGTTATCTAGAAGTTGAGTCATGGCAAATAGACTTCTTTTCTTGTGAGACTGAAACATTTTGCTACTCATCCAAGTAGCTTTGAGCGCTTTTACACGACCCCTAAGATCCACTGGCCCCTTAAATTCGGACCAGAGATCTTAGGGGTTTGTCGCTCTTTGTGCGTCTCCACCCCTCCATACTTCCTGGCTGCTGGCTGCGTGAGGGGAGTGAGGAAAAAAAGGACAAAAGAATAAAGCCTTACCTCCCCGGTGCCGGTGGAAGCTGCCGGGGGAGCCCCGGTCACTTCCTGGTTCCTCTTAAAGGGGCGGGAGGCAAAAAACAAAAACAAAAAGAAGCGAGGAGAGCCCAGCACATCCGCATCAAATATTTTTCACCTCCCAAGAGCAGGTACAAGAAAAGTGTGCTGGGTCGCGCTTAGGTGGGCGTGGTTGCACTTAATTGTCTGCAAACTCCGGAGCTGGTGGGAAAACATTTTTTAAGCTCCGGAGCTTGCAGCCATTTGCGACAGAGTTTAGGGGTCGTGTATAAACGCCCTCTATCAGTCTTGAGGCTTCCAATTTTTAGTTCACCTTGGTCTGAATATGCTCATTAGATGTACAATGGCTTGGGATGTGTGAAAGTGCCACCCTATTCAACCCTTCCCATCACCCATTAAGTATGGGTCATTAGCAGTGCCCTTCCTGGTGGAGGTGTGAAGTGGTTCTGATTTGTCTAGGGACCAATAAAAGGGGAGCATTATAAGTGGCAGGCAGATTGTGCCTAAATCTTCTGTTGAGAAAGGGATTTTCAATACACACATGGATGGCTTCCCTGACTCCTCTCCTGAACCTCCTATATGCTCTGTCTAATATGTGTACTTCTTTGTCTTTGAATGTGTGACCTTTGCCCTTCAAATGAAGAAACACCACTGATTCTGGTCCTGAGCTCTTGTCCTTCCTGTGCTGGACCATCCTCCAATTTAGTGACTGCTTGGTTTATATCCAAAGTAAACCTCTTCAAACTACAGTAAAAGAGATTCCATTTAAACATTAGGAAGAACTTTCTGATGGTTAGAGCTGTTTGGCAGTGGAAGATGTTGCCACAAAGGAGGGTGGTGGTGTCTCCTTCTTTGGAGGTTTTTAAGCCGAGGCTGGATGGCCATCTGTCAGAAATACTGTGATGGGGGTTCCTGTATGGCAGGGGGGTGGACTGGATGGCCTTTGAGGTTTCTTCCAACTCTATGATTCTGCACACTTCTCGCTGCATTGGGCTGCATATACCATATTGCTCCTCTTGAGTTTTTCAGCAGGGTCTTTTGGATGGACGAGTCTCTGCCTTAGCGTGTTTGTAAGTTTGAAGTAAACGGGTATGTGGTGTTTGCCAAAAATCCTTTTAAGCTTTTCAGGCACACCCACTTCAGTTTTTCATATGTGTATTGGTCATCCAAAAGTGAGATTATGTTTTCATCACAATCCACAGTGTTGAGGATGAAAGTGCATCTTCCTTTGTCTGCAGGCAGTATGTTCTCATCCCTGCTGAGGGATGTCAGAGAACCTCTCTCCTGCCTGGTGAGGTTGGATGGTGGTGGTTGAACACTGGAGAGGTTTTAGGCAGAGCTGTTCAGCTTACAAGTGCTCCATATAAATGTTGGATGGACATGGGTGGGGGTGGGATGGGGAAAGAGGAATGGAAGCATAAAAGCCATCTTGCTATATTTGACCCAAGAGCTATCCTGACTAGTGGCCTGTTTCCCACAGTGGCCAAACAGATGTCTGTGGAAGAAAGAAGTGGGATCTGTTCTCCTCAGGGGCAAAAATCCAAGATCAGGTCTAAATAGGTTCAGATCAGCCCCAAACACTTGCCCCTTTGCACAGTTTT
>JAHTLZ010003547.1:39369851-39382366 GCA_023846285.1 Phrynocephalus versicolor
TTACTTACTTACTTACTTACTTACTTACTTACTTACTTACTTACTTACTTACTTACTTACTTACTTAGCCACTCCACTACCAAGTGGTCTCTGGGTGGCATACAATGATATCTTAAAAGTATAAAACAACATATTGCAAGTTTTTGAATGATGGATGGAGAAGCACGATTTCCCACATTCATAAAATGGAAGCTTTTGAGGAATTAGTTGCATCTTAAAAGTGTCGTTTATGTTGACAGTTGTAAACAGGGGACTTGTATAAATGTTTTGTAACATTTAAGTCATAGTTCCATTGGTTGCCGCACAGGCTGAGTTTGTGCATAGCAGCAGATCCCTGGTGATGGAGATGAGTGTTTGGGCATAGTCCAGAAGTGGGGGAACTGTCAACGGTGTTCTTGGCTCAGCAGGGCCAGTGCAATCTCCCCCAGCAGGTGACAATGGGTGAATCTCACACACAGTGGCCTTATACATGGGGGTGTACCATATCTTTTTCTTGATTCTAGCTGTCGTGTGGGGTTGGGAGGCTTCCACTGACTAGCATGCATGCAGGTCTAATTGTAAACCGCCCAGAGACTACTTGTAGTGGTATGGGGCGGTATATAAGCAGAACACTTTTATGTTATGCCACAGCTTTTCTTCTTTACCCAATCCAAGTTATGGCCTATTAACCACTCATCATTCACTCTGCATTAAAGCGGTTAAATTGTGTATGTTGCTATATTTTGTTATTTGCCACGCAGGGAGCATGAGGTTTTCTTGCCATGGCCCACGAGCTACATCGGCCACAGAACAAGAAACCCAAAGCACAGATCCTTGCTGATTAATGTATTGGATCACTTCCGCTCTGTTATACAGTGGTACCTCGGATAACAATGGTAATTCGTTATCCGAAACACATTGTTATCCGAAACACGGTTTCCCATAGGAATGAATGGGAAACCGTTTAATCCTAGGAAAAAGGCACAGACACCTGGTTGTTTGCTCAAAACTCTTTATAAAGTGCACTTTAAAGGTACAGATGCAATGCCACCCAGGATAACTCTTTTTTACTGATGCATGCTGGAAATTCGTTATCCGAGGCAGTCCATAGGGAAAATTAGTTATCTGAGGCAGACATATACTTAGAAATTGTGATTCGTTATCCAAGGCAGCCCATAGGGAAAATTCAGTATCAGAGGCAG
Source organism: Phrynocephalus versicolor (assembly GCA_023846285.1). Lineage (NCBI taxonomy): Eukaryota > Metazoa > Chordata > Lepidosauria > Squamata > Agamidae > Phrynocephalus > Phrynocephalus versicolor. Next base: position 39,371,033 of record JAHTLZ010003547.1, read on the forward strand.
TCCTATACCCAGAAATTTGCAGTTGTTATCCAAATTATTCGTTATCCGGGGCAGTTGTTATCCGAGGTACCACTGTATTTCATTTATAGCCCTCCTTTCTCCCAGAATTAGGACCGAAGACAACCAGATTAAAAACAGGTACAGATAAAGCCACGGGAATGGGGTGAGGTGAAATACAATGAAATGAATTCAAAAGTGCTGGACTGAAAAGCAGATGGGGTAGGCGGGGATCACACATTACTACCCACTGAAGGGCTGGTCTAGCCTTTCATTATGAGGAATAAAATACATTTGGCCTGGTCCCAACTTGAATAAAGTCTGATGACATCCACTGTATTCAGGGCCTGAAGCTGCAGTCCCGCTGCCTGCATTCTAACCAAGTTGTTTCCTGTGTAATATGTTTTCTATAACAGAAGTGCCACTTACAATCCTGCGTTCAGCGTGTGCAATGCCATTAGCGATTGCAAAGGCACAGACAAAAGGAATAACCAATGTAAACCTCAATATCCTCAAAGGGTTCTAGAAAACAGTGGCAGGTTTCCTTCCATCCCATAAAGAACAGGCCTGCCTGTGAAATTCCCTCTGCTGTCAACCAACATTATGAACAGGAATCATCTGCAAAGCTGGAATCTGATGAGGGCCTCTCACTTCTATTTGTACATCTCCAAACAGATAACAAATGATGACCTGTTAAAATTACTCCGAGTAATTATGTATCTCAGAACTGGAGATGTTCCCCAAGCGAAAATACTGTGCTGAGTTGACATTTATAAACAGCTTCTGGAATAAATCATATATACGTTTACAGCAAATGCCATGCTTCAAATGTGGTTGTGTGGCAGCCCAAAATAGCACCGTCCGTGTGCAAAGAAAAGAGGCTCGCAGGCTTGAGGGAACACGCAAGTGCACAGAGAAATAGAAAATAAATGAGGCTGGCTTAAGGCAAGGGCATGGGGAGGAAGCCCTGTATGGCCAAATAAAGACTGCACACATTCAAAGGGAGGGAAGGTTGAATAAGGTCCCATTTGGAGGGGCCATATGAACCTATAGCCAGGCCCATAGCCTTCCAGGCCTTCCAGGGACTCTCCAGTTCTTCAGGCATTTCATAAGAACATAAGAAGAGCCATGCTGGATCAGGCCAAAGGCCCATCTAGTCCAGCTTCCTGTATCTGACAGTGGCCCCACCAAATGCCTCTGGGAGAGCACGGGACAAGATATCTGTCTCCTGCTACCACTCCCCTGCATTTGGTCCTTGAAGTACCCCAGTTTAAGCCTGGAGATGATACATCCCCATCATGGTTTGTAACCTGTGATGGACTTTTCCTCCAGGAATCTGTCCAACCCCCCTTTTGAAGGCATCCAGACCAGATGCCATCACCACATCCTGTGGCGGGGAATTCCACAGCCTAACAACATGCTGGGTAAAAAAAATATTTTCTTTTGTCTGTTCTCACTCTCCCAGCCCTCAGTTTGTGTGGATGTCCCCTACTTCTGTTTTTTGTGAGAGGGAGAAGAGCGTCCTTCTATCCACTTTACTCATGGCCTGCATTATTTTGTACATCTCCATCATATCCCCCCTCAGGCGCCTTTTTTCAGACTAAAGAGCCCCAAATGTTTTAGCCTTTCCTCATAAGGAAGGTCCCCCAGCCCTGTAATCATTTTAGTCACCTCACTACAGCTGACAGTCTGACCCTGGTACAGTCTTTATTTATTTAGTCATTTGATTTATATACCCTCCGTCAAGCCCTGGGGCCACTCTCTGTGAGCAACAACCACAAAAAGTACACACTATAAACAATCAAAGACTGCAGTACACAGGCCTATATCCATTTTGAGGGCCCCCTGAGGTGTTCTATACACATTTTTTTTTAAAAAAAAAACATGTTCAATGTGCAGATATGACTTTCCAGTGAGCCTTGCAATATCTCAGTGTTTTTTTTTCCAAAAATACAGAATGTTTTCTTGTTCCACATATGGCTAACCAAAATGGGATTGTATAGTTTCTGCAATATGCCACGGGGAATTGGGGAAGGTTTTACCAATAAATCTATCACAGAAGTGCACAAAATTAGGTGGAAGAGTAGGATTTATTATGTACATGTTGAGTGCAAAATGCCTTTAACTAGTGGAGTCCTAGAATGCCTCAGGGGGAAAAAGATGGTCCCTGTGTCCCCTAGTCAGCCTTATGAATAATACGGCCTTCGTATTTGGATGTAGAGATGGGCACGAAATGAGCGATTTTTCGTTTTTGTTTTCATTTTTTGTTTCATTACATAACAAAATGAAAAACAAATTTTGACTCCAAAATGAAACGAAACGACCCGAAACACAAAAAATTTTGTCGACCGCTTCGTTTTCGTTACGGCAAATACATTGAATTGTGCTAAATGGTAACGAAACAGCAATTTTTGTTTTCATTTTTGTTTTTTCGTTTCATTACCTAACTAAACAAAAACGATTTTTTTGCAAAAAACCTCACGAAAACGAAAACGGACCGAAACGGACCCCTAAACGACCAAACGACAAATGAAACACCATTTTTTTGAGTCGTGCCTATCTCTATTTGGGTGTTCATGTAAGGGTTAATTGAAAACATGAGCAGGGAGCGAGTTCTAGTCTACTGGGGCAGTCCGAAGGCAGAGTAAAACTCTCTCCCTGCTCCTCCAGGTGTTCTCTAGGGAAAGAAACTCCAGGCAGCACCATTTGATTGTAGGTCGCATGTGAAGAACTTCTAATAATATTTCTGCATGTCTATCCTTGATGTATCACCATGGCTTGGTAGGGTTATTTAAAAGGGGGGACTTGCAGTGCAAAAATATTATTTGATGTTAGACCTGGTTGCTTACCTGGAAAAGCCAGACTTCTGTTGCACTTAAAGACCTCCAAGTATACAGCAAATGTTTTGTGTCAATCCAAAGATTTTGGTTTTTACGAGTTGTTTGAAGCAGCCTCTCAAGCTACATTTAGCCTTGGCAACACAAGCACGGGAAAATGGGTTTTAGAGTCCTGCTTTGGCCACAAACAGTGTTGCAATGAAGCAATGGGAGACCAAGGCAACTTTCTAGGACTTTTTGATTAGGAAGCCGTTACCTGCTACTTCCTGAGGTTTCAAAGCTAGTTCCATACTCTTTCAAGATTAGAGATGAGAGGGGTGGGAAATGGATTTTTTGATCAACAGTACAGAATATTTTTCCAAGTAGAGATGGGGCAAATTGCTAAAACAGTGGTTCGTCATGGTTCATGGTTCATCAAGACTGATGAACCAAGAAAAATGAATCCCTTGCTATCAAAAGTAACTGACAATCTGTCCAGCATTAAGCATTTATTTCTGGCTGCCTTTGAATTCAAATAGAACCCCATCTCTCAGGTCACTATTCTTCCCTTCTCTTTTGTTTTTTTGAAGCAGTGAGTCTGTTGAACCCTGTTTGCCAAAGCAGTCTTTTTTGTTTGTTTGTTTTAGTTTTCGGTTAATTGAATGAAGACTTTTCATTCTTTCTCCGGCTGATGTATTAGATGGATTTATTGAGACTGAGAGTGCCAGTTTATTAGTAAAAGGGGGTAAACTAAATTGAGGGATATGAAGCTATTCTGCTATGTGAATTTATTTTAAATACATAAATATTAAATACATTCCTGCCCTTCTGCTGGTTATCTTTAACCAAAGATTCAGGACAAATACATGCCATCCTTTTTGGAGGAAAAAGGAGGAGGCATACACCAATATCTCAAACAAATAGCATGCTATGGAAGCACGATGGAAACTAATGGGAGCTGCAAGAAAGAACTATAGTGCTTTTTGTCGAATGTCCAGAGTTGCTGATCTCTTCAGGAAGGATGACTCCTATGTGCCAAGGAAAGCTACCCCACTACATTGAACCGTAATTCTGCATTTCAGCTTTCAGTTAATCAATGCATCAGAAGCATCTCTGCTTAATTAGCTGCCGGGTTCGTTTATTGCTTCCCAACGTCACCCACTATGACGATTATTATTTGGTACTTAATTCCATTTAGTCGTTCAAAGGGAGAATGCGGCTTTCTCGCCAATAGACAGAAGGTGATAATTGATGGTGGCGTTTTGATCATTAGGCTGTCAGGAGTTCCGGGCAGATGCTGTCTGTCCTAGAAGCACAGTTCCCATTCCTGCGGACCTGGGCAGTCCTGAAGCTGTTGCTTTTGCATTCTGTACGCGTGTGCGCTTTAGTGCGAAAGCCAGTAATTTTCCGACAGCGTTTACTGTCTTCTTGGAAACAGCATGTTAACAAGACTGTGTTAATGATCATGCTTTGAAAATCAGGCCCTTTGAGTTCCATTACTTGCCTTGTAACTATTATAACAATTCCCTCAACATGAGTTTCTCCCCCTTTTTTCTTGCTTACTCCTTTCCATTTCGAAGTTTATGTACAGGATGGCTCATTTAACAACCTCTCTCTTGGGCTCTCCCAGCCTTAATTCAGCGGAAAACTCGACATAACCTATGCACCATCTAGTTATATCTCCTACTAATTTGCCTTGATAAATATATGCATGTTATGAGACACCTGTCCCCTTTCCCAATTTAACAGCATTCGATTACAATTATCCAGTTGGCATTTCTATTTTAGGGTCAATAGCCGAGGATTAAGATGCATACTGTACTGTTTTTTTTTTTAAAACAACCCTCCATCCACCATCAATACATTGCCCCATTGTATATAATCCATCATTTCGTAATGGTTACAGTAATACCTTGGTTTATGAGCATAATTCATTCTGAAAACTGCTTGTAAACCAAAACACTATTATATCAAATCACATTTCCGCATAAGAAACAATGGAAACTCAGATGATTCATTCTGGAGTCCCATAGACCACACACAGTACATACTGTACACACAAAATGCCAAAACTCACAAAAGAAGTTGGCTAGAAGTCCACGTTCACACTGTGTTTTTAATGTGACAATAATAAAGTGCAATTTGTAGCTCTATACAGACTTGACTAGCTGCTCCATGACTGGAAATGGTTTGAAAAATAAGAAAGGATGTTGAAAACAAATTAAATATAAATATAAATATAAAGAAAAATAAAATCCTAGTCTGCACTCCCCTTTGAAAACTCTGGCTGATGCAAGGGAGACCTCCATTCCTCCCCCCCCCCCCACTTTGGAGGCTGCCTGAGATGGAATGTTCCAATCCAGTAGGGGGAGAGAGAGAGAGAGAGAGAGAGAGAGAGAGAGAGACCATTGGCTCACTTGTGATAATGTGACCTGCTCCAGTGCTTGTATTGTGGGACATTGCATGTTGATCAAGGCAAAATTTAGAATAAATGTTTGCTTGCCTTAAAAAACACTCTTAAACCAAAGTACATTTAAACCAAGATATTACTGTACTTGAATTATTCTAGCCAGCGAGCTCTGCAGTTTGGGTGTGTTTTACTGTGATGGGGAAGAATGCAAGATCTCACTTGCTTTGCACTCAACTTATCATTATCCAAATCAATCTATTTTGTAGATGGTCAACATGAAACATTTGAACAACCATGAAACAGGTCAGCAAAGCAGCAGTACTCTAGCAGGAACTGCACGACACACCAATGTGTTTGTGCAGTTCACGGAAATGCTTCTCTACAACCCCTTGTATCTGTGCAAAATGTGTAGGTTTTATGCAAAACACAGGGAAGTCTTTAAAGCAGAGAGAGAGAAAATACTGTTAAATTTGTTGTTGTTGTTGTTGTTGTTGTTGTTGCTGCTGCTGCTGCTGCTGCTGTTTTGCTAATAATGCTGGTGGAAAATAAATAAATGGTATGCTTGTCCTCAAGCTGGGCAGGACTGAAAAATCTTGGAGCTGTAAATTGAGAGACTCTCCCCCCCCCCCATCAAGGGCAAATATTTGTTACATCACAAGCAGCTGGCGGGCCACAATCCCAAGAGAATGTGTTTAAATGTTTAAAAGGGCTAATCTGCCAAAATGTTGATGATTTTATCCTCTGTTAAAAAGAAACAATGGCTGTATGGTACAAATTTGCTTCAATAGCATTCATTCACTGAAAAATGAATTTAAGGGGAGAGAGTTTTTGCTAAAACTGAAAAATGTTCTCTCCCATCCTTTGGTGAGCATTTGTTTAAGGGGGCAAAAAAAGGAAGGGGATATGAAGGCCTAGGGGTGCTGGTGGCCCGCAGTATATGGAAGAACTGCCTCCTATCCATAAATTGCCCCACACCCCCTAAGGATACAAGGGAACGTTTGGATCAAAAATATTTAACATATTTGTGGTGTGGTGGGCGTGAAAGACAGACCATATTCTCATTCATTCCTGCAATGGATTCTTGTCATCATCCCCCCCTCTAAAACACACACACAATATGGGGCAGTTTTTATTCCAGTACATTACATTATCCAGAGGGGAAGGGTACCTTTCCCAATATTCTAGATTTGTGGGAATCATTTTTATCCCTGCTACCCTAGAAAGTGGCTGAAATCTAGGTACCTCATAGAATACAAAATCTCCTTTGACAATGTTGGGTGATGCCTAAGTGCTAGATCTGCTTCCATCTGGACTCCGTAACAGACCGTGATAGCTGAGGAGCAGAGGTGTAGCTAAGGTTTGGAGCGCCCAGGGACAAAGTCAGTTTTTGCCCTCCTCCTGCTCCCCAACTGCATCTCACCCACTGAACAAGGGGGCCCAAATCCTGGGGGAACAGTGGGGGAGAGGAAGAATGGTCTCTCTTTCTCATGCCCTCTTTGTGGGTCTCCTTTCCAGTTAAGGCTCTCCAGTGCGAACCACACTGAGTGCGGATAGCGCCAAGCTGGTGGTTGTTTTCTTCAGGCATCACCTCCGTAGCATGCTTCCCCCTCCTCTTTCTCCCCAGCTTAGGCTTAGTGATCATTAGCCTGGAAAAAGGAGAAGAGGGAAGCAGGCAATGGTTTTTTTTTCCCAAGCAGCACATCTGTTGGATGCTCCCCTCTCCTCCTTTCCCTGGGCTAACGATCGCCAAGCCTTAGCGGGGGGAAGGAAGGAGGAGGGGGAGCAATCGACAGACGTGCTGCTTGGGACAAAAAAAAAACCCATCACCTGCTTCCCTCTCCTCCTTTCCCCCTGACTAAGGATTGCCAAGACTTAGCAGGGAAAAAGAGGAGGGGGAAGTGTACTATGGAGTTGAAAGGAGGCCTGCTGGTGGGATGGAGCATGGCTTCCACCTCCTGCTCCCCCTCCAAGCACCCCCAGATTGCTGCATGCTCCAGGGCAAATGCATTCTTCCACCCCTCCCTAGTTACACTAGTGCTGAGGAGTCAAGTGTCCCATCTGAGGGGATGGAGATATGATTATAAAGGTACACATTCCTTCATTCTCTCTCTTTTGGAAAAAAAAATCTTAATGGATGGGAATATTGGGGGACGGAGACTTATGACTGAACCTATATGAACGTGAGAGCCTGCCTACATTTCTCAAAAACAAAAACAAAAAAAACCCACAATATGTAGCATTTTAATTTTAGCCGACTTGAATCACATGGTTTTTGAGTTGTTTCCTACAGTTGTACTATGGAATTGACACACTCCCTTTTTAAAGCAGCTGTAAGGTTCACAATGAGCTTAACTCATGGAAGAAAACTGTGTCCTAACGAAAATGGCTCTCTGGTGGCTGTTTATTACAACTTGCTTCCTAAGAGAATGAAACAGCTCAGAGGAAAATGGATAACGCTTTTTGGAATTCATTGTGTTAAATGTGAAGTTCTGTGCGGTGTGACCAGGCCCTCATGAGGCAGGCCAGAGAGAGACCGAATGGTCTATCTTTGACTCCTCCTTTGAATAAATGCTATTGGTAGGCATTTTGCCACTTAAAAACAAATCTTGTAGCAGGAAGTGAACTCAAAAAGGTCAGTTGCTTCTTAATTTATCAGGTTGTCCAGGTCAGTGCTCGTCTCCCTCAATTTTCCTTCCCACTACTCTTATTTCCTTCCCACTACTCTTAGCAGCCTGCTTAGTATTGCATTACTTTTAATTAAACGTCTGACTAGAGCCCCAGTTCTGTCACAGCTACATAGAGCAGATCTCCACCTATGCAACCATCCATTTTATTAATTTCTCAATACAGCATCCCCCCCACTCCTCCTCCTTCTTGCATACCCAAGGATCCATCAGTCTCCGAAATGAAAGGCTCCATTCATTTTTGAAGCAAGTTCTCGTATTTTAAAGGGGACCGATAAAGGGGCTCTCCATTCTGCAGAGAGATTTAGAGATAACCGGTGTTGAAATCATTCATCTGCTTCATCATTTGGCTTCTGATGACCAAAAAAACAGCAACTCTATCTAATGACACCCAACCTTATCTAATGACCAGGGCTCTAGCTCATGCGTTCACGCTGAGACTGATTTCAAAACCTTTACATCTTTCATGGATGTGTTAGTGTCTGCAGCGGCTCTCCGTCAGGAAAAATGAAATCAGTAATTCTTTTGAAACTCCCAAATAATTCAGCTAAGTTAATTTATAGAGAGGAGTTTGTAATTTGTGGGCTTTGAAGGGCTGATCATTTGTGATGACAGTAATATTGTCTACCTGGCTTCTCTGATTTGTGGAGCAGATTTGCCTCCTTGATCACATGAATGTCATTTCTGCATGTTTCACAAAGGCAGCGTATCCCATTGCTGTACAATATGACCCAATCCATACCTCATGAAACTAATGTGAGGGTAATAACTTCCACTAAATCTCAACCGAGGGTCAAACTAAACGACACAGCACATATTTAGAGGCAGTGCTCCTCCAAGTGTGGTGAATGAGGTAAGTCTATCACTTGACATGATTTTCTACAACGGCGTATCATGCATTTTCCATGATTTGCTTTGGGACTGGTTATCAGAAGGTAAACTTCTTCTACAGTAATACCTTGGTTTATAAGCACAATCCATTCTGGAAACATGCTTGTAAACCAAAACACATTTATATTAAAGTATATTTCTCCACAAGAAATAATGGAAACTCAGATTATTCATTCTGGGGTCCCATAGACTGCATAGTGTACACACAAAATGACAAAACTCACAAAAGAAGTTGGCTAGAAGTTCATGTCCACACCATGATTTATGTGCCTGGCTGTGGAATTTGTTCGGCTTAGAACTAACAACTTGATTTTACTCTGTGTTTTTAATGTGACAATAATAAAGTGGAATCTGTAGCCCTATATGCACTTGACTTGCTGTCCCATGACTAGAAATGGTTTGAAAAAATAAGAAATAATGTAGAAAACAAATTAAAGAAAAATATAAAGAAAAATAAAACCCAAAACTGCAGTCCCATTTGAAAACATTCGTGGCTGATGAAAGAGAAACCTCTATTACTTTCTCCTCCCTCTACTTTGGAGGCTTCCTGACACCGAAAATTCCAGACAATCACCCACAATCCAGCAGGGGGAGAAAGAGCCATCATTGGCACACTTGTGATCATGAGACCTGCCCCAGTTACTTGTATTGCAAGACATTTCTTGTTCAGCAAGGCAAAATTTAGAAGAAATGCTCTTAAACCAAGTTAGTCTTCAACCAAGCTACAGTGGTACCTCAGATATTTATTTATTTATTTATTTATTTATTTATTTTATATACTGCACCATATAGCCACATGGCTACTCTGTATTTAATTTGTTCTGCATGTCAATTTGCTAACAAAAATTTTCATTATCCCAAACATTGTTTCCCATTGAAATGAATGGGAAACTGATTAATTAATGGAGACTGATTAATTCTGGAAGTCCGAAAAAAAAAGCAAAATAAAAGCTGACCTCTTCATAAGGTGCACTTTAAAGGCATGCAGTGCTGGAACACCAGCATCACCTGAACACCCTCCTGCAATTGCACTGAAAACATGAAAGAAAGCAAGCAGCAAGACTACCCCCAGCCTATTCCTACCCAACATGCAATGAAAAGCAGTGCAAAGATGAATAAAAGCTAGCTCCAAAACAAATGCCAGGTTGTTCCTGCCAAAAGCACAATTGAAGCCAATTCAAAAATACAAAAGAAAGCAAGGAGACCTCAGCTCCCTACCTTTCCAAGTCTGAATGGTCCAAATCCCTCAGCAAAAAATGTCCACAATGGTGACAAAACATGATGAAAAAAGTGCTCCTGAATCCTGATCCTCCCAACCCTCCACAAACTACGGGGAGGGGCAATGCATACTGGGTAGACTTTTTCACAAAGCATTATGAAAAACTTGTTATCAGAGGCAGCCCATAGGAAAAAAATTGTTATCCGAAACATCCCTGTTCTTGGAAATTCCAGTTTGATATCTGATTTATTCATTTACAGAGGTATTCGCTATCCATGGTATAACTGTATTACTGAATGGTTGTTCAATATTTGACAATAATACAATAATAGCAAGGAAATCAAATTAATTGCAAGGAATGTAGATTTCTTTTTTCATCTCGTCCAGTTCTAAATCAGCCATCTGTAATCCAGACATAGGAACATGTAGAATTATACTGTACATGAGGATGATGCAAAACCAAAATGGAAGCAGAAGAACTCTTGCGCCAACAGGTGAACAAATCGCCAAACAGCAAAAGCGGGGCTGTTCCAGCTTGACAGGTCTTGTTAAAGATTCAGACATCTCACCCACCCACTCCTTGTTTCCATGGTGTTCTCTGAATCCTGATTGGCTGCCGGCAGCCCTTATTGTGAGACTTCTGGTCCTGTTTGATAGAATAATGAGGAAATGTTGCATACCGGGATCAAACAGAAGTAGCATTTCCTGATAGAGGAAATCCCTTCTTTTCATGATCCTCTCTTTCAGAAAAAACAAACACATTCAGTTTTTGAGGGTCTCTATCAAAAATTAAACACCCAAAAAGGGGAAGGAAGAGTCTCTTTTGAGTCTCCCTCCCCAATTGAGGTTAATTTGAAAACCTTGATCTTGACACTTTATCTAACCAGATACTGAAAAAGTCTTAGCTAATCTTAGTTGCTCAAGTACTTTTGTTTTCTCTGTATGGTGGGAAAAATCTATATCTTTTTGAAATGCAATATATGGCAGAAGCTATTTCCTCGAAACTGGAGCCGAAGAAAAATCTGGAGGAGGGCAAGATCTATTACTGTTTCCTTTCCCCCACTATTGTACTCGCTCATTTTTAGTGGTTCTTCAAAGAGGGGAACAGATATTAGCAAAAAGGGAATTACCAGAAGTTACTGCTCCATGTGAATGTGAGGAACTAGGGTGCTTCCAGGGACTGTTTCCCCCTTATTTTCTTTTAGCCAGGAGGCGTGGGGAAAGAGCTAGATTTCTCTCTCTCTCTCTCTCTCTCTCTCTCTCTCTCTCTCACACACACACACACACACACACACACACACACACACACACACACAC
>JAHTLZ010003547.1:39382376-39407814 GCA_023846285.1 Phrynocephalus versicolor
ACACACACACACACACACACACACACACACACACACACACACACACAAAGCCTTAAGTGGCTGCACAGAGGGCCCAGGGACATAATTTGCTCATCTCTCCTCTCTGCATCGTCCCAGTTGATTTCAAAATACATGTTCTAGTATATGTGTTGTATTCTATTTAAGTGGCAAATAAAGAATATAAAGCAAAGTGAATGCCGAAGGATGAGCAAGTCAACTTTTAAAAAAGCAAAATCGTAGATCTCACTTGCTCATAAATTCTCCAGATATCTACATGGGTGCACTAGTCTTTCAATGATCATGCTTAAAAATGAAGCTGAAACCCAGCCACGATTTCTCAAGAGAAAGAGCTAAGGACAAAAGGTAGGAGGATAGAGGATGAGAGGGGGCTTTCTTTTTATATATGAAATTCCATGAAAGATATAATGCAAGCATTCTCAGTGGGGTGTACAGTAAAGCAAAGGTTCTGTTTATATACCGCCCCATACCACTTCAAGTACTCTCTGGGTGGTTTACAGTTTAATTATGCAGGCAACACATCCCCACCCCCACCCCCAGCAAGCTGGGTACTCAATTTACTGACCTTGGAAGGATGGAAGGCTGAGTCAACCATGAGCCAGCTACCTGGGATTGAACCCCGGGTCATAGAATCATAGAATCATAGAATCATTGAATCATAGAGTTGGAAGAGACCTCAAGGGCCATCTAGCCCAACCCCCTGCCATGCAGGAACCCCATCACAATATTTCCGATAGCCATCCAGCCTCTGCTTAAAAACTTCCAAAGAAGGAGACTCAACCACCCTCCGTGGCAGCATATTCCACTGCCGAACAGCTCTAACTGTCATGAAGTTCTTCCTAATGTTCAAATGGAATCTCTTTTCCTGTAGTTTGAAACCATTGCCCCAAGTCCTAGTCTCTGAAGCCATGGAAAACAAACCTGTTCCCTCTTCAATATGACATCCCTTCAAATATTTAAACATAGCTATCATATCCCCTCTCAGTCTTCTTTTTGAAAGGCTAAACATTCCCAGTTCCCTAAGCCGTTCCTCATAAGACATTTCCTCCAGATCCTCAAGAATCCTGGTCACCCTCGTCTGCACCCGCTCGAGGTTGTCAACATCCTTTTTAAATTGAGGCACAGAGAACTGGACACAGTACTCCCGGGGGGGGGGTCTGACCAGAGCAGAATAGAGTGGCACTATCACTTCCCTTGATCTAGACACTATGGTTCTGTTGATGCAACCAAGAATCACATTGGCTTTCCTGGCCGCCGCATCACACTGCTGACTCATGTTCAATTTTGTGGTCCACCAAGACTCCCAGATCCCTTTCGCAGGTACTATTCTCCAGCCAAGTATCCCCCATCCTATATCTGTGCAATTCATTTTTTTTTTTTACCTAGACGTAGCACCCTACATTTCCCACTGTTGAAATCCATTCCGTTAGCTTTGGCCGATCAACTCTAATCTGTCAAGGTCTTTTTGGATTTTCATCCTATCTTCTGCGGAATTAGCAACCCCTCCCAATTTAGTATCATCTGCAAATTTAATTATCACACTCTCTATTCCTTCCTCCAAGTCATTAATAAGGATATTGAACAGCACTGGACCCAGAACAGAACCCTGGGGCACCCCACTGGTCACGTCTCTCCAAGCTGAAGAGAGGCCATTTATGGTCACCCTTTGGGTGCGATCAGTCAACCAATTACAAATCCATCTGACAGTAGCACTATCTATCCTACTTTCTACTAACTTCTTAGCAAGAATACCATGGGGAACGTTATAGAAGGCCTTACTAAAGTCCAGATAAACAATATCCACAGCATTCCCCTCATCCACTAGGCCTGTAATTCTATCAAAGAAAGAGATCAAATTAGCCTGGCATGACCTGTTTTTAAGAAACCCGCGTTGACTTCTTGTAATGACAGCATTATTTGCTAAATAATTGCATACTGACTGTTTAATAATCTGCTCTAGGATCTTTCCAGGAACTGAAGTCAAGCTGACTGGGCGGTAATTATTTGGGTACTCTTTTTTCCCCTTTTTGAAGATGGGGACAACATTAGCCCCCCTCCAGTCGATGGGGACTTCTCCTGTTCTCCAGGACGTCTCAAAGATTATTGCCAATGGCTCGGAAATTACTTCTGCCAGTTCTTTTAATATCCTTGGGTGTAATTCATCTGGCCCTGGAGACTTAAATTCATTTAATGCTTCCAGGTGTTCCAGTGTTAGCTGTCTACCTATTCTGTGTTGCAATTCCCATCCTACCTCATCTACTCTTTGTCCCAGCGGATCTCTTTTTTCCTTTTTGGCAAAAACAGAGGCAAAGAAGCTGCCTTTTCCTTGTCTCCTGTTAGTAACTGGTTATTATCTCCACGCAGAGAGCCTTGAAAGTCCTACTAGAAATGCAGTTGGGTCTTGATGGCACAGAACACATACACGCACACATTTGTGTATTAAACACCAATGCCGTCATTGCTCAGTTGAAAGATACCTCCCAGCAACAGCAGAGGACTCTCGCTTGAGGATTCTCCCTGATTCTGATGGTGAGCAAGTGGATCTGCAGCTACCCTGAATCCAAAGGTGGATGGTATGTTTGCTCCATCTTTTGATTGGAGCACCAAGAAAAGTTTAGTGTTGCAGCTCATAGGCAATGTTAATTTTATGATCATCAAAGTTCCAGAGCAATAATAATTAGACATGGCCACGAGCAGAAAAAAATGAAGTTTTGAGTTTTCGTTTGTCGGAACGGGTCCATTTCGGGTTGTTTCCGTTTGTCGTGAAATTTTTCAAAAAATTGTCGTTTCGTCGTTTCGTTTGCCGTTTGTCGTTTCCACCACGATTTAGCGTGATTTGACGTCCCAATGTAATATATTTTCAAAATAAATCCACACCTCCTCCCAGTCGAACCTCCCCCTTTACCCAATATCAGAAAAAAAATCCTCACAAACTGCCAGAGGAAAAAAAAAGAATAAATTTCTATTCCCTTCAGCAGACAAAGCTGCAGAGAATCAAAGATATTATTTTCTAAATTCAATTCCCTCCCTGCCTGCCTAACTTAAATCTAAAGCCTCCAGCCTTCCTCCAATCAGCCAGCAGCAGCCAGCCACACAGCCCTCCACCCTCCACATCCAAGACCCAACTGCGACTTCTGGAAGGTGCCTCGGCTTTTTATGCCCTCTGGCACATCCAGATCACCACGATGCCATTAACGACATTAGAACTAACCATTAGAACTTGAAAGTATAGAAGAATGGGTGAAATGCCAATAGGCCATTTAAACGAACTGCAAGAAGAACGAAGAGTTCCATTCTCCTTCCATTACAGGAGTAAATCAGGAGTCATCAGGACCCTAAACCACAGAGCAAAGAGCATCCCCACCTCCACAGAAGCCAAGAAGAAGGAGGACAGGCACCTGAAGACAGTACTTGAGGCCTGTGGGTGTCCAAAGTGGGCCTTCAACAAAGCACTGTGCTGACGCAGAAGAACAATGGATCAGCCTGAGATCCAGAGCCGACAGAAGAACCTGGTCATTCCCTACATAGCTGGAGTGTCTAAGAAACTTAAAAGGATTTTTGGCAAACACCATATCCCTGTTTACTTCAAACCCACAAACGCACTATGGTAGAGTCATCCACCCAAAGGACCCGACACCAAAATACAAAAGGAGCAATATAGTATATGCTGTCTAATATATTGAGGAGTGTGCAGACCTCTACATTGGAGAAACTAAACAGCCATTGAATAGGAGGATGGCCCAACATAGGAAGGGCAACAGTTCAGGACCAGAATCAGTGGTACACCTCCACTTGAAGGATAAAGGGCACTCACTCAAAGATGAAGATGTACACATATTAGACAGAGAAGATAGGTGGTTTGAGAGAGGGGTCAGGGAAGCCATTCATGTGACCATTGAAAACCCCTCTCTCAACAGAGGTTGGGAGCTCAGGCACAGTCTATCTGCTACTTACCAGCCAGTGATTTCAACAATACCCAGAAAAATCAAAAATACTTCATGCCTCCACCACCAAGGCTATAGCTAACGACCCATACTTTATGGGTTTCAGCACCTTAGGCAATTTTTCACCTTAAGGCTATTGATACTGTTGTCTACCTAACGAGCCTATTCAGGCCATTGTTCATCTTATGAGCTTATTTCAGACCAGGGTGACAAGAGGTCAAAGTGAACTATAAAATGGAGGACTCGCAAATAGCTTTCCTCAGACTGACAAAGTTGTTTGGATGAGCAGCGAAATGTTTCAGCCTCTCAAGAAAACAAGTCCAGTTGCCATGACTCAACTTCCAGATTTTCTACTACAATGTCTCTTTTGGCCACTTGGAAGAAATCAAATAACTCACAGTAAAAAGTGTCAGCTAGTTACACCGTGGCTCAAGGAGATTATGTGTCTTCACAAATTCAGCATCTAATATAATGAGAAGTTTGTGGGTATTTGGTATTTTGGAATTCCCAGAATAAGAGAAACACCTTGGTGTGACCCTTCTGTAATGGGAACATAGTGCACAGTCACTTTATTGAGGCAGTCTACCTTAACTGAGAAGTCGGGTGTTTTGAACCAATTTGTTCAGGTTGATTCAGATGCAGTCAAGACCATAATCTGTAACCAGTAAGGATATGCATTAGCTCTGGAGACAATGCAAAGATGATTGAATCAGGGCCACTTAACCTTTTGTTTTGTTTGTTTTGCCAATGGCCATGTGAAGCAAGTTATAGTTAATAGCACCTGAGGTGGGTCAATCAACCCTACAGATTATTAAAGTTGACCCAGGCAGTATCAGGTTTAAAATAGTAGATAACTGGAAGCTCCCTAACAGAAGATTGTAGGAGTTTGCTGGGAATGGCGCCCCGACGATGAGGGTTAGTGGGCAGGGCTAGTTTGCTCGCTCGCACGGACCTGGGTGCGAAAACATTCATGCTGATCTTGGAAACTAAGGCAGGGGCGGCAGAGTTTAAAGCCAGCTCTGTGCTTCCCTGGCCATTTGTTACAGCGAGACCAGCAGCCCCACCCTCCCACCCTGACAGGTAGGAGAATGAAAGTAGCTGGTTGCCCAATGGGGGCCAGATGGGAATTGGTGGCCACTCAGATTGGCCCAGAGTGGCCATGCCTTTTTCGCCCATCCCATTCTCCCTCTAGTATGGGAAGGGCATTCATCATATGGGTAGTGCAAGAGGTAACGGCATTCATGTTGGCCGTGGGTAAGTCGCCCATAAGGTGCTGGGCAACCCTCGGAGTAAATGAAACCTCATGACAGGCCTAGGAGTTAAACAAAGTTAGAATGCTAATGCTAGACCGAACCAAGTGTTGTTTTAGGCCAGTAGATTCAGACAAGTTAGGATGATGCTGAACAGGCATCAGGTTGTTCCAGCCAAAAGTGCAATCAAAACCAATGCAAAAACACAAAAGAAAGCAAGGAATCCTCAGCTCCCTACCTTTTGAATTTTGAAAGGTCCAAATCCCTCAGCGGAAAAAAAATGTCCAGAATGGCTCCAAAACACAATGGAAAAAGGGCTCCCACCCCTCCCACCCACCCCACAAACTATGGGGGGAAGACACAATGCATCTTGGGGAGATTTTTCCCCCACAAAGTATTATGAAAAGTTCATTATCCAAGGCAACCCGTAAGGGAAATTCTTTATCCCAGGCAACCCTCTTCCCAGAAATTTTCATTTGCTACCCAAATTATTCATTAACAGAGGCATTCGTTATTCAAACTATTACTGTACTGAGAAGTGGTTTACCAGCCATTTCTTCTGGTGTCTTTCTAGAACTGTCCAGCATGCAAAATCTGTGCTGGTTAGCTCTTTTCCTGGAAGATACAATGCAGAATTCAACTTCTGACCCCTGGATCCACAGCTGTGTGCTGCAACTTACCGAGCCAAAGGCAGGATTATTTGTAAAAAAAAAGAGAGAGAACAACTTATTATAAATAAACATATTTAACTACAGAACAGTTATTTGGACATGACACGTCTGGAAACATTTGGCCTCATTATGTCCTGCTAATATCTACCTAAGTTGATGGCACCTCATGCTGCGTAATATGGCTAAGCTGCAATTAATTGGCTGCTTGGGTGCTGCTTTTGGAAATCTGTAAATGGTAAGAATCCTCCCCCCTTTCCACCATTCATTCAGAAATGCAATAGGTTTCATTCAATATAATCATGATGCCAAAAAAATCTCAAGCATATTATATCCTGTCCTGACCACTTCCAGAAACCCAGGAGGTCCTTTTTGGGGAAGAAGAGGAGGAGATTTTAACCTCTAAATTATTCTGTTGATCTTTCTCTTTTTAAATATATGTTTAATTGGGACAAGGTGCACTATTGTTTGATCCATTAATATGGATTGTCTGCTGAATTGTTTAATGCAACTATAATGTTGTTGTTAATGGCTATTGTTAATGTCTTATGATCATTTAAGCATTTGATATGCCAAATGAACCATAGTTGAGTTAATATATTCTCATACTAATGTATTTTATGTGCATTGTGGTTATCACATTTCTTTTTGTAAACCACTTTGAGCACAATGTGCTGTAGAATATGCAATGTCTAAATAAACTAATTATGAGCAGGACTGTTCCCTCTTTGCTTGGTGTACCTAAGTAAATTAGATGCACTGTAACCTTGAGAGAATTCTCAGTTTTTGGTGTCCCATTTCTTCTTAATTTGGATTCCCCCCCCCCATGAGAGTGTTATCTGATACAACTCCAAAATCCTAGATCTAGCATTTAAAAATATATAGTAGCCTATTAATTTACAAAATCGAGCAAATGTCATTGGGGATGCAGTAGCAACAGTTGGTCTATTTATACCCATTCTCAGATTAATCCAATAAAATATTAATTGCAGTACAGCAATGGAACCAATTACCTCAAGAGAACACTTTGTTTTAAAGAATCACATTTTCTTCCTCCTTTTTCATGGGAGGGTTCACAACCATTACACCTTGAAAGATAGGGTGGGAGATGATGCCCCTTGTCCAGATACCAAAATGGCTAATTACAGTCCTGTTGCTGAGGATTCCATTTTGAAATACATAATCTACTGACGCACATTGTCATTGGGAGAGGCTCAACCAGTGATGAACAGGATGAGAGCCAAAGGTTTTTGCCAGGTTGTGGAAGGAACAGCAAAGATGGGGCCACCTGGCCTCCTGTGGAAGGAAGTTCCACAGTCTCTGAGCAGAAATAGAGCATACCCTCTCCTGTGTCCTCATCAGGTAGATTTGTGAGGGTGGTGGGACTGAGAGAAAGGCATCTCCTGATGATCATCTGTCTCTTTCTGCCCCCTCAGTGGGCCTTCAGGGAACTAAAACTATCATATGCGGAGGGCTTTTAGGCTGAGGGCAATGTGACATTAGGTCAGGGCCCACTTGTGACCCTGAGACTACTAGTTACCCAACCTTGATCTATGGTTAAAATATGTGGTGTGAAGTCTCACTCTGTTCAAAGGAGTTTCCTTCAGGAAATATGGCTAGGATTGCAGTCTGAACCTTCTCCAGTTCCATTGATAGCCATTTCCACAGAGGCAAATATCCGAACATCAAGCACATTTCTGGTTGCAATCTGTAATCTTCTATAGCAGTGTCTGGTCTTCTTCCTTCCTCACATCTGACTGAGTCTTCCTCTGTTTTAGTGTCATACTTATTCTGGAAGCCCACTGGCCTGTTCCTCTGGAGACAGCATTCCCCCACTCCTTCATTCTTAACTTTTCTGATCTTCCTGAAGCTCTCCCTCTCTATTCTCTTTCTTGTTAAATTAATTTCTAAAAGTATTTCCTGAGGCTATGGGTAGAATAAATTGATTAATTAAAATCCTTTGCCAGAACGCAACACTTAACATTGGAAGGGAAGTAATCATACATGCAACATGAACTAGCCCTGTAATTGCAGGTTCAGGTACATTATTGCCCATTTCTTCTTCTCCTATCCTTCTGCCTCATGTACTGGAAAACAAAAGCCAATGCATCTGAACTACTCAAGGGCTCTACTCAAGAGATGCAAAGAAATCTCATGTAATTCCCCATCAGCAGGAAGGCAGACTGTCTCTTATGAGGCAGAGAATCTCATTATTCAAAAGCAGAGGTTGGTCATTCGTGTTAAAATGCAAGGCTTAAAACATGAAAGATACATGTAATTTGTGTTCTCTGGGTAACTGGTGAAAGAGGTTCTCTCATTTGTATATGAAAGCTCTGTGTTTATGAGAGAGGGTGCACAAAAACAGTATTGGCTTTCCTTCATCTTTCTTCATTTATGTAACCTTTCACTGCCAGTTTGTCTGTCAAATCACCTCGGATTTTTTTTCAATCCAGTACCATCACAAGGACTGCTATCAGCAACTGACTGGAATCTCTGGGGGTGAGTGGGATGTTCTAAATCAGTAAAAGGGCTGATTACCTCTTGAGGAGTGTTCTTTGCTTTGATGAGACTTTTATTGTAGGATAATTGTGTGCTGACTGAGTTTTTGGAGCCCTCCATCTTGGTTTTGATGCCAGCGTGCCCACCTGCCTGGACCCTTCTGCCCCATCCCCCTTGGGTCTTTTCCTTTATTGGATTATTTTTGCTACTCAGTGCAAACAACAGAAGGTGTCAAGTTGTAAGAGGAAAGAAATCTCCCCATGTTGTTATGATTCAATCACATTTTACTCTTATTTGTCTGATTCTTTTTCTTGGGTTTTGGGAGAGGGGTGTGTGTTCATCGTGTTGTTTTTGTTTTTGTTGTTTCCCCTAGGAGTGTGGATGGGTTCTTTTTGAATAATTTTTAAAATATAAGATCAGATCAGGATCAAATCAGACAAAATAAGATAAATAGAGATGGGCACGAAACGACCATTTTTTCATTACCGTTATCCATTATTTGTACCATTACGTAATGGTACGAATAACAACCATTTGGACGGGTCAGGCTCGAACCGAACAGAACCAAGAAAATTTTCTTCGGTTCTGTTTGTTTTCATTAATGGCCGCCCGATGAATGACCTACCTGGTGCTGGCCTTTCTGGTCCACTCTTCTGGCTTCCGGCTTCCTGGTCCAGTCTTCCGGCTTCCCCCAAAAAATGTTCTCCTCCAGGGACTACAAAGTCCAGCAACCCCCCGCCATGACCGTCTCGTGCTCCAAAGGGGGTGCTTCCCTGTAGGGCTGGCGTTCAGGCATGCGGGGTGGGCTCCTCGCCATTCACACTAGTGGAGGCGGAGTGCCTCCAGGGAGCCTCCGCCAGGATAGCACTCCCGTGTCTGCGGGACTTTTCTCCTGGCCAGCTTGCTGGCAGCTCCGGCAGCACCTGGCCCTGGGAGGGCTCCTCACAGCTGCGGGAACGCTTTCCTGCCAGGTGCCAAAACACAATGTCCGAAAAACGGAGTGGGCCCCTGGGGCCTGAAAAACAGAAACAACCCAAAGCGTGCCCCAGGGCCCGAATAACGAGCACAAAACACCATTTTGGCATTTCGTGCCCATCTCTAAAGATAAATCATTATTAATCCCACAATGGGGAAATTTACTTGTCACACAGCTTCCAATATAAATTGGTTAACTACTTTGTATTTGTTCATTTAACAGATACAACATACTTTTTTGGAGCAAAATAAGTTGAGGAGCCCTGCTGCGAGTTTGGAGTGCTGCTTCTATTGGAGGTAGGCAAGCCAGGGAGGTGAATAGTCCATGTTGTACTTTGTGACTGTACCAGTGTGCCACTGGGTTGTGTGAATGTGATAACAATATAAGCATTCTCATAGGTTTGGTGTAATGTGTAGATATTGTATCTGAGTGAAAGCAAGCAAGCAGCAATTAACTACGGAATAGGCAATGGTAGATGATCAACAGCCCCCCTCCCTCCTTCTTCGCTTAGATGGAAATGCACACTGTAAAACAGGAGCAGGTGAGTGGGAGGCTTCAGGGAGCCAACAAGAGGTTGGTAAAATTGCAGAGGGCACTATAAACGCCACTCAGTCCCTACCACTGGACCTACTATCCCACACTGTATGTTTTCCAATCTTATGTAGCTTCCCTCTAGGTCATAGAATGGGGCAGATAACCCCTGGCTAATTGCTACAGCAGAGAAGGCATCACAAAAAAATAAATTAATCATAAGTAATTTGTGATTCCTAATGACTTCCCAGCTCTAGCGTCACCCTGCTTTTGGTATCCTTCACATTGGCTCACCAATGATTTATTTCTTAATTTAGGGGATAAATTCAGACAGGTGACTGCATTTGATTGATAAATGATGTGTTTTGAATGACAGGCAAAGTTGATGTTCAGTTTACCCTCATCTGTAAAGCAGAAGTGAGAAAATATGGATTTTCAGTCTCCTCAAGGTGTTGGGGGAGGGTACCTGTGGCTTACTTGCTAGGATGATGGAATTCTGTTTTCCACATTTTCTTGGAACTCAGAAATTTTCTTTTCTCTCCGCTTGATTTTCGCAAAGAACTAATGAATAGGATAGGGAGTTAATTCATCCCATAATTCTGTCAATCTTTAAAAGCAATGAGGGGTGTCTGTAGGGACAGTGTTAAATCTTGCTTAGAGAGAAATGTATTTCAAGGAACGTAAAGAATCTTAATTGGAAAGAGAAGTGAATGCCTGGATGAAAACAAGGCTCACCCAGGCTCTGCCCTCAGTAATGAGTAGAAGTCAAAGGAAATACAAATCCAGGTAGCAGTCAAAGAAGATAAGATGAACAATAAATACCTTTCCTCAGCTTACACCTTAGAAAGTGAAGTCAAAGACGGGTGAACTAAATGGTGAAATCATCAATTCCTCAGGTTTTGCAACAGTGCAGTATCTTAGTGATGGGTACACTGATAGTGAAAAAGGGTGAATAAATATTGCATTTACCAAGCAGTCAAGAATACTGACAGACGTGGTTGAAATTGGTGAAAAATAGGCAAACTTTTAAAATTATATTGTTACTTTGATCCATAGCTATCTTTCTTTCTTTCTTTCTTTCTTTCTTTCTTTCTTTCTTTCTTTTTTTCTTTCTAATCTGGTGGGTATAGGATAGTGCTATGGTGCTTTCCCATGCAAGTTTATTTATCGGTCAGGCATTCAGAAACCTGATACAGTGGTGGAACAAAATGAGACTTATTACAGAAACCTGAAAAGCCCAGTAAGTGCAAATCTGTTGCATTTGTTTACATCCCCGATGAGATGCCACATAATGACCGCTCTGCGCCAAATCTCTTGGGAGGCAGGGCGTGTTGCCAGCCGGCCGAAGGAGACGCCTGTGGCTGCACTCCTTGCGTAGGCTGTGCAAGGGGAGTGCACCTATTTAAGATCTTGGCATGCTCTCTGCCAGCAGCCTGCACAGTCACTGGATGCCCTGCCCTCCCACCCCCTTTAATTGGAGATGGTGATGCTTGGCTAGTCGCTAGGGGCCAGATGGGAATTTTTGACTATCACTCAAATTGGCCTAGAGTTGCAGTGCATTTTTGCCCATCCCATCATCCACATACCGGCGGTGGGCTCTATTAAAACACCTATAACCGGTCACAATTGGCGGGAAGTGCAAGCCATATTAGAGATGGGCACGACTCAAAAAAATAATTTTTCATTTTTCGTTTGTCGTTTTGGGGTCCGTTTCGGTTCATTTTCGTTTTTCGGGGGTTTTTTGCCCATTTTTCATTTTTGTTTTCGTTACGAAACGAAACGAAAAAACCAAAATGAAAATGAAAATTTTTCATTTTTGTTAGCATTCTTTTCATTGGAATGTGTCTGCCATAATGAAAACGAAAAACAGGGCAAAATTTTTCGTTTCGTTTTCGTTTTCATTTTGTTTTCTGGAAAATTTTTGTTTTCATTTTCATTGCGTAACGGAAATGAAAAATGAACACAAAAACGAAAATTTCGCTGAGTCGTGCCCATCTCTAAGCCATATATTAATTTAACTTGGTCCCTCCTTCCCTTCGCATCTTCAAGGTGCTTGGCAGCCCTCAGATAATCAGCTGGAATAGGAATTAGCTATAGGCCCAACTAAATACCAGTCCCAATCACATACAAGAGGGCTGCCAATGGTTAACTTGATTCAGAGGGAAAGGTTGCCCAAAGACCTGTAAGGCATCCCATCCTCGGTAAGTATCGTAACATGCTGCAGGAACTCTGATGATGGGAGGGATCTAGACTATATAATATCTACTAATAAAACTTGTGCTGCGGCACAGTCCCTCTTTAGTTTCAGTTCCAATAAAGTTAAAGAGTTCTTTACTGTTAATAATAAATTGTGGCCCTTGTTTAACCCAAAACAACATTGTGTTACCTCATTATTTCGTTCTGGGAGGGCAATTGATTTCATTGATGAAGACAATCATAGAAATGTAGAGTAAAAAAAGGGAACAATGAGATTGTCAAAGCCAGCACCCGGCCATGTGCAGTGTCCTGAGGTTGGGTTGCACAGCCAAAGTATCTTTGAAAGCTGGCAATCCAACCTTGGTTTAAGCAGCTCTAATGGGAGACCTGTCCCCCATTTCTTCCTCAGCTCATTCTGTCAGGAGGAGAATGCACATAAAATGGAAGCAGATTGGTTCAAAGGAATTTTATATCAAAACAAAGCAAGGCAAAGCAAAAGTATAGTGTGCTGCTTATATACTGCCCCATAGTGCTTAAAGCACTCTCTGGGCAGTTTACAATTCATTTATGCAGGCTATACATTGCCTCTCTCCTCCCCCCCCCCTCACCAGCGAGTTGGGTACTCATTTTACCAACCTCAGAAGGATGGAATGCTGAGTCAATCATGAACTGGCTACCTGGAACTGAATCCCAGGGCATGACCATAGTTATGGCTGTTGTACAGAAGTTTAATCCTGTCCCATGAGGCACAGGATTTTATATCAGCCTGGAGAACTTGCAATGTTTCCAAAAATGAGAAGTTGGAGCCATGAGATAAGAGGAAGCTGGACTTGTTTGTGCAGAACTAAAAGGGAAGTGTATGGTGCAAGAATGAGATGACATGGCTAGTGGACTGTTCCAGAGTACCCCCATGACTGAATGATGGAGTGAAAGAACCCCTTTCTTTGGTTCATTAGGATTGTATTCAGTAGTCAATAAAAATAAAATCTTAGTCCAATACTGGTCTCCTTAGCTGTGCGTGTAATGGCCTGTCACTGTCTGGCATCCCAAGAATCCCAATGGTTGGTAACATCTCTTTTCAATGGGAGCCCCCAAATTTGGCACTCGTTTTCAACTCAGAAAAACAAACAAACCTTGAGGTCCAAGTACAGTACCAGTAGGACAGGATCGAAATGCGTGAAGGAGTGTCCCGCTTCTCTGTTTGATCTTTTGGGCAATATTCAGACATCATGAGGAGCAAATGCATAATCATAGGGTCAAGCAATCCAAAAGGTGCCAGGAAACAATAATAAGGACCATGTATGTATGAGGAGTTAGGTTAAGTTCTGGAACATATAGAGCATCTCCTACAAAGAAAGAAAGAAAGAAAGAAAGAAAGAAAGAAAGAAAGAAAGAAAGAAAGAAAGAAAGGTATGTTATTAATGTACCTCAGACAATTATATTTTCCCAAACGAACTCCACAAATTAATTTGTGGCCACATCTCCCTTGGGCAATGGCCAGCAAAACAACACTCCACAGAACAGGTCCCTTGGTCTTGTGCTGTGTAGTGGATCATTATGTTACTTAATTAAAATCAGTTCCTCCCAACCACCTCATATTTCTGAGACAAATATTATAATGGGCACAGAGCAGTCTAATTGGCTTTCAGAACTGCCTCAAAGCAGCCATTCAACAAATGATTCATATATATCACCTCTTCAATTATTTAAGCTTTTTGGAGCCTTTTGAAATATAATCACTTCTGTAAACAGAATAAATATCAAGCTACCTCCAAAATATATTACGTTTCAAAATACACATGTGCATGTGCGTATGCGCATGCACGAACATGCACATGTGCATGCGCACACATGCACACACACACATGTTATACTTTCTAAATATGCAGCACAGAATACATGCATTTGGTTGGGTGGGGAGATATGAGAGTTTTTCTGTTTAAATGGAATTTAAAATTAATTGTTTTAAGATTGACAGAAAGCTATATCTTCTATTAGGTTTCTGACTGGCCAATTAGAATCTTATTGATTTTGGATTTAGGGCTGCTCACACATTCAGAGCTTTACCATCATTCTTGGCCGCTTCTAGTTACCTTCAGTATGTAATGATACCCTATGTAATTCATATAAGTGCTGGTATACAACCACTAATTTATGCACCATGACTGGATGACTTGGTGGGTTGAAGAGGCAGAGGTCAACAGGTCATTTCCTCAATTGTGCTTCCTGGGACAAGCAATAACTTGTTTAGCCTTGGGCAAGCTGCACATCTCATAGTGCCAGGTTCCAGGGAGTCCAGCCCTTGAGTGTCAAGGGTAAACCACTTTCTGAGTAAAGATGGCCATGAAGTTGCGCGATGGCCCTTCATCTTGATGCATCATTCATCAAGGTCTACGCATCATGAGCTGACATTGTTTAAAAAATGACTGATGACCAAATTTGCTGGTTTGTCAGGCCTATAAAACTCTATAAAACACACCCCAGGCACCTAAAGACACCAAAATCACAAAGAAGTTTCCCCTGACTCTCCTGTACAACCCCTCCAAGTGTGGTTCATCATTCTTAACCAGGCATGTCCAAAGTGAGGCCCGGGGCCCAAATGCAGCCCATTTGCAAATTTTGAGTGGCCCACAGACTCTTCTCCCGGCCAGCTAAGCCTGTCATGCATCCCTGCCAGTTGGTACCTCCTCATACTGGATGGGGATGTCACCTTGCAGTTTTATGGTTTGCCTGCCTCTGTCCACCACCCCCAGTCACCTGCCCAGCCTACCCGTCCCCAGCTCCGTTGCTGCAGTGTCCTCCCCACCTCCTTGCATGTCCTAGAGGCTTGTCCAATGTCCAGCCGGGTGGGGGAGGATGCAGCTGAACGATCGGCCCCCACACATTTTCACTCCACCAAATCTGACCCTCCTTGCAAAAAGTCTAAACATATCAGAGGCTCCCCATGGGGAAGTATATTAAAAAAGCAAAGTGTTCTGCTTACATACTGACTATACCACTTCAAGTAGTCTCTGGACAGTTTAACCACCATTAATGATGACCAGGCCCAGTGTGCTGCAATGTCTGCCCTATTGTGGAATTCAGGGGGCCTAACCCCCGACACCTGCCTTCCACTGCCCTCTGCTAACACTTGGAAAAGCTGTACCCAAGGCTTCTCTCTGTGGAAGGATATTTGGCACCATCTTAAGGGATCCCTTGCCTGCCCTGACATACTAGTGGCCTGGGAACATTGTGGAGTGCTAGTCTGGGATGATTTAGGAGAAGAGTGTGAGGCCAACAACTCTAGGTCATCAAACACAAACATCAGGTATTAGGCAGTTCTGAAGGCAACAGCTGCAGAGAGATTTGGTGAAGAGCCTTATCCCACGGCTGCTAAAAAGCACTTGTAAATTTAGGGGGGAAAAAACTTCTTCAAAACTTGTGTCCCCATGAGCAGCCAGCTTTAAAAAAAAAAATGACCATGTCCTCTTAAGTGCATCCCAGCAGGTCTTCCAGCAACTACATCTGGGGGTACTGGTTTTTGAGCTGCTTTCGATGTGTCTTTTAAGGTGATGCAAACTGAAGTGTTGTTTTTTAATTTTGTTCCCCATTTTGCTTACATCCTGTGGTTGTTGTTTTTTTTAAATTGTGGTTTCAGGATATCAATATGCCGGCAAGCCCATGTCATCTGCTCTAGCCTGTATTTTACTGAAATTTACTGAAAATTTCCTTATTACTGAAAATTTACTGAAAATTTCCCTATTAAACACCATGATGTGTGAATAATTATAATTGCATACAATACCACAGAGTTCTCAGTGACACAAGGAAGGCAATCTGTCGGTATAGAAACTTTTAAAAAATTGTTTGCAACGGAAAATCAGGGAAATATCACAGAAACTGGTGTTTTGATACGCATCATGTTGGTGGAGACAAAACTTAGGCGAAGAATACAGCACCATCTGTGAGGACACAGAAACCCCCGTTCCAAATCACGTGATCGCTGGCAGAGTGAATCCGCCTTCTCTTAAGAGCTGGTTCTTCCGGCCATGGGATAACATAATTGGTTTCAGTACATGCACAATAATCTAGATCAGCAGTGGCGAACCTTCGGCTCTCCAGATGTTTTGGACCACAACTCCCACAGTCCCTTGTCATTGGCAATACATTTCTTAGAATTCTGGGAGTTGTGGTCCAAAACATCTGGAGTGCCGAAGGTTCGCCACCACTGATCTAGGTTTATAGGAAAGCATGAAGTTGCTGCTTTCACCTCCCATTGTTTTGAAAGAGAGCAATACATCTTGTCCAAATGCAGGGCATGGAAGTGTCAGGCCAGAGACACACCTGTGTCTGTAACTACGAAATGGTACTATCTAGAGATGGGCACGACTTAGCGGAATTCCTGTTTCCGTTTCCGTTACTCGTTTCCGTTACTCTACGGAAACGGTAATGGGAATTACTCTGCCAGAACTCGAACTCGAACCGACTAAAGAATAATTGGGTCTGATTTGTCGTTGTCGTTCCTGGCATCGCGGTGATCCCGCGATGCCAAGTGGCACAGAAAAAAAGTTTTTAAAAGTTAAAAAAAAAAACCGATTCCCGGCCAAAAAGCAGGCGAAAATATGCCTGTCTGAGTGAGGGCTCAGGGCACCTACCAGAGGGGTGGTTTCTGGAGGGGGGTCCCCAGCCTCCCCCCTCTCCTCCTGTCCTGTCCTGGGCTGCTCTGGTGGTGGTGGGACGCCGCAGGCTCGCAGCAACAAGCCGGACGAGTCTCGCCGCCGGCCACCGCAATTCAAGCAGAAGCGGCACGGCACAGAAAAAAAGTTTTAAACTCCCCCCCCATTCCCGGGCCAAAAAGCAGGCGAAAATATGCCTGCCTGAGTAAGGGCTCAGGGCACCTTCCAGAGGGGTGGTTTCGGGGGGGGGGGTCCCGGCCTCCCACCCTCTCCTGCCCTGGGCAGCCGGACTCGAGTCGCCATGCCATGCGGTGCGGGCGGGGGATCCAAAATGGGGCGGCGACCGGAATAATTTTTTTTGAAATCGTGGTCCAAAAACACACAAGCACCACAGAAACATGCGAAAATTGCTAATGCTATTGCTAAAACTGCCAGTAGCAGTGGGTTTTTCTTGCAACAAAATGTCTCCTCCCTTGTCCTCTCTCCATTGATTTTATTTTATTTTATTTTATTTACACCTGCGCAATGATGGGCTGGCCGAGTGGCCATGTGGGAGTGGACCATGCAAATTTTTGGAGCCATTCCACCAATCGCATGGCCACTTGGCCACTGAGACTTCTGGGATGTGCCAAAAAGCCCACTAAACCCTGCCCTAGCCCCCTAACCCTAACCCTAATCCTTGATTCCTTACCCATATGCCACTGTACACTGTCCTCTTAGTGGGTCAGAGAGGCACCCAGAGGTGCACCCCACTACCTCACCCTAACCTCACCCGTAACTAGCCTAACCCTAGCCCTTGCGATAACCCGTCTTAACCCTAAGCCAGATCTACTTGCATTGCACTACAGGCAAGTACGATTCCCTTCTTTGTGAGACACAGCGGGTGCGAGAGCCTTAGGCATCACCCTATGGCTCTGGGTTCTGCCAGTCCACTGGTCTCATAGTCTGCAACTGGTATGCATATCCATATGGCTATGCATGCCCTTTTGCAGCAGCAGGTGAGGAGAGGAGACCCCCATGTTGAGGGGTCTCCAGGAGTCTGCTTTCCCTTCATAGCGGGTGAGGATAGGAGGCACCCACGGGTGCCTCCAGGAGCCCACTTTCCCTTCATAGCGGGCCAGAGGAAACACCCACCCCACAGAGGTGCCTCCAGGAGCCCGCTAACCCCCCAAAACCAGTACTAATGACAACCGAAAAACCGAAAAATGAAATGACAAATTTTTGCGAAGTTCCGCGAAAAACGGAAACGAGCCGACACGGGCCGCCTCCGACACACGACAACTCGAAAACGTCATTTTCCCTAGTTGTGCCCATCTCTAGTACTATCCTTCAACCACCTTCTGCATGCTAACTCTACAATCTGCTTGCAGAGCTTTTCCCAGCTTTCCCCTTCTCATAAGGAAATAAGAACAGCCTTGCTGGAACATGGCACAGCCCATCCAGTCCAACATTCTGCCTCACACAGTGGCTCGTCATTTGCTTCAGGGCATTCCGAAGCAGATGTCTTCACCTGCTTACGATTCCCTGCAAATGGCATTGACAGATGTCCTGCCTATCTCTCCAACCCGGAGGTTGTCCTTAGGCATCCATAATGATAGCCATTGATACCTTTGTTCTCCATGATCTTGTCTAATCCTTTCTTAAATCTGTAAAAATCTATAAATTTCAATCAGGCCACCTCTCAGGCACCGTCATTCAAGAGTGAAGTGGCTCAGCTGTTGCAGACTCAGAGGGTAAGGAAGGTATTCCAATCCCCTAATCATTCTGGTTGCTCTCCTCTGCACTTTTCTCATGTCCATAATATCCTTTTGGAGGTATGGTGACCAGAACTGTACACAATACTCTAGATGGGGCCTCATCATAGATTTATCAAGAGGCAAAATGACACTTGCTGACTTATGTTTCATATCCTTCCTAATGATCCCTAGCCTTGAGTTTGCTTTTTTCACTGCTGCGGCACACTGGGTGGACACCTTCATTGAGCTGTCCACCAGGACACCAAGTTCCGTTTCCTGATTTGTCTTCCTGTAATTTGCATGAATCTGAAATTGGGCTAGATCTAGAAAGGGATAAGGAGTTGTTAATTCAACTGATGGCTTCTTCTAATTCCACCAGGTCTCTTCTGCTACACCTTCAGATCAAAGGTAATACCAATGGGTGAAGATCAAATAACAGTCTTGCAATCCTTTCTGCATGGAGTCTCATTGGCAAATGTTCCAGTTGGCCACAGGTTGCTTTTCTTTCCCTTTTACTTGTTCAGCTGTGGGAAGGCAGGGACATTTTAGCTGTTGGGCACCCAGTTCAGGAGTGCTACTGGGTCCAACAACATGCTCTTTCAGGGAGAAACTCCATGTTAAACTCAATTTGAAATGTAGGTTCCAGGTGAACAAGTCCAGCAACTAGAGGTTGCAGCTCTCCTTCTGGATCCACAGCTGTTAATTACTGAGCAACCATGGCATAACTAGGGACGGAAGAGTGTATTTGCCCTTGGGTCGCACTGCAATCTGGGGGCATGTGGAGGGGGAGCAGGAGGAGGAAGCCATGCACCATCCTGCCAGGATCGCCAAGCCTTAGCAGGGAGAAAAGAGGAGAGGGAAGTAGGTGTTGCCCCCCCCAAGTAGAACTTCTGTCACTTGCTACCCCTCCTCCTTCCTTCCTCCCACCTCCATTAAGGCTTGGCAATCATTAGCCCTGGGAAAGGGAGAGAGGGAAGCGTGCGGAAGAAGTGCTGCTTGGGGGGAAAAAACCCATTGCCTGCTTCCCTCTCCTCCTTTCCCCGGGCTAAGGATTGCAAAGACTTAGCCAGGGGAAAGGAGGAGGGGGAAGTGTGCTATGGAGATGATGCTTGGAAAAAAGCATTCTGCGTGGTTTGCACAGGAGAGCCTTGTCCAGGAGACCACCAAAGAGGGTATGAGAAAGAAGGACCCTTCTCCCTCTCCCTTGCTGCCCCCCCCCCCAGGATCAGGCACCCTTTGCTCAGTGGGTGAGACACAGTTGGGGGGCAGGAGGGGGCACAAAAACTGACTTTGTCCCCATGCACTCCAAACCCTAGTTACGGCTCTGCTGAGCAATGCTCCTTCCCAAACACAAGGAGCCATTTTTCAAAGTCTTTCCCACTTCCTGCATTCTCTGAGTCCAAAGCTGTATATTATAAATTGACACCAAATTCCTTGTTGATGCAAGGAATTTGCAGAATTTGTATCCTGTCAGGACAACTGCCGGCAATGACAGAGTGGGGCCACTAGATGGAGGGATTTCAGGAAGCAGGTCTTGGTTGGAGTTGTGTTTCTGGAAAATAGGAACACACATGGTCTCATGGAATTTCTGCTCAGAGTTACTTTCCAAAACTTCCAAGGAACATCCACCAGGCTAGCTTCAGACTCTTTGATAAAACACTTGGACCAGCTACAGGACATTTTTGTAGTTAAAATCCAGGCAATTTTCCATAATCCAGTTTCAGGGTCAAACAAATGTTCTGTTGTACTATATAGCCTCCCTCTTTAGAAGTC
Source organism: Phrynocephalus versicolor (assembly GCA_023846285.1). NCBI lineage: Eukaryota > Metazoa > Chordata > Lepidosauria > Squamata > Agamidae > Phrynocephalus > Phrynocephalus versicolor. The sequence goes on from JAHTLZ010003547.1 coordinate 39,402,623, forward strand.
CTGACTTCCTCCACATCTGCAGAGTTGTCTTTACGTCCTATTTTGGCACACCACGGAGATCACCAGACTGGCTGTTCCTTCTGATGGCTACAGTGAACATCCTGGAGAGAATCTTTGTGGAAAGCTGTTTCCTTTGCTATTAAAATTGCACCAGACTTGTCAAAGCAGGCAGCAGCTCCAGCAGCTTCAGAGATGCTTCCCCCGCCCATTATGAATTGGGTTTTAGGACAGAGGGATTTTTGTTTTCAGCATGGAACAGTTATTCGCTAGGTCCCCCAACCCAGCAGTTGTCTCGTGGGGGGGGGGGGAGCTACGCTGCCACACAACTTTCCCCTGTTCCCTTCCCAGTGCTACCTCCCATTGCCTCCCTACCTTTTTCTGCCTCCTCCTCCTCCTCCTCCTCCTCCTCCACCACCACCACCACCACCACCACCACCACCACCACCTCTGCCACTACCATAATGATAGATCACGGGCTTCCGCAAGCAAGACATCCTCTGCACTCTCTGCTGAGAGGTGGACACATGTGCAGAGGCTGCTGGGCTGAAGGAAACCCTGGTCGCTTAAGATAGCAGTGGTGGGAAAGGAAGAGGACACAGACAGGAGGAAAAGGTAGAGAGGCAATGGGGCAATGGGAACTCAGAAGGGGGCTGGGCAGAGTGGGCCGGAGGGGGGGAGGCTGTGGGGCATCAGTGAACCAGTAGGTTTGGAAATCACCCCCTCCAAAAAAATCACTGGTTGGAAAAAAGTTCGGGTTCTCCAGCATGGGGAAACCTGAACCAGTCTGAACCAATGAATTTGCAATTCTTTACATATGTCCTGGTTCATAACATAACAAAAAAAACAAGGGGTTCCTGCATGGCAGTGGGTTGGACTTGATGGCCCTTGAGGTCTCTTCCAACTCTATGATTTTGTGATTCTATGAGGAAGAGTGCTGATGAAATCTGTGAGATAAAATGGGCTACAGGGCCCAAAGTTGCATTTTCAGACAAATGTACTCACACCTTATACTCCTTCTGAGATACATCTAAAATTCTATGCATTGGCCATTTTGAAGACTTGCTACTCTTACATCTGCCTCAACCATCCTTTAAAAACCGCCATCTGTGCTGCCAAATTTCCTCAAATCTATTGAATTACATTTAAAATTGCATAACCTCCTGGCCTTCTTTCCCACTGCCAGTTACAATGGCAGGATGCAATTCATCTGATCAAGCTTTAACACTGGGCCACAACTATAACCTGTAATTAAAATGAAACCTTCTTCTTCCACCCAATGACCTATTATTTCACTTTGTGTCTAAAATAGACAAGGCAAGCTGCTTTTCTAGTTGTGAAGCAAATTCTCACTTTATCCTGGCATGAAAAATGAGGGGATGTAAATTTCTTGTCCACAAGCATGGTGAGGAATTTTCTTGACTGGGTTCTCCCATGAGCAATAAAGAGGTTTTGTACAAGTTGCCCAGCATTTGCACAAAACGGATCCATTTTCAAACAAAACTATGGAATTTGTGTGACTGAACAGATTGACCCAAATTAGGATGACTACTTTGTTTAAGAACAGGGACATTCTGTGGGTTGTTTTGAACTTCCTGTACAATCTGTCAAACTCCTATGTTTGCCCTGTTCAGGTGTGTTTCACTTTTCAAAGGGAAATGACACTATGGCATTTTGTACAAATTGCAAGTTCACAAGGAGCAGAAAGAGCTCTGTTTCTCACCAGTAGAGTATTGCAGGGCTTCTATAATTACTGATTGAAGTGTGGTTGAGAACTTTTCTTCTTAAAAAATGCCAAAGAAGTGTATGGTGAGGTTTCATATCTGATTGGCTAGCTAGCAGAGATGCTTTCAAAGATATCTATTCCATAACAAAAGTCTGAAGCAACACAGTATACAGTGTATAACCCATCTTGTAACTGTGCATTTGGTTTCTTCTTCCTAGATCCAGTACTTTGCACTTATCCCTGTTAAATTTCGTTCTGTTGGTTTCAGCCCAGTGCTCCAACCTATCAAGACCATTTTGAATTTTGTTTCTGTCTTCCAGGGTATTAGCTGTTCCACCCAATTTTGTGTCATCCACAAATTTCACAAGCATACCCTGCACTCCTTAATCTAAGTCAATAAAAAGGTTGAAGAGCATCAGACCCAAAACTGAGCCTTGGGGTACCCCAATTGTTACCTCCTCCCACTAAGAGAAGGGGCTATTAATTATCCTTCTCTGAGTATGATTCTGTAGCCAATGGTGTATCCACCTTGCCCTTGATCTATCCAGCCCAGAGCAAATTAGCTTGCTAATCAGGACATACTGTAATGGGAAACGTTGTCAAAAGCTTTATTTATTTATTTATTTATTTATTTATTTATTTCACACTTATATACCGCACCTATTTCCCACATAGGGGACTCAGGGCGGTTTACAACAAGAGAAGTTAAAACAGATAAAACAACTAAACAATAATATCCAAGATTAGATTGGTGGGACATGGCACACACACAAAAAATTAACTGGATCCCTGGAGTCAAGATATATTACATCTTTTCTCTGTTCTTCAGGAGGGTTATCTGATCAAAAAATGGGATCAGGTTAGCCTGGCAGTATTTGTTCTTGACAAATACACACTGGCTTCTGGTTATTGCTGCATTGTTTTCTAGGTGCTTGCATAGGGACTGCTTAACAATCTGTTCCAGGATTTTTCCTGGGACTGATGTCAGGCTGACTGGGCTGTAGTTCCCAGGCTCCTCTTTTTTTCCCTTTTTGAAGATAGGGACAACATTCACCCTCCTCCAATCATCTGGCCCTTCACCCGTTACCCATGATTTTAAGACAACAATGGACAGTGGTTCTGAGAGTTCTTCATCAATTCCTTCAATGCTCTTGGATGCAGTTCATCTGGCCTTGGAGATTTGAAGTCGCTCAAAGTGTAAGTTGCACTTCATTTATTGCAATCTGAAATACTTTTTAAAATCACTGGCTGATGTGGCTTTCCACCTGAGCATTCTGAATGAGCCCACATTCAACTCTGCCTGAATTAAAAGAGACTCTTCTTCCCTTTAGCTCAGGGCCAAGCTGTCTGGGCGTGGGTCCTACAACTCCATTTCTCCAGGAGAAATATCACCATCTGTGCTGCTAAATAAGCTTGGGACTGCTGCAGTTCATGGGTCAGTCCTCTCTGCCAACTTGTTGAAAGCAAATGAGTCACGAGGGGATACTGTGAGGCCAGAGGGGAAGTCTGAGGGGCTGCCTCCAAGCTGTCGGGTGCCTTTAGAAGCTCGGCAGCCATCACTAAACTTAGTGACAGAATCAAGGTAGAGTGGCACAACACAGCACATCTGTATTGCATACGTGACAGCTTCCATCTCCTACACTCAAAATCCAAATGCAATCAAGATATATTTATCCCTCCCTGCACCCCCTCAAAAAGGAAAGATTAATGAAAAGGAGGGGGATCTAAATTCATATTAATGGAGCAATGGCCATAACGTTACTTCTGCAGTTGCCACTGTGACCTGGAAGGCTTGCCCGCCCACCCGGATGGTGGCTCCGGAGGGCCAGGCAAGCACCGCCTATATAAACAGGCTCACCAAGACCCTCAGATTCTTCTTTTTGTCAACATTGAAGATGAAGAGAGGATCCATCATCAGTTTCACTTTTGCCTCATTTAATGAAGTCTCAAGCCTGTGTCTCAAGCCACATCTTGTGTCTCCCCTGTTAGTCTGGTCTGGGAAGGCAAAGGATCCTTGGGTGTCTTTGATCAATCTGTGGAAGCTGCATCCATGGGCATTTGCCCATCCCGTGTTGAAGAAAGCTCCTCCTCACCTCCAATCCATTGCAGTTTTCCCTGACTGCAAGTGGGCAGATATTGGGCGTTTATACACAACCCCTAAGCTCCGCTGCAAATGGCTCCCAGCTCCGGAGCTTAGAAATGTTTCCCCACCAGCTCCGGAGTTTAGAGAAAATTAAGTGCGACCACGCCCCCATAAGCACGACCCAGCACACCTTTCATGTACCTGGTCTCAGCAGGTGAAAATTCCTTGATGCGGATAAGAGTGCCGGGCTCTCCTCGCTTGTCTGTTGTTTTTTTGCCTCCCGCCCCTTTAAGAGCCCCTTTAAGAGAAGGAACCAGGAAGTAACGGGGCTCGTGGCAACTTCGACCGGCACCGGCAGGTTAGTAAAGGCTTCTTTTGTCCTTTTTTTCCCTCCCTCCCCTCACGCAGACAGGAGCAGGAAGTGCTGAGGGGTGGGGACGCAGGAACAGATACGAACCCCCAAGATCTCTGGTCCGAATTTAAGGGACCAGCGGATTTTAGGGGTCATGTGAAAAGGCCCATTGTCGATGTTAATGCCACGTTAGATATGGGCAAAGATGAACTGTGAAAGTGTTATACAGAAACACTCTCATATAGAAATCTGTAGAAATGTGTGTTGTTGCTCTTTCTTTCTTCGAGAGAGGTGAAGACCCATGAGATAATGGGAGCAATCCTTCACTTTACTTTTCACAAAAAGAGAAAAATGAAGAGCTCCTTACCAAATTTCCATTCCTTCCTCCACCCCTCCCGAAGACTTTCTACATCTCTTTGCTGATTCAGCCTTGTTTCGTTTCTTCTAACACAGAAAGCTGAACAGGCCTGAGTGAAAAAGAACTCTAGTTCTCCAGCTTCTTTGTGGCTGGATGGACAACTGTCACTTCATAATATCCAGGAACGTGGAAATTATTTTAAAGTGCAAAATGCAATTAATTTTTAAATGAAATTTTATTGATAAATCATGGTGATGGATGAAGAAAGCAAAGAGCTAAGGCCAAACTCAGTACTCCATTCAACGGGGTTTAGGTCTAGAGTGGAAACTCTGCACCCATTTGTGGATCTCTTGTGCTAGATGGGGGTTGGGGGGACCCGACTGGATAACTTTAAAAGGGTGAAATTCTCCAACAGATTGGGAACAGCCTAAAAGTAAACCCTGTCAGGAAGTGGGGGGGGGGGCAAATCCAAGATATGTTAACCCAGCCCTATGGAAAACCCATTTGGGACATAGTAGCTTGCTGACATATGCACAGTATATTCAGAGAAAAAGACCGCATCTTGACTAATATTTATTTATTTATTTATTTATTTATTTATTTATACATACATACATACATACATACATACATACATACATACATACATACATACATACATACATACATACATACA
>JAHTLZ010003547.1:39425707-39451473 GCA_023846285.1 Phrynocephalus versicolor
ATAGATAGATAGATAGATAGATAGATAGATAGATAGATAGATAGATAACATCCCTGCTGAAGTTCTGAAGTGCTGCAAAGAGATCATTGCCACTGAACTGTACGAAATCCTCTGCCTTTGCTGGAGGGAAGGGGGAGCACCACAGGATATGAAGGATGCTAATATTGTTACGCGTTATAAGAACAAAGGTGACAGGAGTGACTGTAACAACTATCGTGGTATCTCTCTTCTTAGTGTTGTCGGGAAGCTGTTTGCACGGGAACAAGGACAGCCACTTTTTGTAGCATTCATAGAGCTTACGAAGGCATTTGATATGGTTAGTAGGGACGGACTCTTTAAAATACTCCATCATTAGGTCTTTTCATGAGGATATGAATGGCAATGTAGTTTTTGATGGACTGGTGTCAGATCCCTTCAACATCCGAAGCGGAGTGAAGCAGGGCTGTGTCCTTGCGCCAACCTTGTTTGGGATCTTCTTTGCTACCATGCTGAAGTCTGCTTTTGGAACTTCAACAGAGGGTAACTATCTCCGGACCAGATCAGATGGAAAACTCTTCAACCTCTCTAGATTGAGAGCAAAGTCTAAGGTACAGGTGAAGTGTTTGCAGGATCTCCTCTTCACTGATGATGCCACCATTACTGCTCACTCTGCCGAAGTTCTCCAACAACTCATGGACCATTTTAGTAAAGCTTGCAAAGATTTTGGGCTAGAAATCAGCCTGAAAAAAAACACAAATAATGGGCCAGAATGTGGACTCTCCTCCTCGCATTACAATTTCTGAAAAAGAACTGGAAGTTGTCCATGACTTTGTGTATCTTGGCTCAACTATCTCAGATACACTCTCACTAGAGTCTGAGCTGAATAAACGTATAGGTAAAGCAGCAACTATGTTTTCCAGACTAACAAAGAGAGTATGGCTCAATAAGAAGTTGACAGAACATACAAAGATACAGGTCTATAAAGCTTGTGTACTGAGCGCACTTTTGTATTGCAGCGAGTCTTGGACCATCCATGCCCGACAGGAAAAAAAGCTTAATACCTTCCATATGTGCTGTCTTAGGCGAATATTCAACATTACCTGGCACAACAAAGTTCCAAATAGCATAGTCCTGAATCGAGCTGGAATCCCTAGCATGTACACTTTATTGAAACAGCGACGCCTGTGCTGGCTTGGACACATTGTGAGAATGGATGACGGTCGGATCCCAAAAGATCTTCTATATGGAGAACTAATGCAGGGAAAGTGCCCCAGAGGGAGACCACAGCTGCGGTATAAGGATATCTGTAAGAGGGACCTGAAGGCCTTGAGAATGGACCTCAACAGACCCTGACCTCCGATCGCACGGTCTGGAGGCAAGAGATACAGCATAGTCTACATAAATTTGAAGAGGCATTTGTCCAACAGGCAGAGGAAAAGAGGCAGGCACAGAAGGAATGAAACTCGAGGACCAGGCAAGAAACAGAATACATCTGCCCCCAGTGCAGTAGAGACTGCCATTCCCGAATTAGTCTATTTAGTCACACTAGGTGTTGTTTTTAGGATCTCTACTCCAGGCATGATACCATAGTCTTTCGAGACTGAAGGATGCCAATGATGATGATTTATTATATATATATAATATAATATATATATATAATATAAATATATAATATATATAAAAGAACCTAGCACCGACCAGGCCCCAGGAGCCACAGCGGTGGGAGCCTGAAGGAAAAAAAGCTCGTGCTACAGCTGTAGCGCGGGCAGAAACCCGGAAGTTAAAACGCGGAAGAACCCGGAAGTTCAGCGATAGGCCAAGACAGGGCCGTGATCTCCCATCCGCACGCGGAGGAAAGATCGCAGCTTGATCTCCGCTGCTGCCAGGGGATGACAGCCGCCCGGCTGTCATCCCCCAATGGCAGCGATCGGCTGAGACATTAAAGCTACAAGAAAATGCGAGCAGTTAAAAGGAGAGTAACATTCCATGCAAAGTTATGAGTGTCAATGTAAACCTGTAAGTTTATAAGTAGTTATAAACACAAAGTCTATGGGATCCTATAGGTTCATATAAAAGACACATAGTAAGTAGTCCATCGTTCAAGGAAAGCTTGCCGGAAGAGAAAGGTCTTTGCCTGTTTCTGGAAAGACAACAAATATGAGACAGTCCATTGCTTCCACAAAACGAGACCTTGTTGAAGAAGAGCCATGGCAATTAACTTATGTTTGGTGAGAAGTGGTTAAGTGCTGAGAAAGGACACAAGACAGCTTATATCTAAAACAGTATTTAAAAGCTAAAAAAAAAAAAAAAACTAACCAGATATACAAATATTTAAAAAGAAATAAACAAATCTTAAATAAATAAAATAAGTATTTTTATATACATTAAGTCCTTCCAAATACCTCCAGTTCATGGTTGTGAGATATTACTACTTTTCCTATTATTCAAAGCACCAGGAAATTGCTTTGCAGTATTGTACTGCATTGCCAGTAGGAAAAAAGATGTCCGGCTTTACATTGCAAAGGCTAGCAGTAATGATGGTCTATCTATAGCAACCTCTATTGCAGTCACAACCATTCACAAAGAGATACTAAGCAATGGAAAATCCCAAAAGTGGATTCCTTTCTGAGGAGAAAGATGGGGTAGACATATTTTAAATTAATAAATAAAATAAATTAACAGGTGGCCTGGGGCACTCACTTTACTTCCACCTGTTCCACCTCACAAAGTCATCGGGAGAAAGAAACTGGAGGGAAACATCAAATGTTATCAGCTCAAATTCACTGAACAAAAGTTAACCAATTACTAGTAACACACAATAAGTTACATCCAAATATTAAACATACCCAAGTGCTTAAATTTGATGAGAAATGTGTACCTGATTGTGCACATTCCCCCACAGTTCAGCCTCTTAAATTCCATACTATTTCTCATCCTAAAACAAAATAACAACTTATTTCAATCACATAGCGAAAGACAGAAATTTAAATTGAGCTAGAATCCTACCAGGGCTTGTCAACAAGCCTAATCACAGAGAGAGGGAGCCTTTCCAGTTCACCATCAATCTATGGGACCTGACCCAAGATGTAATAGGCAACCAGTGCAACCAGGGGGGATATGTTTCAAACTTGCCCATACCATCCACCAGTCTTGCCACTGCCTTCTGGACCTGTTGAAGTCCATGGCCAACTTGAAAGGAAGCCCCACAGAGAGAGCAGTGTAGTAGTCAATCCTTGATATGGCCACAATGGTGGGCACCAACATTCAAAGAACTCCCTCATCTAGGTAGGAGCATTGCTGGGCAATGCGCCTCAGATTCTTGAAGGCCTTCACAGCCGGGATCTGATAGTTGTTGTGAATTTTTCAGAACACGGCCAAACAGCATGAAAAACACTTCAGATTATTCAAGGCAACTGTGGACATAGCTACTATCTGATAGGCTTTGACAGAACATGGGAAACGTGACATCCAAACAGGCTCGAAGCCTCAAATTGTTCCTCTATTCATCAAGCTGAATGGATTAATGGCAAGAGGGAAATAAGACATTGATGAAACCATACAATCCCCCCTTAAAAATACTTGAAGCTGAATATTGACTAAGTGTCCTAGTTTACTCAAACCGGACCCCCCCTTGTGTCCCTGAATACTTTGCTGATACCAAATTTGGGGGAAGGGAGAGACTGGAGATTAGATTGTTGCTGACAGTAATTAGGCAATATTTGCTAAAAGTGCTTCCTGCTTCTTCTTCTCTGCAGATTTTAAAAAGGAGTTGTAGTGGCAGCAGTGTCCTTGTTGTATCCTTCAAGGATTGCATAAATGTCCCTTCCACTTTACCCTCAGCCCTCTATAATTTCTATTACCTGAACGCTATTTCCTAATTTCATCATCTTATGCCAGAATTCTTTCCCCACCCCACCTATTCTTCCTGCACCCCGTCCTTCCTCTGGCACATCTCCTCCCTAGTCCAGATGGTCCCTGACATCTGCAGAGGCTGGAGTGTTCTGCGGTGCTCAGATGGGTAGATTACAAGGAAAGGCACTTGGCCTCCCCCAATCATTATTCCAGGCAGTGGTTTTCAGCTCCAATTAATTTTTTTAACAGACCCTCTCCCCAAACCTGCCCAGTGACATCCTTCAGTATCTGTCATGGCAAGGTGTTTCTTTTTACCTTTCACATGGTTGCCAGATGCTTTCCTCAGGGTTAATTAATCAAAGAGACTTGTTAATTAGGTGGCTTTCTACAATATAGGTAGCTATATGGGGTTGGCCATAGCCTCTTCTCCTGTCAAGGCATATAATTGCTTTTAAAGAGGGACAGTCTGAACAAGGCAGCCAAGCGTGTGAGACCAACTGTGGAGGCCTGGTTTCGACGGGGCTTATTAGTCCATCTGCCACTCACACTATGTTGCTGTGTACTTTCAGAAACCACTGCACGATCTATTGATCCCAAATTTAGAGGTACAACAGGTTTGGGATCATTTTGTGAGTTACAAATGTTTGTCTATGTGAGGCATTATTTTCCACTGGTAGGCACATTTGTTTTATTAACAGCAATTAAAGCATAAAATGATATATCCAACCACAGTTCTTCCGGAATAGATATGGGCACAAAATGAAGCATGATACACACTTTCATCATTTCAATATGGGCTCAGTCCCACGTCCCTTTAAAAGCAGTTTAAATTACTAAATAAACCGAGTCCAAAAATGCTGTCCGCACGGCCACCGGGCTTTTTGGGAAAAAAAAGAAAAAAGAAAACCCGGCAATGATCCCTTAAGCGAGGTTTCTGTGACTCACCTACGAGGTAGAGAATTTTTTACCCCTCTTTGAAAATCCAGCTTTTAAGGAGGCAGACGCCGTGGGACCACGCAGATGATCCGGGTTTCTTTTTCTTTCTTTTTTTAGCTGTTCCTGGGGCCGATGGGCTGCGTTTTTTTTAATTTATTTTCACCTTTGGAGAAACAAGAAGCTCTATCCGGTCCTACAAGCATTAATTTCCCCCAAGCCAAGTGGTCCGCTTTTTCAAATACTAGCACCACCTGCTGGCTAAGGGGGCCGAACTGCACTTTAAAATTAAAAAAAAACAGCTTTTGACATGAGAACTCTTCTCCCACATTTAAATCACGTGATGGAACAAAGAGGAAAAGCTGGACCTTCAGAAGATCAGGATTGAAACCCAGGTGTGACCACGGCCTTTGTTACAAAATGAAACAAAGCAAAAACTAGCATTTCATCAAGTAATGAAATGAAACACCATTTTCCATTTAAAAAATAAAATGTTTCACCCAATCATGACAGAACATACCAATACAATCCTAGAAAGTCAAGACAACAGGCTGGAAATTGCAATATGTGTGCAGAGAGATGAGACCTAGGAATGAATGGTGTACCGGTAAGATATTTTGGTCCGTTTGTGGGAAAAGATGGGTGGCCAGGTAGATCAGTGTGGAGGATGATTTGATGGTGATTTGGGAAATATCTAGAGATGGGCACAAAATGAACAATTTTTCGTTTCCATTTTTGTTTTTTGTTTCGTTATGCAACAAAACGACAAACAAATTTTGTCTCCAAAATGAAATGAAAAGAACAGAAACACCAGAAATTTTGTTGTGCATTTCGTTTTGGTTATGGCAATACAGTGAACTGCTTTAAAAAATCACAACAATCACAAAAATTTGAAATAGATGGTAACAAAATGGTAACGAAATGAATGAAAATGAATTTTTTGCAAAAATTCACGAAAAAGGGAAATGAACTGAAACGGACCCCCTAAATGACAAACGACAAACGAAACACCATTTTTTTTATTCGTGCCAATCTCTAGAAATATCCCATGCACAAATCATATGAAATACAGAGGATACAGTAAGATATGGCTTCTTTTACCCATAAACCACTTTTATTTTAATTTAAGAAACCTTTAAATTAAAATAAAAAGAAACCTTGTTGTGAGAAACCTTTTGAAGAAAGCGAAGAGGGTTTTATTGTTGCTGTTGTTTTTGAAAAATACTAATGTAGTGACAAATATGTTTTCTGAATTAGACTGTGAAAATAAGAATGGATGCTAAATGATAATTGTAGTTCCTGCAGGAGCATCAAAAACCATATTAAAATTAGGCTGCCATCCCATCAGAGCTCATCATTGTGAAACAATGACTTTAAGATATTGCAATAGTTTTATATGGTGAGAATGCTTCCTTTGTGTGTGCAAAAAGGATGAATACTGTTTACTCAGAGAAAGGAGCTTTTTAAAATGCCTTGAGATAATGAACCTGATGTATTATATTTATTCTGCAGTGGTGGCAGAATTGGTGTATCTTTACATCAGCGACATAAACTTATGTTAAACTAATTCAGGACAATTTTTATGATCTGTGAATGTATAACCTCTCTTTCATTAACCACTTTCTCTAAAAAGCCTGCGACTTAATTTATCCTTATGTTGGTTGTTATTGTTTAATTGGACTTCTAAAGTAGATTAATTGTTTCCATGGTTTTTCTCTCTCCTCTCTCTGTGGTATGTATGAGATGAACTAAAACAAGGCTGCTGTGCTACTGATGTCTACTTTGGGAGAGAAACAATCTCTCAGACTTATATTATCAAAAATATATTTTGGTATTTGTCTAAGTAAATGGCATATCAAAGTAATTAAATTAATATCCTATATTATATCCTAAATAAGATTTAAGGCTTGCACTCCAGAAGCCTTGTGGCATTAGACTGATCTGAGAAAGTACAAGGTCTGTCTCCAAAGTACAGTATGTGAAAAGGCAGGGATATCACACAAACACATTTTAGAAGATGAAATATTGAATGTAGACAGACAGGCAGACAAACAGAGAGAGAGACAGGCAGGCAGGCAGATATGATAGATAGATAGATAGATGATAGATATAGATATTTCTAAAATATTCTAATCAATCACAAACATCCCACATTAAATGTGAGATATGTAGATAACATAAATATACACATATATATACTTTCAGCCATAGTTTCTTCAGTCTCTGGGCATTTTGGGTGTTGGGTGAATTGCTCTTCAAAAAGTCTGTAGAGCTTAAGGAGATATGTGCTTCTCTTTGTCCCAACAAACAACCCTTTGTAGCCTGCTCTGCTGCCAATTAAGCACTTCCGTTGATCATCAGTGAAGGGTCAGGGGAACCAAAATTAATTCTTCCCTTGCTCATCTCTGCCTCTGTTAGTACCATTCCACTTTCTGCACCCCCACTTGCCTTCCCTTCTCTGTTCTCCCCCTCTTCAGAATCTGTAGCCATGATGCAGAAGCTGCTAGAGGGAGCTTTCTCCCACCTAAGCAGTGTGTGCCAAAAAGACTGTACACTCTAGTGCTGGGCAAGAACGATGCGATGCAGCTGTTCAAGGGGAAGGAGGGCTTGATCTAAGTTTAAACACAAGCAGATGTAGGCCCTTCTTGTCTCCTGATCCAAACTGTCCCCACAGTTATCCATAGATCACAGGTATATCTATACTAGACATGGGCACGACTCGGCGAAATTTTCATTTTCGTTTCCGTTTTTCGTTTCCGTTACGTAACGGAAACGGTAATGATAATTAAGCCATCAGAACTCGAACTCGAACCAAAAAAAGAAAAATTTGGTCAGGTTTTTCATTTTCGTTTGTGGCATCGTGGCGATCGTGCAATGCGAAGCACAGAAAAAGTTTTTAAAAGTTTTTTTTAAAAAAACCCGACTCCCGGCCAAAAAAGCAGGTGAAAATATGCCTGCCTGAGGCTTTGCCACTTACCAGAGGGGTGGTTTCTGGGGGAGTCCCTGGCCTTTCCCCCCTCTTCTCCTGTCCTGGGCTGCTTGCACCAGGCTGGGGGGGGGGGTCATCCTCGTCGTCTTGCCATGCCATGCGGTGTGGGGGGATCCAAAATGGCAACTGCAATTTTTCTTTTGAAATCGTGGTCAAAAAACACACCAAATCACCACAGAAACATGTGAAATTTATTTATTTTAAATGCCTGAATTTTAATAGTAGCAGCAGTGGGTTTTTTTATAGCAATAAAACCTCATATTGATTTTACTTTATTTTATTTTATTTTTATTTTTTCGACCTGCCCATTTGGGCTGGGCATGGGATGGGACCATGCAATTTTTTTGAACCATTCCACCAATGGCATCACCAGGTTTTCGACTGACTCTTCTGGATGTCTCAGAGGGCATAAAAAGCCGAGGCACCTTCCAGAAATTGCATTCGGGTGTATGGATGTGGTTGAGGGAGGAGGGCTGGCTGCTGGTGCTGGTGTGATCCGATCGAGATTGAGGAGGGAGGCTGGAGGCTTTAGGATTTAAGTTAGGCAGGCAGGGAGGGAATTGAATTTAGAAAATAATTTCTTTGATTCCCTGCAGCTTTGTCTGCTGAAGGGAATAGCAGTTTGTTCTTTATTTCTTCTCTGGCAGTTTGTGAGGATTTTTTTCTGATATTGGATAAAGGGGGAGGTTCGACTGGGAGTGGGAGGTGTGGATTTATTTTAAAAATATATTACATACTACCATTTATTTTCTATTTTCCCAACTTCAATTTGCTTTCACACACACACATTTGGGGTGCAAGCCAAGAACAGAACCTCTATCCTAAGTGATATCCTAACTGCCCACTCACCTGCCTGCCCGCCCGCGCCACCACCCGCCTGTGGCCTGCGCCGCCGCCTGTCCGCGCCTCCCCCCTGCTGCTGTCGCCACCCGCCCATGGCCCCCTGCCAGAGGCAAAGTCAAAGAGAACAAGTCAAAACTTTGGGTGATAAAGGGAATCTTTCCTTCTCATCAACTTGCCCCAAAATCAAGAATAAACACAAGTTTCATCAGTTTCTAAATAGAGCGGCAGCCTTTTGCTTTGGGACATCTAGTGTTCTCTTTGGGGAAGAGAAACGGATGAGTCTCCTGCTCCTGACTAGATTTGCCAGGTTTCAGGATGCTGGGTAAAGTTTCAGGAAGTTGACGTGCCACTTCGGATCTCCAGGCTGGGAGACAAATCTCAGGGTTAGAGGTAATTGTGGTGGAGGAAAGCTGATTTGTGCGTGAGAATTGGCTTTAAAAGTTGGTTTTCCCTGTGGGCAATGACAGCACATGGCCGCACACTGTCATCGCCTGTGGGGAAGATCCCTTTAGAGAGAGCCCCGTTCTCACCTCCTCACGCAGAAGCAAGAACAGGGCTCTCTCTAGACAGTTTTCCATACAGCCGATGACAGCTGGTGCCAGTTCACTCATCTGCACCACTAGGACATCTTCACTTATAGAATTTTGATTTTGTGCTGATGCAGCCTCTCATTCCAGGACACGAAAAACCTAGCTTCTCCTCTTCCTCCTCCTCCTCCTCCTCCTCCTGATTTTATGTGATCACACAGGTTTGACTCTTGTAGGTGATTGTTGAGATTTCATTTGGACTTAGGTCCTTTGTATCCGTTTCCTGGAAGAAACAAATGCAAATATCAGCACCGCAGCTGCTGATATGGTCCGATCCCTTCCCCTCCACAAACTGGACCAGACACTTACTGCTCATCCTGTGGCACCCACCAGCTGAGTTATCATAGCTGCACCCACTGTGGCAGCAGCTTCTTTTCCTCTCTCGACATGGCTCACCATTTGTTTGCAGGGCAGGATTTTTTTCTTTCCTGCCCCCACACTGAAGTGATCAGCTGTGCAGGGAGGCAGGGAGGAGCCAGCCAGGCACCTGCCACAATTGGTATTGCCACAATGACATCAGTGCCCTGGGACAACCAGTAAGTGGCTAGTCTGGTTTGGTGGGGGGGGGGTAGGACACTTGTAATGCCAATATTCATAATAATCATTTCTTGCAAGAAATGAATACAGAGGGGGCAAGTCTAATTTCAATTACATGAATTTTCTTTTCTTCTTGTAGCACTTGGGAGCCAGCATGTAGAACCACTCCTAATCACCAGTGGTCTGAAAAATAGGGGGAAGACTCTTTTCCTAAATTGCATCCTATAATCTATGCACCTTCCCTAACTCAGCCTTCCCAGGTCCAGCACAATCACCTCAGCCTTATCTGATCAATGGCCATGCTATTTGGGACTGATGGAGTCCAAAATCTCTGAAGGGAACCAGGCTGAAGCAATGACGATGTATTACATGGCTGTGCTCTATTGTTTCCAAAAGTTATTACAAAATAAAGGCCGAAATGAAAACCTGCTCTCAGACGCAGAAGACATTTTTGCTGGAGGTGTTCTGTGAAATACTCCCTCTTGTGAGGGAAATCTTTTAAATACTTTATGCTTTAGGTGGTTCTGGAGAGGTACAAAAGAATGAAATCTTCCTCATGAAAGCCAGCCACTTAAATTCGATAGATTGTCATGGCTGTCACTTTTCTCTTAATCTGGACCTCAACTGTGCAGCACTAGGATTTTCACACCTTCTGTGCCTCAAAGAGGATTGCATTCATTTTTCAGGCTAAGTCAGGATCAAAGAATATATCTTTCCTTCCTCTCCACCTCATAAATAGGACTCATATGGTGCCTGTTTGCTGACATGTTTACCTGTGGCCCTCCATGGCCCTCCAGGGATTGGCCACACTGGGAAACACAACTGTCACACTGATTGGGTGATTGCTTTCAGATGCACTGTAATGAATGCCTTAAAAACAAACAAACAGAAATATGTTTCTAAAACCAAGAAACATATCAATTTCAGAAGGACTGCTGACTGCACAGAAAGAGGATTAAAATGAAATCTGGGAACACAATAGAGCTTCAGAGCTTCTACGAGGGAAGTTGATACACATTTTATTGACTGAAAAGTTCTGGGTGTATTGGACGTGACTGTTTGTTTTCCTTAATGTGCATTATGAGGTCATGCCCCTTTGTTTCTCAGTAGTTATCTTGACAAAAGTACAACATGCGGTGGGTAAAACCAGTGGATACAGTAGGTGACCCTGCCCTCCTGCAGCGTAATCTGCTTCATGGCAATATTGCTTGCAACAGGGACTTATTTAGTGCAACTGATGGAATGGAGGCTGAGCAACAGGAACTAGAGATGGGCACAAAACGAAAATATAGTGTTTCATCTTGTTTTGCCTTTCAGTTTGTTTTGTTACTAATGAATTTTTAAAATAAATTTTGGAACAAAATGAAACAAAATGATGTGTTACTCTGTATGGCTTCCATGGGTCCTAGAGGCACCAATTTTTTGGGGGGTGGGTGGGTAGCTCCTTTGGACTCTTCCCCTTAAGCCTCCCAAATTTGGAGAGGTTTGGGGTTTAGGGAGTTGAGATATTAAACTCCAAAGGAGGTCCCCAGGGGGGAAAAATCATTTCTAATTAAATCGGGAAGTGCTTAATCAGGAAGAGTCCAAAGAAGCTATTTCCTCTGGGATTGAATCATTTTACTTCTAGAGGGGGAAATGGTGTTTCATTTCATTTTGTAACAAATTGGGTCCTACCGTTTTGCAACAAAATGACAAAACAGTGTTTCATTTTTTCTTTCGTGCCCATTTCTAAAACGAACTCATGCTTGGCAGAGGGGCTTCTGAGACATTATGACCTACAGTGACTAGTAGAGATGGGCACAAAATGAACTTTTGGTTCGTTTTATTATTTGTTATTCATTTTGTTACATAATGAAACGAATAACAAACTGCCCCCTCTATTAGAAATGAAACGAAATGAAATAGAAATTTCTATTTCATTTCAGTTCATTTCGATTGCTGGTGTCTCCTACCTGGTGCTGGTCCTTCCTGGTCCAGGCTGGCAAAAAAAAAAAAAAAGCCGACCGGCCCACGCTACATCTGGTAGGCGGACCACGTGGTTGGCACAAAAATAAAAATAAAAATAAAAATAAAAATACCAGCCCATGAACACCAGACCCAACCGATGTGTCACAGAACCGGGCCACGGGCCAGCAAAAGAAAAAAAGCCAACTGGCCTGTGTTACAGGTGGTAGGTGGGCCACGTGGGCAACACACAAAATTAAATTAAATTAAATTGAAAATAAATTTTAAAAGAGCCAGTGCTCGGGGCCCAGTACCGGTCCGTGAGCACTGGACCTGACCTGCGGGTCACCGAACTGGCCCATGGGCCATTTCCGCGTCCCGTGGGCTGGCAAAAGTTTTTTTTAAAAGCTGACCAGCACACAGTACAGCTGGTAGGCAGGCCACGTGGTCGGCAGTAAAAAATAAAAATAAAAATAAAAATAAAAAAGTAAAATAAAATGAAATGAAACTAAACCAATCTGGCCCGAGGGCCAGCAGGATTTAAAAAAAAGGAAAAATAATTTAAAAAAACCACTGGTGGGGTTTCTCTTATTTGTTTGAGATCTAGCACCCAAAATTTTCATGGAGTACCCCCTAGTTCTAGTGTTGTGCAATAGGGGAAACAGCTTTTCCTTATCTACTTTGTCCACACTGTGTATGATTTTATAAACTTCAATCAGGTCACCTCTTAGGTGCCATTGTAGCCTCAGATGGTAAGGAAGGTTTTCCAGTTCCCTAATCATCCTGGTTGCCCTTCTCTGCACTTTTTCCATTTCCAACATGCATTGCCTCTAACTTCAGCCCTCCAGATGTTTTGGACCACAACTTTCACAGTCCTTTGCCATTGGAAATACAGGCTTGGAGGGCCGAAGTTTGGACATGCCTAAGCAGGTGCCCGCTCAATAGGGCTGGGCTGGGAAGCATCAAACACCTGTTTGTACAGAGGACAAACTGGCACAAAATGTCAAACTGGCTGTTTGTGCCCATCTCTAGCTGGAAGTTCAGTTCCTCATTGTGGATCTCATAAGAACCAGCCTTGAATAAGATACAAAATCCCAGGGCATTCCCCAGAAGAAGCAAACGGCAAACCACTTCTGAGTACTGTCGACCTAGCATACCCTGGAAAGGGTCACTGTATATCAGAACTGATTTGACTGCTTGTGAGGATGATTATTAATTATATACCATGAAATACTAGAATTCAGAATTAAGGATGAATCCACTTTACACAAGCCGTCCCAGCTAGCTATACTCCTATCTCCAGGCCCAGGGACAGATTAAGACCTTGAGATGCACTAATCACTGAAAAGATTCTGTTGCCCTCTATGAATATACAGTAGGACCCCCATATCCACTGATTCATTATCCACTGATTCAGTTATCCATGGTTGGCAGTGGAAAAAACTGCAAAGCAAGCTACTGTCACAAAAAGCAGCTGTAAAGCAAGATACTGTTGTAAAACAGAAACCATAAAGCAATCTACTGCCACAAACAGAAGGTGTAAAGCAAGCTACTGTCGCAAAACAGCAGCCATAAGGCAAGCTACTGTCACAAAACAGCAGTTTTGGGGGGAATTTTGGTGTTCTCTCTTATCCACGGTTTTCATTATCCATGAGAAGGCCTGGAACCAATCCCCAGCGGATATTGGGGTCCTACTGCACTTTAATTGGATAGCACATGGCAAAAAAGAACCACATACAGTATACAAAATCATAGATACAAATTATTGGCTTCCACCCAATATTGTGCTTTCATGCTTTGGTTAATGTAAGCGGATTCAAAATTGCGTATAGAATGGGGAAGTACCTCAACATACCTCTAAATTCAACCCTATGCTGCTGTTACTCTCTGTTACTCTTCTAAGGTCTCAGCGAAGACCACAAATGGCTGTGTTGTGCCACAGGTTGAGAGAATTTACATAGTACTAGAATAAATGTCAGATTGTATCAACACTTCTGCCTCTTCCTGATTTGTTGAGGAATCCTGGCATTAAAAGCGATCCTCCTGACCCAGGGACAGGAGCTGAGTTCCCAGAAACAAAGATTAAACTATTTCTGTAGGAGTTTAGCAGTAAGTACTGGACCGCTCTCCTCTTAACGAACAGACAAAGAGGATTATACATAAATCCTTTGCTTGGAATTCTCTTTCCATACAGAGCAATTTTAGGTGAGCGCTATGTTTTATTTTTAAGCGCTATTCAGACAAGACTAAGACAGGATGTCAAGCTTCAGTGACTACATTCTGCGGTGAAGAATCCAAACACATTGAGGAAGCATCCTATAGGATATATTTGTCCTTTTCTCTTTGGCCTTCTTTGTATTTACTTCATTGAACATTTCTTGCTATTGCCAGAGTGTAGATGCACTCTGGAACCTGGGAAACCCAGTATACAGAACAATAAAAAAATCTGTGCTTCCCTTTCAAATTTGTGGTGCTGTTACAGAGATTTTTTGTACTGATACCAAACACCTCTCCTTTGTTTTTGCTTTTTTCAGATGTCACAATGACATTACCTGTGATGGAAAATCCAGTCTCCTCTTCACTTGGTGAAAGCAAAATCAATACCGTAACTATATTGTACCAGTATTTTCATATTGGAGACATTACATTTTGAATGTCACTACAGAAGCTTGTAACAACCATCAAAATGCCTCTTTCCTTTGCTCACTGGGACACCTTGGCAATATTCTATCTGATGCTGGTTTTCCAAAAAAGTCATTTTTGGAAGAATCATACTGATAATAACAAGCTCAGTGCAGAAAGCTCAAGTAAAAAGTTATCTCCAGGTTTTGCTTACGTCAGTCAGAAACAGAGTGTTGCCTTTTGCTGACATGTATTTACAAAGGCTGTTCCTAAGAAAGAAGTGACGGTTACAGCATTCCTGCCTAGGAGATTTGGGATATACTGTATATGGGAACCTTAAAGCCGTTAAGCACATGGGATGAGGAAAAGGTCTTGGTACCAGGTCCCCAGTGCCACGAGCCAAGGCCACAGCTCAGCAGATTATTCAGCATACTGGAAAACCCAACACCAGCCATGGTCCATTGGGTCCCGCCTTGGCCTGCTTCACCCTCATGAGCATTTTCTTCCCCTCCAATTCATTTTAAAAGCTCCCACGGTGAAGCAATCAACTTTCAGCAGCATCGCTCTCTGGAGCTTCATTGGGGAAGCCATTTTGGTTTTTTTTGAAAATGGAGTTGGCTACAAAATATGCCAGTAAAACACACATACACACAACATGCACACAGTTGGAAAGCAACCAGTGTGTGTTTGCATGGGGGGAGGGGAGGGACAAGTTGTGTGCTTCTGCTTATTAAGAATGTAAGTTACAGGCAGCATCACATAACACAGCGGGCCAAGTCCTGTTGAGCATCTACATATGTGCATCTTGAGGTTGCATGTGATGGTTGTGCTCACCCTGAAGTGGAAACACTATTGCTGAAGCGCTTCTGCTGGTGCCACCAATTGTGCAAAGGGAATAATTAACTCTGCATAGCCAATTGCACAATTGCAGCTAGCACTGATTTGTTGCTGGGCATAACTTCCAACAGGAACAGGATTCTGGCCAACTTATACAAAGCTTGGGAAGGAGTTGATTTCCATAAATCAGATGGCTGAGACCCTAATAAAATAACTTTCCCCCTTCTCCAGCCTTCTGTTAAAGCTAGAAATGATTGTTCATCTTCAGGCAGGTGACGCTCAGCCTGAAGATTTGTCTGGGATCTTTGGAGTGGGGGACGGGTCTCGAGAGGGCCTTTTTTGGAGCAAGAAAACTTTTGAAAAAACGGTAGAACAGAGAGCAGTTCAAAACCTCGTGCTGCCTGGAACAGGTCAGCAAAGAGCACCCTACTCTCTCAATCAAGCCGTGGAGCACTGCAACTTGGCCGAAAACATCACAAGCACCATTCTAGGGATCTGTAGATGCAATAATAGGGAAATAATTAACTATTTGCTTCCTTTCCATGACACCCCAAATCTTCTGCCAAGAGTGTCCACATCAACCTGCTGAAGAGTCCTGGGTCTCAGTTTTGGTGTGCATGCAGGCCCATGGTACAGCTGGAAAATGTGTGACATCTGGCCAAATATATCACAACAAGCTGACCTGGCTCAGGGCAAACTGAGTTGTGAACCAGGTATACCAGTGTGACTGCATTCATGACACTTACATACAGGAGAGCTTGCTTCAGTGGATGGATCTACCTTGGTGGAGGTGTTTTACTGAGCTTTCGGGTCTAAATCAAACCTACAGTGTTGGAAGAAAATGTAGTTTGGTTGATAAATGGTGAGATGTCTTTCTTTCTTCACTGGAGTAAATGGTCACAATTTCCAGGTTGGAATGTGTTCTCATCTAAAGTGGTCACTGAGTTTCTTTTGTTGAACTCAAATAAGAAATATTGAAAAGTGAAAAGAATGTATTAGATCCAGTATCTGCTAGGCAACTGGCAGCTTATAGATACATCACGTTCTGATCCTAATGTTATGTGATTTCTTAGAGACATTTCCTTTACAACTGGAAAAGCAGCCACTGAATGCTGGAAATTAAGCCATGCTGATGAGGCAGGAAGTGACCTTTCATAGAATCATGAAGTTGAATGGGGTCTATAATAAGTCCATCGAGTCTACCCCCCTTGTTCAGTCCAAGAATATTAAACCAAAGGATATGTCTCTCTGAAGATTCTCAGTCATCCAGATGAGTTTATCTGGAAGCTGAGTCATGGCAACTGGACTTCTTTTTTGAGATGTTGAAATGTTTCACTGCTCATCCAGACAGCTTTGTCAGCTGTTTCAGCATCTCAAGAAAAGAAGTCCAGTTGCCATGACTCAACTTCCTGATGAAGGGGTACATATGTCAGGCGTTTGTCCACATTTTTTTTCAACAACTCCAGCATTGGAGCCCTCACCACTTATCCAGGCTATTGGTTCCACTGCCACACTGATCTAACAGTTTAAAAGTTTCCCCCTGATATTCATCCCAAATCTGGTTTCCTGTAACTTGAGCCCATGGCTGCATGTCCTGAACCAGCTATCATTAAATGATGTAATTATTGTATTGGGGATGGGATATCGTTATAACATAAATTAGGTAATGAGTCTGATGTCCTTTCCTTGAAATTTTGAGTAAGTTTTCCCTGGTTTGATGGCAGCCTTTTCATCTTATTCTGTGGCATGAAGTCTTGAGTGACTGGGCCAAAATCCAACTGCCATGACACCACTGAACTCAGGCATGGAACTTGAAACAAGGGAATCTTGTACATCTTTTGATGAAAATTATACCCCATGCTGAAACTCAGAAATATATGCTTCTGGACAAGGTTCCTGTACCTTAAAAATAAAAGAGATTTCGTTAGTAATCAACTCAAACGAATAGCAGATTCCTTCCTGACTGGCTTTCTTTTCTAATCAATTCAAGTACTGTAGTTAAAAACAGCTATTAAGATAATGGAAATCTTTTCATTTTCAACCTGTTTCATGTATTTACAAAAGAGAATTTCTTTGATGTCTCGCCATGGTCCCAGCTTCTAATAAAATTTTCTCTTTCAAACCCCACTATTCAGCTTGCCACCCATGTGTGCATTTCTGATGGACCTGTTGGACAGATATCAAACTTCAGAACTTGCACATCCTGATAAAACAAATCTCTCTCAACAGCTCAAGAGTGCAAGGGTGGCACCCCCGTTGGGTTTGTTGACAGCAGCAGAACTGCCATCTCCTTTGGGGCCAGTCTTCTCATATTTTCAACTGTGCAGATCCGACACTCCGTACTAACTTTGTTCTTGTTATGAATAATATTCAGCTTGTTAGCAAGAGAGAACAAATGGATGCTTTAGCCGAGTTCTCTCCCTCGGCCCCACCCAGATTTTATTGTCACATCTGTGGAATAAATTTTCAAGTTCATGCAACTGCTCTGGGACTGGCAAAGTCTGAAGAACGTTGCTGTGAATAATTTCTGGGAAATTGTTTTTAACAACAACAACAACCCTCCTTCACTCCAGGTCACCCACAGTGTTAGATGTGTAATCCAGTCCATCACAAGAGCCACCCATCCCCCCCCCCCCAAATCTGCAGATTCTCCAGTAAACCAAACTTTATCCATGACACAATGTGAGCCTTCTAAAAAGAATATGTGGGTAATTATTTTTCAGGTTTTTGAGATGAACCCAAAATGGCCTTGTATTCAGCATTCTGTTCCTAGTGTTCAGATATGTTGGTTGAATAGTTCCCTGTGCGTAATTACATTGTAACAGAGCAACACTCGATGTAGCAGTCACTGAACTATTATTTTTCCAATCTGCCTGGAAGGCCTGAATTTCCCCATAATAATGAAATGTTTGAATGGTCAACTGGCATTGGCATAAAGAAACCAGCCCTCTCTTGCATGTTGATGGTGTCACCTGATATTTTCTATCAAAAAATTATGTGGCACCCTAAGGTGTACATCTTAAAGATTAGGTTAAATGTAACTTAAGATAATACCTGTCAAGTTTTGGAATTGAAAATGAGGGAAATTTTCCAACACCTGAATATATGTAACTTAAGCTCCAAATTGTTTCTCATCATCATTGTCATCGCCATTTTTGTTGTCATCGTTATCATCGTCATCATCATCATCATCAATGAAAACTTTCCAATTTAGCTGGCAAGCACGGCCAGTGAGCAGACAAACAAGGTTGGGGGGGAGTGGTGTGATGCTGCCCCACCGGAGACGAGACAAATGAGGTGCAGGGAGGAGGTGGCACAATGCCGCAGGTGGCCTGTCAGCCACTGGGAGAGGAAACAGATGGGGAGAGGCCCACCGTGCACTGTGAGCGGGCAGGCACAGCGAGGGAATGAGAAAGTTGGGTAATGGGTGGCCACAAACCAGCCTGGTAAGAAGAACAGAACAGGCTCCCCCCCCCGCCCCCCAGCCGAAGAGCAAAGAGGCCACATGAGCAGAGGGGCCCTGCTTTAAGGGCAGGAGCTTCGCCCCATCGCACTTGCACACGTCATGATGTTTGGGGCAGCAGCCGGTTTGGCAGTGCTTCACCCGAAGGGGGCAAAACTGTCCCGTGTCTGGAGGAGCCGGTGCGGAATGTGCCCATTAGCTCACCACTGGTCAGAGCGACCAATATGGGACATTTCTGGGAATATAAATCTCCAGGAAGATGGCGGGAAATAGGGGTAAAATACATGAGTTCTCCAGGCAAAATGGGAGACTTTAACAGGTCTGCTTAAGATGCAGTTAAGTCCAACTGCTGGCCTTTCGGAAGGCATTAAAAACTTTTCTCTTCCGAGAGGCCTTTGGCGAACCCTAGTTTTCTTTTCTTTTTTTCTCCGCCATCAATAGGTTGTTTTAAGAATCTATTTATCAGGCTCATCGCCTCTGGTGATGCTAGGGTGTGCCTGTTTTAACTGTTTTATATAGTATTGTTATTGCATTGCTTGTTGTTCCTTATTGTATATTGGTTCTTTGGTTGTTAGCCGCCTAGAGTTCGTTCTCAAAGATAGGCGGGATACAAATGCAATAATAAATAAATAAATAAAATAAAAAAACTGAATTTATTGTGACTTGCTGTCATGCCAGACAACTGATGAACAAAGTGTATTCAGAATAGCCATGTACATTGTCTTTGGGCTATTGTGCTAAAGTAGATTAAATGAGGAACATTTGTGACTACAGGACAGGGCAGAGCAGAGAAATCCATTTTGAGGGAGACAAATGCTACAAAGAGTCTTCCTATCCCATTCAACTTTTGTAGGGTTAAATGAAAAAAAGTTGAGGAAAAGGGAAGTGGAAAACAATACCATGGGATGGGTGATGGTGCCAATGAAGCTGAGCACTAATGAAAGCATTGAATCAAGCCTAAGATCTTCCCGGAACCTTCCAAACACTGGAGCACTAACCGAGATTGCCGGACAATGGCCCAAATCTTACTGCTTAGCATAATAGATCACTATGGAATAGGCATTAGAATCCACTAAGCAGCAGCGTTTTGGCCAGTGCATATGTGCTCCAGCAGCTACTCTTCAGCATTCCACAGAGCTGTGGAGAATCATAATTTCTCTTGCAGGGTCCAGGACAGCTTGGCCCCAATCTCTATGCCTTTCCACAAAGTGGACCATAAGCATTTGCTCCTCCCTGTTTCAGAGTCTTAGGGTTCCTTGCTATTTACTGGTGGAGTGCACCACTCTTGTGTTGTACATGTGACTACTGAGGAGGAATGCTCGCTTTGAGGGTTGGCAGTCAGGCCAACAGAAAGCCTCCTATGCGTTGCTTAAGCAAATCCATTCAGGAACAGTGCAGGAGAACTTTTTCCTATCCTTGGTGATAGAAGCCCTGAGAGTTGGTGTCTGTGTGCGTACAAGTCTGCATCTGTCCAGCTAAAATGGAGATGGAACAAATAGGAATTGACCTCCAAGCAGGGGGCTAGATGAGCCTTAAAACAGTGGATCTAAAAAGGGTGGGGAGACACTTGATCCCAACTGTGTCTCCACCAACCGCATTTGTTCAGCTGACGTGCTACATGTGTTGGTGCTGTGTTCTAACACCAGAAAGTTGATTTGCACAAAGCAAATGCTCTGATGATTGAAATGCAGTAGTACGCCAATATCTGCTGATTCAGCATCCACTATTCAGTAATGTGTGGCTGGCTGCCAAAAAAATAAATATTGCATAATTATTAGATAAATTGCTGTCACAAAAGGGTGCCACAAGGCAGGTTACTGTCGCAAATCGCTGTAAGTGGCTGCCGCAAATAGTTTAAAAATGCGGCTCCAGATTTGGGGATTATTGGGGGGTGGTACATTTGATTTGGGGGGAACTGAAAGGGCATTCACTCTTATATGTAGATTTTGGTATCCACAGGGAGGCCCAGAACCAATTCCCCATGGATGTGGGGGTGCTACTGCATGTGTGGGCTCAGCCATTTTCCTCAACCAGCCTGATGAAAACTATTTCCCTGTAGCAAGTCATCTTCACCTGTCTGAAATATTTGGAACATAGATTTGCCACCATCTAATCCTGGACTTCCCCTGAAACCAACCAGGATGTAACACAATGATGAGGTGATTTGTGGCATCACGGCAGTGAACCAGACAGAGAGGTCCCATTCTTTTCTTTCCAAACTGAACATCTGCCATGGGAATTGCTTGTGACTAGAGATGGTTATGGAACGAACATTTTTTCATTTCCGTTATTCGTTAGTCGTTCCATTACATAACGAAACGACAAACGAAAATTGTGATGAAAATGCAACGAAACGAACAGAACCACAAAAATTGTGGTCATAGTTTCATTTCCATTAATGGTGACGCGCAATGAAATGAGCTGTTTTAAATGTTAAAAAACGCCCTGAACATCCGTAAAGACACAGTGATAATTATTTCTATTGTCTGATAATACCTACCAGGGGGGTTGGGGTCCTTAAAAGGTGCATTTATGTCTTTTCTCAGATCGCTGCATTTTTTTCCCTTTAAGGGGAGTTAGGGGACATCGACCCAAAATGGCTCCCAGATGCCTAATATTGATTGATTTCTTGGGTATTAAAATACCCTGGATATCTGTAAAAACACAGCGATAATGCGATAATTATTTGAAATTATTACGTACCAGGGGGTTGGGGTCCTTAAAACGTTTGTTTTTGTCTTCTCCCATCGCGATGTATTTTTCTTTTCCCTTTAAAATGGATGTCGCCACCAGCCACCAAATGGAGGCAAGCCATGTAATGGGATCATGGGCAGGTCTGGCAGCCACAGAGGGCATAAAAAGCTCTGGCAGCCCCCGTCCTCCTTGCAGTATCTGGTGGGAGTTAGGGTGGGATTGCTGTCTCTTGACTCTAGCTTCAGTCCTGCAGCCTCCCTGTGTGCGTGCGTGTGTGCGTACCTCTCGGTGAGTACCCTCCCCTGTCCCGCACTGCAGTCACTCTGTGGCTGCCTTGCACCCTGGGCAATGCCCGCTGCTGCCTTTGCAGCCTCCCTGCGTACTTAGTCTATACTGTGTCTCTGCCAGCATCCATTTTTTTAGTGTTTTCCCTCTAGTCTGGGGTGTTGGGGGACGCCCGCACAAGGAAATGCTCTAAAAATCGCGCAAAAAGCAGGTAGAAACGACAAGTGAAAAAACGAAAAACAGAAACACTTTTTCCCCCAAAAATTCATGACAAACGGAAACAAACCGAAACAGACCTCTCAACGACAAACAAAAAACCGAAACACCATTTTTTTTATTCGTGCTCATCTCTACTTGTGACACAGGGCCTTCATTTTTGCTACATCCCTATGGTTACACAAAAAGGTATGTTTTCCTCCAAATGGGTGCAAAACTTGCACTTTTAGTTAATTGTGGGAGGAATGAAAGAATGCATTGAAGCAATACAATTCATTTAAAAAAATGCAAGCTAATATCTGTACAGTCACCCCCCCGCCATTTCACGGTTCAGGTACCGCGGTCCCACTACATCGGGGGATCGCAGTACCTGCACCATGGGGGGGCGGGGGGCCATTGGGTCACTCTGTGCCACCCCTCTGCACTCCTCTGCAAAGCCTCGGAGCCATGCGGGGGTAGGGGCGGGGGCAATCGGGTTGCTCAGTGCCGCCCCTCCACAAAGCCTCAGAGCTGCACGGGGGGGCAGCGGGGGCAATTGGGTCACTCCGCACCACCCCCGCGCTCCTCTGAGAAGCCTCGGGGCCGTGCAGGGGGAGGGGTGGCAATCTCCACTGAAATGCATTGAATCAATGGATTTCAATGGATAAATTTTTCCCATTGGAAAGCATTGAGCCAATATTTTCCAATACATTTCAATGGAGACAGCCCTGGATAAGAAGTCTCAGGCGGTGTGGGCGTGCGGCAGTGGGAGGTCAGATCCCCCTGCCGCCACCGGCATGCACCGGCCCAAGACTTCTCAGACAGGCGCATGATCGCCCCCTGCCCCCAGGCCCCCCACCTGCTTCTGCATATCATGGATTTTCATGCATTGTGGGTGGGGTGGGTCTCCAACCTCCGAGATGGATGGGGGGTTACTGTACATGGGGGTTGCGGGGGCGGGGGATAAGAATTTTCCAATCACACCCCATTTGTTTAAAAGACAAAACCACAGCCCAGACACAGAATGGATAGAGGCAGAAAAGACAGAGAAAACCTGAAGAGAGCATCGATGTGTAGCTTCCTCCTTTAAGATATTCCATGTAACGGTGGGAAAAGGTAAAACATGATTGACAGGTGGCAAGTTTTAGGCGTTCAACTGTGTCCTTGACAAGATAAAAGATTCAGGCTGAAGCTTGCATTTAGGGCCTTCTGACCTCTTTCTCAGTCTTCTCCTCAAAATAAAAGAATACCTAAGGATGACTTCCTGCTACCACTGCCTTCACCCAAGCCACTGTCTTCCCAGATGCTGCTGACTCATCGCTCAACTCTTCCACAGAAGCATTGCCGTTCATCTTTCTGCTCATTCCTCACATATATTACACCACCACTGGAAACAAAGAATGTCACCTCTGCCGTGGGAGAGAAGCAACCAAATCTAGAGAGATCACTCGCCGTTTTGCTCAGTTGAAGCTGTTCGGAAGGCTATTACGCCCATTGGCGTGCTTTCCCTGAGGAAAATCAGCACAGTTATTCAGAGTGCTTCCGTTCCCTTGAAAAATTACAAAGAGTGAAGTCTATTCTATAAGTTTTGTATCCAAGTATCTTTTGCTCATCGTTGAACTATTTTTCTGTTTTGCTAGCAAGGAACTGAATGCCAGCACAGAACTTCTCCCTGTTTCTTTTAAAATAATTACTTCCCACCCCACATCCAGGGATCTCAGGGTGATACAAGAAATAAACAGCATCAAACAATTTGTAGATGGCTGGAGAGCTTGATGCCTTAGGTCTCTGGCTTCAGAGACAGAGGTTGGGAGTTTGATAGAAACCTCTCTACAGATATGCAAGAAACGTTTCACTACGCATCTAAGTAGCTGGATGAGTAGTGAAACGTTTCAGTCTCTCAAGAAAAGATGTCCAGTTGCCATGACTTACCTTCCAGATCAGCATGCGAGTTGTGTCCAAATTGAATTTACAGGTTACTGATAGTAACAGGGTTCATTAGCTTAGACTCAAAACCTCCGCAGCCCCTCATCTGAATGTAGCACAAACCCATTCACTGATTTCTCATGCTTTCCAACCACTCCATTTTCTCCTCAGATTCAAACTCATCTTGTCCTGTCTTTGTTTTATGTACTAAAAACATAATTTTAATTCTTTACTCTTAATTCCCATGTTAGTTTAATTAATTTGAATTGTACTAAGATTAACTCAATTAAAATTAATATACAGTGGTACGTTGTATAAAGGAATTAATGCATTGAAAACTGATTAATCCCTAATTGCGACTGTTTTTCTGTTGTACGGATTTGCCCCATAGGCAATTCTGTTAAGCGGAAATTATTTCCTTTAAGTGGATTTTCTCTTAAACAAGCCGCTTGTTATACGAGGGTCCACTGTATTTAGTTATAGGTTTGTTTTCTGAAATTATTGTGGGGTTGTTGTTGTTTTTTTTTGTTTATTGGTTGTTATAGCTTTCTGATATGTAATTGGTTTTTCTCTTGTAAGCTGCCTCGAGTGGCCAGACGACCAGATGGGCGGGATATAAATCTAATAAATAAAATGAAATGAAATGTTTGCAGAAACAAAAACAGCTCCCTAAAGAAGTAATAAAGTATAAAATAGCAGCCAAAATCCTGTTGTGCTGTCATGCAAATGGTGTAACAAAGTTTCTGTCAGACATTAGTTAGTAAAATATATGTATTAGACAGGATGTTTTATATATATATCTGATATGTATTTAATTGATTTAAAGATGGAGTCTGTAAAAGTGCAAAGTCACAGTGACTCAATGTATAGTTTTTTTCTAATGGAGTGCAGATGTTAAGAATGAGCATAATGAATTTTGGCTGATGCAAGGGACTGCAATAGCTATGAGGTAATGTCATTCATGATTGGACCGACATGTGTATAAAACTGTTCTATAAATCATTGTTCATTGGGCCTTCTGTGAATAAGGCACGCACTTTGTTTCTTTGCCATATATTCTGTCATATGTACTGAATGCTGTTATGCTGTTATGCTGTTGTATAAGTTCTTTATTTGTATAAGTTCTGTGATGCTTTGATATGTTTTTGTTGATATGTAATATAGCTGTTTGGTTTTAAGAAATCTCTGTCTCTGGCTAACTATTTATTCAATAAGTATTTCCTTCCGCTGGCTGATTAAATAGCACAAAACTCTGACAATTTTTAATCTGATTGATTTGTTTTTCTTCCTCCCCTCCTGTGCCTCAACTGTTAGTTTTCTCCGATCTTGATCTGTCTGCCTCCAGCTAACAAGGAACTGAGCTTTTCACTTCCAAAACTGCGATGGCTATCCCTGTATCTGCAAGTTGATTAAAGTGTAAACTGATTGTTTCCTTTCCTGATTAAGTAGGAATGTGGAGGTTATTTTTAATATATTTTCCTTCCTCCCGCTGATCAGCTGTTGAGCTTATCTGTCTGATCTCTCTGTGCTGCAGCTAGCCCTTAGGTTGTTTACAGAAGGTTCTTCATTTGAAAGCAGATTGTTTGGAAGGTTTAAGGAGGGTATTTGATTTAGGGCATGGGGCTCCCTGTCAAATAAAAAAGGAAAGTTCCCCATTATTTATAGCCTTACGAATCATTTTGTTTTGGGATGAAAATTATTTTACAAATCTGTTATTAATGAAATGAAACATAATGAAGACTGAAATGAAATGCAAAGAAATGCAACACTGCATTTCTGTTTCATGTCCACCCTTGATCCTGACATAAATCTCAGTGACCTCAGCGGGGATCAGTAGACTGATGCAAGCTAGGTACATAAATACCTAGTTAAGTCCTATTATAGAAATACATTTTCATCAATTTCCATTAAGTTTTATGTATTAAACAAGCATTGTTGTGACAATTAGCCTATATAGATTTGTAGAATTGAAAGGTCATATAGTTTTAGCTCTCACTGATTTAAGCTCCATAAATACACCTAGAAGTAAACTGCTATCTATCTATCTATCTATCTATCTATCTATCTATCTATCTATCTA
>JAHTLZ010003547.1:39453973-39467310 GCA_023846285.1 Phrynocephalus versicolor
AGCAACGGAGCCAGGGGCAGGTAGGCTGGGCAGGTGGCTGGTGGGGTAAGGAGGGCAGGCAAAACATAAAATTGCAAGCTGGTGCCTCTATCTGGTATGGGGAAGGGCCAGCTGGTGGGGGTGCATGACAGGCTGAGCCAGTGGGGAGAAGAGGCTGCAGGCCACTCGCAATGTGTAAAGAGGCCACATTTGGCCCCTGGGCCTGACTTTGGACATGCCTGCTGTAGGTAGTACTAGATGATTGTCAGTGATGGAGGGGGGGGGGAAACTGCCCACACTCTATGGACCAAGTTACTAACAGGAGACAGTGGCGATAATAACCAGTTACTAACAGGAGACAAGGAAAAGGCAGAATTATTCAACACCTTCTTTGCCTCTGTTTTCTCCAAAAAGGAAGAAAGAGATCCACTGGGACAAAGACTAGATGAAGTAGGATGGGAATTACAACATAGAATAGGTAGAGAGCTGGTACAGGAACACCTGGAAACATTAAATGAATTTAAGTCTCCTGGGCCAGATGAATCACACCCAAGGATATTAAAAGAACTGGCGGAAGTAATTTCAGGACCATTGGCAATAATATTTGAGAAGTCCTGGAGGACAGGGGAAGTCCCCATCAACTGGAGGAGGGCTAATGTTGTCCCCATCTTCAAAAAGGGGGGAAAAAGAGGACACAAATAATTACCGCCCAGTCAGCTTGACTTCAGTTCCTGGAAAGATCCTAGAGCAGATTATTAAACAGTCAGTATGCAATTATTTAGCAAATAATGCTGTCATTACAAGAAGTCAACACGGGTTTCTTAAAAACAAGTCATGTCAGACTAATTTGATCTCGTTCTTTGATAGAATTACAGGGGAATGCTGTGGAAATTGTTTATCTGGACTTTAGTAAGGACTTTGAGAAGGTTTCCCATGGTATTCTTGCTAAGAAGTTAGTAGAAAGTGGGATAGATAGTGCTACTGTTAGGTGGATTTGTAATTGGTTGACTGATCGCACCCAAAGGGTGACCATAAATGGCCTCTCTTCAGCTTGGAGAGATGTGACCAGTGGGGTGCCCCAGGGTTCTGTTCTGGGTCCAGTGCTGTTCAATATCTTTATCAATGACTTGTAGGAAGGAATAGAGAGTATGCTAATTAAATTTGCAGATGATACCAAATTTGGAGGGGCTAATAATTCCCTAGAGGATAGGATGGAAATCCAAAAAGACCTTGACAGAGTGCTGGGCCAAAGCTAACGAAATGGATTTCAACAGAGGGAAATGTAGGGTACTACATTTAGGTAAAAAAAAAATGAATTCACAAATATAAGATGTGGGATACTTGGCTAGAGGATAGTACCTGTGAAAGGGATTTGGGAGTCTTGGTGGACCACAAATTGAACATGATCAGCAGTGTGATGCGGCGGACAGGAAAGCCAATGCGATTCTTGGTTGTATCAACAGAACCATAGTGTCTAGATCAAGGGAAGTGATACTACCACTCTATTCTGCTCTTATCAGACCCCACCTGGAGTACTGTGTCCAGTTCTGTGCGCCTCAATTTAAAAAGGATGTTGACAACCTCGAGCGGGTGCAGAGGAGGGCTACCAGGATGTTTGAGGGTATGGAGGAAATGTCTTATGAGGAACGGCTTAGGGAACTGGGAATGTTTAGCTTTCCAAAAAGAAGACTGAGAGGGGATATGATAGCTATGTTTAAATATTTGAAATTGGAACAGGTTTGTTTTCCATGGCTTCAGAGACTCAGGGCAATGGTTTCAAACTACAGGAAAAGAGATTCCATTTGAACATTAGGAAGAACTTCATGACAGTTAGAGCTATTCGGCAGTGGAATATGCTGCCACAGAGGGTGGTGGAGTCTCCTTCTTTGGAGGTTTATAAAAAGGCTGGATGGCCATCTGTCAGAAATATTGTGATTTGGGTTCCTGCATGGCAGGGGGTTGGACTAGATTGCCCTTGAGGTCTCTTCCAACTCTATGATTCTATGATTCTATGATTCATAAGTTTGCAAAGCCAGAAGTGACAGTTACTACTGAGTATTTCCAAAAGTGAAAATTGGACGCAAATGTGGATGCTGCTGCTGCAGAGAGGAACTGTGGAGGAATTTCAACGAAAACTATTGGAAATTCTCCTACACAGCCTGACTCACTCCGGCGTATGTTTGAGGGAAATGAAATGAAGTGTAATTTTGAATAATAGAAGTTAATTTTGTGGCTTTTAAACTCTGCTTTATAGTACGGTAATTGCTATAAGCATCACCCAAAAACTATTATCTTTCAATTCGCAGCCGATCTCATTTGTCTTGAGCTAGCTAAATCAGTTATGCATGTCTTAATCTTTGACATAATCTATGAAGAGACTATTTCCCCAGGTATGGCGTATTTATCTTCATTTCATCAAGCGACAACACAGATTTGTATGGCCCTGGTTTTTCCCAGCATCATATGTTTAACCATTTCTGTACTCTGCCCATCTTGACATGAACACCCTTTGCAAAAGAGTGCCAGCCATCACAGGCTGGGATCTGGAAGGTGGGAGGGACACAGTGTAGGCCAAGGCAGAAGATTGCTCTTGTGGGGTCCAACACAATTTAGATCCAGAAATGTTCTAATGTACTGTAGTACAGATGGGCACGAAACAAACAATTTTTCATTTACATTTTTGTTTTTTGTTTTGTTACATAACAAAATGACAAATTTTGTCTCTAAAATGAAACGAAACGAACAGAAACACCGGAAATTTTGTCGTGTGTTTCATTTCCTTTACTGCAATATGAGTGAATTGCTTAAAATCCTAAAAAATCACAAAAAATGAAATAAGTGGTAATGAAATGGTAACAAAATGAATGAAAACGAAAACAATTTTTTGCAGAAATTCACGAAAAACGGAAACGAACCGAAACGGACCCTCTAAAAGACAAACGACAAACAAAATGCCATTTTTGATTCGTGCCCATCTCTATACTGTAGAGTAAATTAGAGGCCCCTGGACCTAAAACGTCAATGCACTCTCAAAGATAAACAGAGTAAGTTGGCCTCCTAATGAGATTTTGGGGGGCAAGATTATTTTCTGATAAATCTCAGGATCTCATTTTTAGGGGGAGCAGCAAATCTTGCTGCTGTCAAAGGAGTTCCAGGGCAGCAAGACTGGAGATGCTGTTGAAAATGGGAAATGTCTGAAGCACTCTTCACTTCCCTACTAGTACGGCCTTTATAAGACTGGATCTTTAATTATAAGGAAGGGCAAATCCACTGGGAAGAAAGAACATCTTTCCTTGATTTAATGCTTGCAATACAATTGTCGAGAGACCCAGCCTTATTCACATGTCTCAGAGCTGAACCCAGTCTGCTCTTCTAATTGTCCTTGCCTCCCAATTTTTGCATTTTAGTTCTTAGCTTGGAGGGAGGAGGACCAAGGGGTAATACAAAAGTGACAGTCGGAGAATGGGGGGAAGGCATCAGAAGTAGCCAGGGAGGGGTTGAGATCAGGGGCTCCCTGTCCCTCCATCCTGCCTTCCTTTTTTCCTTGAGATCCTTCCCAGGGAGATCTTCTTGGCAATCCTGGTGCTGAAATGGAGCTCTGGACTCCCTGCATTTTCCTTTCATGCCATTTTTAAGGGGGAAGGGAGGAATTTCTTTTCCTCAGCCAGTCCGCTTGCTGGGATGTTGAGATGGGGAGAGGGGAAAACATGCCAAGGGGGGGGGGGGAATGGTCTTTCTGCCCTTGGGGAGTTAGAGAACAGCCTGGGAAAACCACCCGACACCCTGGAATTGGCCTTCTTGGTTCCTCCATGGAAAAGAAACAATCATCCAGTTTTGTGTGTATGTATGTGTGTGTGTGTGGGGGGGGATGAAATAGTTGGGTTTGATCTCTGTAGGGGAGGGGATGCCATGGATTCCCTTTGAAGATCTCCAGCAGCTTCACCCAGCCTCACCTAGACTCTGCCTCCCTCCCACCAGGGTGCAACCACAACGCCCCCTGTCCCCCTGGCTGGGAGCTGTTCTGTTGGGGCATGAGTGCCTCCTCTCGAGGTGCTGCCAGGGAAGCCTCTGCTGGTGGAAGGGCACATGGCTTCCTCCCCCTCCTCCCCAGCTAATCGGTGCCCCCAATTGCTGTGCCCCCTGGGGGCAAATGCCCTCTTCCATCCCTCCTTAGTTACGCCAGTGACCAAGGATATTTATTTTCATCATGTAACACACACACACACACAGAGAGAGAGAGAGAGAGAGAGAGAGAGAGAGAGAGAACGCACACACACACAAGCCAAAGTCCCATCATTTAAGGCAAAGCTGTGACCACACTGGCAATATGAATTGACTTCTCTTTAGACTTTTAAAAAATCAGATTTAAGTCATGTATGTCAACCATGATCACTGATTATTGGTGTTCATTGATAGTCAATCCTTAGGAATTACGCCTTGTTGGCGCTTCGGGATGCAATAGGGTTTTTTGTTATATGTCTTCTTTTATATTGTTATTTATTATTACCTGTTGATTATTGTTTGTACTACAAACTACTATTGTCCTGTTTCGGCGCTTGTTTGCCCGATTGTACGGCGCTTAGAGTTCTGTTTAGAAGATAAGCGGGATATAAATATAACAATAAATTAATAAATAAAATAAACCACTGACCATGTTCACGTGCACTGAATAAAAACTGATTTATTTCTGGTGCTTTGGGTATTGACACTGCTGAAATTGACTCATTGCCCTACTGTTTCAGGAGTATTGTTGAATAATTTTATTTTGTTTTATTTTATTTTAAAAAGATTATGTGATCCATTGATAAATCAAGGGTCTAGAAGGTGCCTCTTCTCTTCTTTTCTCTTCTCTTCTTTTCTCTTCTCTTCTCTTCTTTCTTTCTTTCTTTCTTTCTTTCTTTCTTTCTTTCTTTTTTAGAGGGGTTAACGGGAGACCAGGTACTTGTAAAATGCACTTAGGTGGGCACGTGGAGACCTGATCACAGCCCCTTCCTTCTCGACTCCGCCCCAGAGCCTGCAGCCCACCGGGCTGTCAGGCTATGGGGCGGAGGGCAGTGAGACGGGGCTGGGATCCGGCCTCCGCACACAGAGACCAGATCGCAGCCCCTTCCTTCTCGACTCCGCCACAGAGCCTGCAGCCCGGTCGAGAAAGAAGGGGCTGTAAGACCGCGGCTCGATCTCCTCCGCGCTGGGTGGCGGCCGGGCAGCTGTCACCCGGGGAGGAGGAGATCGGCTGAGCCTCACGGGGAAGCAAAGTCCCCCCTTCTCCCCTCTGCATGCAGAGTGGTGAAGGGGGGGTCAGAAAGGAATCTTGCTGCTACCTTCGGGAGGCTGGAAATGAGTTTAAAGCTCGCTCTTCCCTCCATCCCATGTGGTGGTGGGGAGAGCGGGCTGTTCAAAATTCTTTCCAGGGTCCCAATCCCGAAGATAGCACCAAGCAGCTGCTTGCTGCTACCTTCGGGGGCCTGGAAAGGAGTTTAAACAGTGTGCTCTCACCACCACCACACGGGGTGGAGGGAAGAAGAGAGTGCTTTCTCCCCCACTTCCCCTCTCCCGGAGCTAGCGCACAGCAGCTGCTCGGTGCTAGCTTTGGGAGGGGAGAAGATTTAAAAAGCCTGCTCTCTCCTCCCACCTGATGGGGTGGGGGAAGAGCGGGTTTTTTAAATCTCCCCCCCAGCCCTCCCGGGCACCGCCGGCACCATCAAGCTGGCCAGGAGAGCGCTCCTGTGGCTGCTGGACTTTCCTCCTGGCCCAGCCCCGGGAGGGCTCCCCGCAGCTGCGGAAATGCTTTTCCAGCGGGTGCAAAAAAAGGCACCCAAAAAACGGAGCGGGCCCCCGGGGCCTGAAAAAAGGAAATGACCCAAAGCAGGCCCCAGGGCCTGAATAACGAGCACAAAATGCCATTTTGGCATTTCGTGCCCATCTCTTTATTATTATTATTATTATTATTATTATTATTATTATTATTATTATTATTATTATTATTATTATTATTATTATTATTATTATTATTATTGGAACAATCATTTGATCATCCTGCAACTGGACTGCAGCAATTCTCTGCAATGTTGTGTTTTACCATTTTTTCTGGGTTACCAAATGCTTTGCAGAGGTAGGATGGAGGTTTTATTCTGAGTGACCTTCCCACACATACATAATTGCAATCTCATGAACTATAAAAGGAAAAATCCTGCTCTATGCTGCTTCTGGTAGGTCCTGGATATGGGATGCCCAAATATTTGGGCATCCATAAATCCT
Organism: Phrynocephalus versicolor; assembly: GCA_023846285.1. NCBI lineage: Eukaryota > Metazoa > Chordata > Lepidosauria > Squamata > Agamidae > Phrynocephalus > Phrynocephalus versicolor. The sequence continues at coordinate 39,460,211 of JAHTLZ010003547.1, forward strand.
ATGATCCATTCCCACTGTCCCAGGGAAATCACAGACCAAGGGTTCTAGAAACTGTTCTAAAGGCTGGTGCCCCATTTAGCCAAAGGGGTTTGAAACTCAACATTTTCATGACATGCCCGAAGACCATGGATTGCATGAAGGTGCCTGGTGAAGCAGACTACAGACCATAAAATCATATGCCATAATAAATGCTAGTCTTTTAAAATTTCCTAGCTTGGTACTCTAGTCCATGATCTGTGTCACTTCCTCGTGGATTGTGCCATAAGTTCATTCTTTCCCACTTCAGCACTAAACTCTGCAGTTTGCATGTTTTCGAAACCCTTATTTATTTACTTCATCTCAAAATGATTTTTTAAAGGATTTTCTCTAAAAATCGTAACCTCACTGTGTTGTTGTTATTGTTGTTGGCAATCCAAGAACTCATCAGATACTCCTGAAAGTCACTTGTGCATTACTAAATTCTGCCCACATTGTTGCAGACTGGCAAATAACTGATAATGCTCAAACCCATACACTTCCTGCTTCCCATGGATTGTTGTCTTGCATGAACTGACCTCTTAGTTCAGGCACTATTTATATCAATGTATTTCAGGTCAGGAAATGGAACTGAGAATGGAAGGTTTCTTGATGTGATTTTGCCTTTGAATGAGAAGTGAAAAATAACGGTGCTAGCTGGGACAACAGCACTCCATTCCCTGACATTTCAGGGCCAAACCCCCCAAACTATTGTTGGCCCCAAATGTGTGTGTTGTGTCCTTATAGTCATGACTGAGTCTTCATGACCCCATGTCAATGGAGTTTTCTTGGCAGGAATATGGGAGTGGTTTGCCAGTTCCTACTCCAGGCACCTACAGTACCTGTCATTCCCTGGTGGTCTCCCATCCAAGTACTAACCAGGGCCCACCCTGCTTAGCTTCTGAAATCAGGTGGGATCAGATGTAGGGCATCTAGGCAGCTCTGGCCCCAAATAGAGTCAGGCAAAAGTTTGAGGAGTTACCAAGATTTGTAAAACACAGTGTGGCCAACACTGGAATATTGTCATGTCAAAAAGGTAGGAACAGCTGGAATGGACTGAGGAGAAACTCAGCGGGTCCTGGTATAGTAACACCTCGTAAGACGAATGCCCCTTGAGACAAAAAAATCATAAGACGAATGAAATATCTGGGAATAGGAAAACCTTGTAAGATGAATTTTCCTATGGGATGTTTCGCAAGACGAATTCAGTGCATTCCTATGGGGTCCACATTAAACCATGCTTTGTAGGGCAAATATTTTGTAGGACAAACTGACATATAGAATGAATTAAATTCATCTTAAGTGGTACCACTGTACTTGGACTCACTGTGTTGGTCAGAAGAATGCACACACTCAGGAAAACACTTTAAGACTGAGCCATGCAGTTGTGGTACTAGCTGGCAATGACAGGAGATGACCACTCAAACATTGCAGTAAATTCAAATGTGGGGTGGTGGTGGTGGTGGTGGTGGTGGTGGTGGTCAGATATCTTCTTCTCTAATATTGCCCACTCTGAAATTTGTCTCTGTCTGGAGAGCCACAGAAACAACTCTGTTCTTTGAATCCTCAAGCAACCAGAACTTGCAAACCCAATGAGAAATGAACAGAGAGCTTTCTGTTCCACAACTCTGTTTCTTTATACATGGCACTACTCCAAGCAAAGCAATGCACAATATTTTACAATAAAGTAAAATGAGATGTAAAAGTCTGATGTTGAAGTAAAATTCAGAAAACAAAGAGGCACTTGGGCTCATATTGCAAATATATGTTGGTTCATAAGGAGTACCAATGACTATCTGAAGAAAATCAGTTGGTGCTTTATAAATTATAGTTCAGCCTTTGGGGAGATGCCTTTTGTATTTAAATGAAACATGAAAAACACCAAAGAGGCTCTTCATGTAATTCACATTATTTCAAAGTTGCCTGAAATATAGGCTCTTGAACACCAGCGATTTATGTTTCTGAAACGTACATCAAAGTTTTGTGTACTTGCTTTCATGTAACCTTTCTGTGCCTTTTTAAAGCTTTGTCTGTCCAACTGCCTGAGAAACTTTTCATCCAATGCCATCATCAGGGGCATCAGCAGACTGCCAATTGGAATGGCCAAATGACAGTTGTAACCTGAAAAACAGCCATAAACTTAGTGAAGAACGGCATTGCTTCAGTTGTTCCTAGGACTGTTCCTCTTGGAATTTCTGGCTGCCTGCCTGCTTCCGTGTCTTCCTCATTGATGTCTCCCCACTTTTTGTCTTTTTTTTCTTGATGGGAAGGGGTCAGAATTTTTTCCTAATTTATTTGGTTTATTTTTGTTGCTGCCAGTATGCCTCCTTGGGATTGTTTTTTTTTTAACCTTCTCAGATTTTGTTAGTGATTCCCTACCCCTTTTCATCCCATTTTTCCTCCTACAAGTATGGCTCAGTGCCTTCTTGTTCAACTGGATTTTTGAAAACAATCTTATTCAGATAATTTACTGTGTATTTGTTCTATTAAAAAGTGTGTGGTTTGATGGTGTTTGGGTGGTTGTTTTGTTTGCTTCTGTGGGTAGTGCGTGTTGATTCTTGGGATTGGATTTCGTGACAGTACCAGTGGGCACAGGTCGGCATCAAGGCAACCTCTAATCTTTGGTCTTCCCGTGTGGGGCTCTGTCTGATGTGCACACATGTGCAACACATGTCCATGTGACTTGTCCCCCCCCCAAGCAGTTCCATTGCGCCCCAAACAAAACGCTGTTGCTGCATATGAAGAAAACAGAATGGTTTCCCACTGGCAAAGGTGACAGACAATAGTGTATTTTATCTCCCACTCTGTTGATTGTATTTGAAGAACATCTCATATGACAAACTGGATTAGATGAAAGAGCACCAAAACTTGATAGAAAAAAAAAATCAGTCATTTCAAATGCACAGACAGGAGAATATGACTGCCGACAAAGAACTTGAAACTGCCGATGGAGGTTAAAGAGGGAAATGTAAAAGTAGAATTATTGCTGAACACTAAAAAAGGCAAAAGTCATGATTACAGAACAATCACATGATGTTGATATTCACAACAGAGAAATCAAATTGTTAAATGGATTCTGTACCTTGGTTTAATCGCCAATGGTGGCTGCAGCCAAGAAATCTGAAGAAAAAAGAGACTTGAACGAGCAGCTACAGAGGAACTTGAAAACATTCTGAAGTGCGTCACTGGAGACCAACGCAGGTTATCCATCCTTTGAGTAAGCATGACCTCAGCAGGGCTGTTAATCTGAGGTCCTTCTTTTAGTCCTAATCATAGGGTGACTATAAGTCACTTGGTGGTGCATAACAAAGAGTAGCTTCAAAACAGCCACTGCACTGCAGTAAGGTTCTTCTTGTGGCACAGCTTTTCAACAAAACTAACTAGCCAGAAATGAATGGATATGATTGTAGTTCTTTGTAGTTTTATTTGGGCATCATTCATATAAATACGGATATATGGGCTACTCAGATGGTTTGAACTGTACTCAGGTTTGCTCAGTTGTCTCATGCAGGTAATATCTGAGCAGGACTCCTGGCTGCTTGGAAGGGAAAAGGTGTCCTACCTTCATTTTGAAAAGGAGTTGTTTCCTAGGAGCCTAGAGATAGTTCAGAATCACTAGAAGCTCAAGCTCTTCATGCTACTCACTGAAAATTAATAACATGGGGTAGAACATGTTTCGCTGCACCACCAAAATTTCTTCCATGTGATTCTTGTTCAAGAAGAAAACTTCCCCTGAATATGTAAATGACTAGTCAGAAATGTCGACTTCCCATATCTCGCAGTTAGTCACCAAGGTAGACTACGCCATACTCTGATGCTATTCATGGTTTCATTGTATGCATTTGGCAGCGATTCATCTTCAGTTAGATTCAAAAGTGTGAGACACAGCCCACACATGAACAACAGCAGGTGTGCCCTTATGAAAGATCATGGATGTTCAGTTATGCTCCTGTGGAAATATGGAAGAATGTGAATGGCACATTTTGCTGGTACTGGCGTGTGGGGTTGCATGGCAACATCACAACACACTCTTTGGGTAATGAAAATTTCAAAGAGTTTCCGACTGGGAAGAATGTTTGATGCATCTTCGTATTATCTGTAAGCTTAAGAAAGCAAAGGGAAAATCCAATTCACTCTATGGTTCCAAACAATCCTACACTTTCCACCACATTTTCAGACAGTTCAATTTCCATGGGACTAATAAACGATTAACAGCAGTTAAAGAGGGCCTCTGTTGAATGAGTAGCTAGTTGGCTTGTTAAGGGCTATAATGACAATTATTAAAATTGCAGCTGGCATCTGCAGTTTCAAACTGACACTTCATATGAAGCACAAGGCTTTTAACATTTGCAAACCCAAAACAAAAGCCGCAGCCCCTTAGATAAGAAAGAGTCCAAATAGGTATAGGTATTTAGAAAGGAATGCCTACACTCCTTGTGGATACTGAGGTAGAAAACCCAGCTGTTGCCTTGCTGGGATTCTGAAATGTAACAATACATTAAATATTGGATCATTTTTAGTACCCCCAAAATTGGAAACCCAAGACAAGTCCTTATCATGTCTAATAGTATCTTAAAATAATTTTTAAATATCTGGTTGTTGAACAAATATGATTCCTGATATCTCACATTCATACAAATAATTTGAGTGAGGATATTTATTCAACATGTTTAACATACTGACAACTTAAACCTAAAAGCGGGAAAATTGTAAAGCCCATAGTTCTCTATTCTGGGAATTCTAAGTGACAGGCACCTTACAGGCATCTTAATGTGAGTCATGTGGGATATGGCTTCAAACGGACGTCTTTGAGGTTTGGTTCGTTCTGTTTCACCTGGGCATCCTGTTCCTGCCCCAGTGCTGTCTAGGCTGGTGCAAGATAAGAAAAACAAAAAAATTGAAAAAATGAAAAAAAAGTGCTAACCTGGACCGTGGGCCAGCTGGTCGGCGTGAGAAAAAAGAAATAAAAAATAAAAACTGTGCCAACCCGGCGCACAGGCCAGCTGGTTGGCACAAGATAAGAAAAAATAATAATATGCACCAACCTGGCCCATGGGCCTCTGACAAGCAGATTCTGAGAATTGTTTTTCCCCCAAGGGAGTGTCAGTCATCTCCCAGGGAATCTTTACTATCTGGGGCATTGTGTTACATTACAGTAGGCAGCACCAGGGTAGGGCATTCCTTTCTTCTTATTTGCTGTATTCAAAGAACCAGTCATGACAAGAAGGGGGTGGTGGTTTCTCACATTGACCTCTGTGGAAATTCAGATTGCTTGGGAAACATGCAGAATTGCATTGGATAACGTCTCAGTATTGCTTACCCTCACTGAAGACAAGCTCATTTTTTCCTGTGGTAGTTACAGTGGGAACCACCACGCCGAGAGCTGAGCCAGTTGATAGAGTGAACTCATCCTAAGGAACAAAGCTCCCTCAAGAAGAAAAGATATGTTTATTCTAACATTTGACAAATAAACTTGCCTCAGTTTCATAACATGACAGAGAACCATGGCTTTGTCTGCCTGTCAGATTTCTCAACCATGTAGCTCTGAAAGGTTTGCATTCCTAGAGGGAAAATGTTGTAAGGGGAGGAATTGCTCTTCCGTGTGTGGTGTGATCCTGCATATATTATGCAGGAAGTGACACAACAAGCTTGTACAATGCACGTTTCAATATCACACTGACTTAGCCGCCACTGTGTACTATCCTAACATTTCTTGCCAGACTAGTGCAGTCTGATGCTGTACTGCTCTTCCCCCCCTCTCAATAGTTCCAGATAATTTGCTATTTTTCTGCCTAATTTAATGGCCACAAATTTCTGTGATCCCATCATGAATGGAAGGGTTGTACAGGTGCTACTGCTTATAACATTTGGGTAGAAGCTGAAAGGTACGCATGTGATAGATGAGAAAGAAAATTATATTGCTGCTGCTATTACTGTTTCCTTTGTTCCTGCTATTACAGAGTAGTAATTTATTGCTTTTAGTGTTGGTACCAGGAACATTTATTTCATGCCTTCAAACCAAATAGGTTTTGTTTTGTTCTGAAAGAAAAGAGAACTTCACCCTGTAAGTTCATTCCGATTGACACCATCTCATACGTTTTAATTTTTTTTCTCCCCTTCCTGAAAATAACAGCAAGAGGATAAATGGAACAATTTCCCTCATCATTTGCCCTCTTGTAGTATAGACATCACATGTGACTCGGAGCACACATGAGCTGTCCATTGAGTTCCAGTCAATATAGAAAAAAGAGCTACCTTTCAGAGTGAGAGGCTTTTCCTCAGGTTAACAGAGAGAGGGTTTATGCACTTTTGCTACTTCCTTAATTATGTCGACTAGAGATGGGCACGACTCGGGAAAATGACGTTTTCGAGTTGTCGTGTGTCGGAGGCAGCCCGTGTCGGCTCGTTTCCGTTTTTCGCGAAAATTCGCAAAAATTAGTCGGTTCGTTTTTTTGTTTTTTCGTTATCGTTATACTGGTTTTTTTGGGGGGGTAGCGGGCTCCTGGAGGCACCTCTGTGGGGTGGGTGCCTCCGCCGGCCCGCTATAAAGGAAGGGACAGCAGCAGCAGGCTCCAAGAGACCCCTCAACATGGGGGTCTCCCCTCCTCACCTGCTGCTGCTGCAAAATGGCATGCATAACAATATGGATATGCATACCATTTGCAGGCAGTGCCAGCAGTGACACCTGCTCAAGTACCTAATCCCTTGGTACGAGCGTGTCGCACCTGCCATGTCCCACAAAGAAGGGAATCGTACTTGCGTGTAGTGCAATGCAAGTACATCTGGCTATGGGCTAAGGTGGCTTTAGTCCAAGGGCTAGGGTTAGGCTAATGACGGGTAAGGTTATGGTGGGCTAGTGGGTTGCACCTCTGGGTGCCTCTCTGACCCACTAAGAAGACAGTCTGTGACGTATGGGTAAGGAGTCAAGGATTAGGGTTAGCGGGTTAGGGGGCTAGGGCAAGTTTTAGGGGGCTTTTTGGCACATCCCAGAAGTCTCAGTGGCCAAGTGGCCATGCGATTGGTGAGATGGCTCCAAAAATTTGCATGGTCGTCCCCTCCCACATGGCTGGCCAGGCCACTGGGCC
>JAHTLZ010003547.1:39467350-39478323 GCA_023846285.1 Phrynocephalus versicolor
ATGCAAGTAACGAGCACGACAAATCAGACCAAATTGTTCGTTCGTCGGTTCGAGCTCGAAGTCTGGCGGAGTAATTCCCGTTTCCGTTTCCATAGAGTAACAGAACCGAGTAACGGAAACGGAAACGGAAATACCGCTAAGTCGTGCCCATCTCTAATGTCGACGGTTCTCATCCTATTCTGCTGAGAAAGACTTTTGCAGTGGCATATATCTAGTGAATTTTTTAAAAAAAGCAACCCAAGGTGGTCATGCCCTGCATCCATCTAATTAAAAAAGACACATGTGGGGGGGGGGAGGTGGGAAGGAATGAGTTAAGGAATGGACTCCATCTCAAGTTCTCATCTTTCTCTGTTTATAGGCACAGCCAGGATTTGGAGCGCCTGGGGACAAATTTCTTTTTGTGCCCTTCCTGCTGCCCCCGGAACCCTGCAGGTATGGGGGGTGCATGCGGACGGGTGGATGGGCAATGGGCAGATGGGCAGATGGGTGTGTGTGTGTGCGCGCACACGCGTGTGCACCTTACACCTCTCCCACCAAGGTGAGGAAGAGAAGGAGGAGGGTGCTGGCCACTGTGCTCCTGCCTGCCTGCCTGCCTGCCTGCTTTGACACTCGACTGGTGCGCGGCAAAGGAGGTGGCAGAGGGGGTGCCATCGCCAAGCCTTAGGGTAAAGGAGGGCTGCTGGGCAGCAGGAGGGCAGACAGCTTCCTCCTACTGCTCCCCTTCCAGGCACCCCCAGATTGCTGCACCCAGGGCAAATGTACCCTTCTGCCCACCCTAGTTACGTCCCAGTCTCTGTTGCCACTTTACAGAATAGTTGCCAGTGGGAATAAAAGCAGGAGGGGGGGGCTATGAATTGAACCTTTTCTGATTCCACCTACATAGTAAATCAGTTCCCAGCACCCAGCTGGTTCCAAGGTTAGCTCTATGTTGAACTGTATGAGTTGGTGTGAAGCTTCAGTTCTACAAACTTGGTACACATGTCATAAATGTTGCTAGAGATCCGTACTGGCAAACTAGTGCCACGAGTAATATAGAGGTTCTGATGTGGAGAATTCATATGAAAAAACTATATGAAAGCTCATTGCTACAATACTCTCTGTGGGAATACGAAAATGAGCATTGGGTATAGACAGACACTTATGGGTTATAGAAACCCTGTTGTTTATAAACAATTTATTTCTGTTTTTATACATAGCTCCTGAAGAAGGCTGTGCATTGAAGCATGTTGAGCATTTAAAAACTAGAAAAAAAGACTGTTTTCATTTTCTATGTCTTGAGACGTAGTCTCTCATTCTGGTTTCCGATACCATTGGAGGTTCCAGTTCTCTGTGTTTCTGCAAATCAAAATGACACCTGACATTTTTAATGAAGGGGTGAGTTTCTGCCACACAAACCTTTGGACCACTAGCTGTCAAAGTGACATAGAGCAAGGTTTCTCTTTATCTACTTCCCCCATTGTGCTCAGAGCACTCTCTGGGTGGTTTACAAGTTAACTATGCCCAGCTACATAAGTATGCATGTTGGGTAGTTGTTTTAGCTACCTCAGAAGGATGGAAGGCTGAGTAAACCTCACACTAGCTACCTGGGACTGAACTCAAGTTTTGAGCAGAATTTGATGCAATATTGAGCAGTATTGCAGATTCACCACTATTGCACTATAAAGCTCTAGAATAAACAAATTCAGTATCCAAAGGGTTTGGCGAGATAATCAAATAAAGGTTGGTTTTCAGGTTCCAGCACCACCAACTTGCGAGGTAAGGCTAAGGCAAAGACAGGAGAAATATGTTTTGTATAGGAGTTGGAATCAGTCTCAAGGAACTGGGATCAAATTAGCCTGCAGGAATATGTATCAGTATACCTCTCTCAAACCCTATCCCTCATTGCCCCTACACTCTCCCAACATTAATTCTTCCTTCTTCATGTCTCTCTCTGGATGGAAAAAGAAATTGTTGTCACCCAAGGGAAGTAGCAAGGACCTGCCTCCCCACTCTACTCATATGCCTAGATATAGAGTAGAGAATCATACAATCATAGAATTATAGAGTTGGAAGAGACCTCGAGGGCCATCCAGTCCAACCCCCTGCCATGCAGGAACCCCCATCACAGTATTTCCGACAGATGACCATCCAGCCTCTGCTTAGAAACCTCCAAAGAAGGAGACCCCACCACCGCGATGCCATGAACGACAATGACAAATCAGACCCAATTTTTCTTTTATCAGTTCGGGTTCGAGTTGGAGCGGAGTAATTGTCGTTACCGTTTCCATTACGTAACGGAAACGAGGAACGGAAACGGAAACGAGAATTTCGCCAAGTCGTGCCCATGTCTAATGGTGACTTAACTCACAACCATGTCAGACTTCAGTTCTACCGATAACTTGATTTCAACTCAACTTGGCTTATTTTCACCAATGATTTGGACTCCACTCATGACTTAGAACTCACCCACCCTCCTTTTTTCCCTGCACAAAAAGCAGCATGTTTTAACAGGGAAACATGCTTTGTGCTTGGGACTTGCTGCCAAAGACTCCAACTCCCATCTGGGACTTGAATCCAAGGACTTCCCAACATCCCTAGTAATGGCAAAACAATAAAATAGTGAATGCTGACAAATGTCAGCTGTTTGGAATTCTTAAAATTAGAAGAACAGTGTGGAATTCTACTCTGTTTCTTCCCAGGATGGATATTCTTCCTTATATTGAGTTCTTCCTTGTTATTTGTTTTATGTGTCATGTTTTCGCGCCATCTACATAAACCTAGTAAGCTTGTTTTATACATGCACTACCGAGGCCTGGAAATTGATCTGTCACTGTACTGCGATTTATATATTGTATAACTGCCTACCACAAAATGGGAAATCACAGGAATAAAGAGTAAATGTTACGTCTAAAGGTGGTAATATTAATGCTATTATTGTTATTCATGAAGCAGAATATACACTGGCAGGCTAATTTATCAATAAAGTTACACTATTGGAAATTTAATTTCCACCTCATTCACTCACCTCCAAATACATTAATTATTAAATCTTTATAAAACTTGACATTTTTAATACATACAAAAGGTCTTAGAATTCTAGATCCAGAATATAGGTTTTATTTTTTTTATTTTTTGCATAAAGGAAACTATGAAAGTCAAATCAGAATAATTTAAACTTAGAAAACAGTCCCTGAAACAACTCTGTGTGCTGTCACGTTCATGACTTTGAAATAAATGCGATGAGGGAAAACAGCAAGGATTGCCATGAAAGAAATAGGGCCTAAGTTCATTTGGTTGCACCTACTAAAGTAGACCCGTTGACTTCATCAAATTTACATAATTGTAAATCAGCACTTGAATCATAGAATCACAGAGTTGGAAGAGACCTCAAGGGCCATCTAGTCCAACCTCCTGCCATGCAGGAACCTCCATCACAGTACTCCCAACAGATGGCCATCTAGCCTCTGCTAAAAAACATCCAAAGGAGGAGAGTCCACCCCACTCTGTGGAAGCAGATTCCACAGGTGAACAGCTCTAACTGTCATGAACTTCTTCCTGGTGTTCAAGTGGAATCTTTTTTCCTGTAGTTTGAAACCATTGCCCCGAGTCCTAGTCTCTGAAGCCATGGAAAACAAACCTCTTCCCTCTTCAATATGGCATCCTTTCAAATATTTAAACATGGCAATCATATCCTTCTTTTTGTAAGGCTACACATTTCCAACTCCCTAAGCCACTTAACCATCCTGGTTGCCCTCTTCTGGACCCATTCAAGGTTGTTAACATCCTTTTAAAATTGAGGTGCACAGAACTAGACACAGTACTCCAGGTGGGGTCTGACCAGAGCAGAATAGAGCGGTGGTACTATCACCCCCCTTTCTGTAGACACTATGCTTCTGTTGATGCAAAAAAGAATTGCATTGGCTTTCTTTGCCACCTTGTCACACTGCTGACTCATGTTCAATTTGTGGTCCACCAACACTCCCAGATCCCTTTCATGCGTACTATTCTCCAGCCAGGTATCTCCTATCCAATATCTATGCAATTCATTTTTTCTGCCTTAATACAGGATCCTTATAGGTCTTCTTTAACCATATTTAATCCATATTATTCCAATCCATAAATAATAAATTTTCAAATATTTAAAGGACAGTAGATGCCCCAAAGGTCATGTTGCCAGTCAAGCACCCAACATGTAAAGTCCTTTTATCCTTACTAAAATTGTATAAGAGATCTCACACCAAAAGTTAGTTTTAATGCAATGCTTTGGAATTAAGTTGAATAGTGCTTTGGATGGCACTGTTGGGTGGGTGGGGTCCCTGAAGCAATGCAGCCCAAACAGATGAGTAACTTAAGAAACTAATAACTAGACAACAAAAACAATATCAAGAAACAGAGTTCAACTAGAAAAATAATCGTAAGTCAAGTGAAGAGGATCCAAAGCCAAAGTCCAATAACAGTCAAGGGTAGAGATGGGCACGACTAGGGAAAATGACGTTTTCGAGTTGTCGTGTGTCGGAGGCAGCCCGTGTCGGCTCGTTTCCGTTTTTTGCGAAAATTCGCAAAAATTAGTCGGTTCATTTTTTCATTTTTTCGTTGTCGTTAGTACTGGGTTTTTTTGGGGGGTAGCGGGCTCCTGGAGGCACCTCTGTGGGGTGGGTGCCTCCTCTGGCCCGCTAGGAAGGGAAAGCGGGCTCCTGGAGGCACCCGTGGGTGCCTCCTATCCTCACCCACTAGAAAGGGGAAGCAGGCTCCAAGAGACCCCTCAACATGGGGGTCTCCTCTCCTCACCTGCTGCTGCAAAAGGGCATGCATAGCCATATGGATATGCATACCAGTTGCAGACTAGTGAGACCAGTGCACTGGTGCATGACGACCGTCCGTCCAGGAGAAACCTGAGTCAAGACTGGGTCGCACCCGCTATGTCTCACAAAGAAGGGAATCGTACTTGCGTGTAGTGCAATGCAAGTAGATCTGGCTTAGGGTTAAGGTGGGTTAGTGCAAGGGCTAGGGTTAGGCTAGTGACGGGTAAGGTTACGGTGGGCTAGTGGGTTGCACCTCTGGGTGCCTCTCTGACCCACTAAGAAGACAGTCTGTGACGTATGGGTAAGGGAGTCAAGGATTAGGGTTAGATTTAGGGGGCTAGGGCAGGTTTTAGGGGGCTTTTTGGCACATCCCAGAAGTCTCCGTGGCCAAGTGGCCATGCGATTGGTGGGATGGCTCCAAAATTTGCATGGTCCACTCCCACATGGCCACTCGGCCAGCCCATCATTGCGCAGGTGTAAATAAAATAAAATAAAATAAAATCAATGGAGGACAGAGGAGGAGAGGAGAGACATTTTGTTGCAAGAAAAAACCCACTGCTACTATAAAAAATCTGGCAGTTTATAAATTTTCGCGTGTTTCTGTTGTGCTTGTGTGTTTTTGGACCATGATTTCAAAAACAATATTGCGTTCGCCGCCCCATTTTGGATCCCCCGCCCGCACCGCATGGCATTGGCGACTCGAGTCCGGCTGCCCAGGACAGGAGACGGGGGGAGGCGGGACCCCCCCTCCAGAAACCACCCCTCCGGTAGGTGCCCTGCGCCCTTAGTTAGGCAGGCATTTTTCCGCCTGCTTTTTGGCCCGGGAATGGGTGGGGGGAGAGTTTAAAACTTTTTTCCTGTGCCGTCCGTGCTGCTTGCTTGCGCTTTAATTGCGGCGGGCGGCGGCGAGACTGGGCTTGTTGCTGGCAGCGAGCCTGCGGTGAGTCCCACCAGAGCAGCCCAGGATGGGGGATCGGGGGGGGGGGAGGCCGGGGACCTCCAGAAACCACCCCTCTGGTAGGTGTCCTGAGGCACGGCAGGCATTTTTCCGCCTGCTTTTTGGCCGGGAACCGGGGTTTTTTTTAACTTTTAAAAACTTTTTTTCCGTGCCGCGTGGCATTGCGCGATCGCGCAATGCAAGTAACGAGCACGACAAATCAGACCAAAATTGTTCGTTCGTCAGTTCGAGCTCGAAGTCTGGCGGAGTAATTCCCGTTATCGTTTCCGTAGAGTAACGGAACCGAGTAACGGAAACGGGAATACCGCTAAGTCGTGCCCATCTCTAGTCAAGGGTTTATTCAGCATAGTTAATAACGAGGATGCAAGTGATGTCACATGTCCACATACAGCAAGGTTGCCACGGCAAGAGTCAAGAATACAAGGAATACAGCTGGCACGGTCTAGAGTTCAAGACAATGTCGCTTCCAATGGTCATACAGTCACAGGGCTAAGGTTTATATTGCCATGGCCTCACCAATGACATTTATATAGCTCATTGGAAGAGATTTCCTTCATGGAGACCACCTACTCCTGGGAATGTTTCTCAAACTACCCAGGGGATATTTCTTTGCACCCAAGCACGGTGTCTTCGGGACTCAAGTGAAGTTTGTGTCTTCATTCACTGCAATTCTTGTGGTACATGAAGAGTTTAGTTTTTTCTACCAATTCAGGAGCTCAATTACCTCCCACTAAGGTTGCAGCCTCTCCCAGCCCCCCAGATAGGGTCTAGGCCAGTGTTGGCCATCCTATGGCACTGGCCAAAGGTGCCACTCAGAGCCCTTTCTATGGGCACCCGACATTACCCCTTCACAGCCACCTGTATCCAGGTTAAATTGCTCTATTGGCACCGCAAATAATTAATGGGTTTTGAATCACAGTTTGGGCACTCGGTCTCTCAAGGGTTCATCATCACTGCTCTAGGATCTGTATAACAAGTCAGCTACTCATCATCTTCTAGTTCTGTAAGTTCCAACTTATCATCTACTTTCCAACAGAACAAAATTTTACCAGGAGTAAGTTCAAAGTTCTACACCAATGCACAGTCGCAAGGTGTTTAATAGACTGGCACTTGAGAGAATATGGCTTGACGGGCAGGGAGGGCATTACTGAAACATTGAAGTTGCTTCTTCACTTCCTCAGAAGCAAGTGGAACTGAGAGCAAGCCTCTAACTGCAAGTTTTTACAGAGCAGAGTTGGAAGGAAAGTGTCACTCTTGTCTTTACTGCTTGGATGCCATGTGAGACATCCATTCTATTGCAGAACAGCTGTATCCAAATTTATTGTCATAACAACTTGACCAAATGATCACTGAGAACAATGTCACTGGTTGCATTAAAGATGGAAAAATGGATATCACCACTGAAGTCACAGGAGACAACCCAGTCCTCTGTGTATCCCAGCATGCCCTTCATGAGGCCCTCAGCATGTCTCCTTACAGCTCTATTAATTCCATCATATAGAGCTGCTTTTCCCTAGCAACAATGGAGGGCACGTCTGTACCAGGTCCAAATTAGATTTGAGTCATCTTTATTGTCAGGGCAATGGCTGCTAGGAGCAGTAGAGAAAAGTGGGCAACTCTTTGCTGAAAAACTTGATAACATACAAATGGTATTCTCAAACTACTTTCAGAAAACAAAGGAACCACCGTTCTAGTGACCTAAGTGTGGCAAATATTCTGGAGAAACTACAACTTTCACTGTGATGAGTGACTGTGTTTAAAGAAGAAGGAAAAGGCACTAAAAATGATGGGAAATCAACTTTGCAGGAAAAATTTTGACAATCAAATAACAACAAAAAGTCCCCTCACAGGCTGCCTCTTATACACAGGTTTATACTAAGCTGAAGAGCCAAGATTTGAATGCAGGAGCAGAAAGAAGTAGAAACAATAATTTATTTTTAAATTCCTTTATTTTCTCAGTCTGCTTTCTTACAGCAAGAAAGAATGCACAAAGTAAGCTTGGTATAGCTGTGTTGATACCAGATATAGCGATGCTGTTCTTGTGTGTATAAATTAAGCCATGAATCTAACTGCATTTACACTTTCTGGTAATTGATGTTGCAGCAGCAAACATTTTCATCACCATTCTAGTCCTCAGTACTGAAGACGTAAGCTCCTTCATCCAGCAGAAAACCCAAAGGTGCTCCTGTCACCTCCACCACTCCTGTTTTCGTTATGATTCCTGTCACAACAGATCTACACAGACACCATGGAACTTTGTGCTCCGACCGGCCATCATGCATGCAAGCGTGGGACCTCCTTCGGGTCTTTGTCCCCTCCTTATTGCCCATTTCCCCCATGCTTTGTCCATCTGATCTGCATGTCTCCAAAAGTACTGCTATATTCCCCGCTCCATTGCTTTCTTGCCTGCCCTTTATTTCATTCTTAAGTTTTTCTCACCAATGGCTGGTATGTAAATGTTGATTCCAACACCCCTACACCCAGAGAAACACATTAAGGTATGAAACAAGGTCGTCCTTAAACAACAACAAAAGAGGATCTGCCCGGGGTTCATTCTACGTTCAGGCAGAAGAGCACAGCCATTTCAGACATAAGAATACAAGGGTGTCATATCATTGCTTATTATTGGGTTTGTTCTGAAGAGGCAAAAGAAAAAGGTCTGTGTTATGTGAGATTTTCTGTCACATGTGACAGAAAACAAAATAATGCAGGATAGAGTGACACTCTTCTCCCTCTCACAAAATACCAGAACTAGGGGACATCCACTCAAACTGTGGGTTGGCAGAGTGAGAACAGACAAAAGAAAATATTTTTCCCAGCATGTTGTTAGTCTGTGGAACTCCCTGCCACAAGATGTGGTGATGGCATCTGGCCTAAATGCCTTCAAAAGGGGATTGGACAGATTCCTGGAGGAAAAGTCCATCATAGGTTACAAACCATGATGGAGATGTGTAGTCTCCAGGCTTAAAACTGGGGTACTTCAAGGGCCAGATGCAGGGGAGTGCTATCAGAAGACAGATATCTAGTCTTGTCTGCTCCCGGACACATTTCGTGGGGCCACTGTGAGATCCAGGAAGCTGGACTAAATGGGCCTTTGGCCTGATCCAGCATGGCTGTTCTTATGTTTTTATGGTCTTATGTGCCAGAATAATTTGCTTGACTTTGGAAGCTATGTAGATTGCCTTAGGAGAGAGGATTCTTCTGTTCTACTACTTTTTCCAAGGAAGTATATTAATTCTTAAGCCAGCAGTAGCTCTGTAACACCTTCCAGTGTCCTGAATCCAGTGATTATTTTTCCTGCTACTTTCCCCCTGATTTTGCCACAGTCTGACGTTGACCTGTGGGCTCATAGGATGAGCTGGTGATAAGGATGATTGACCCAAAACTTCCACTGATAACATAAGTAGAGATGGGCATGGACCAGCAAAATAGCAGCTTGTCTTGGTTTGTGGTTTGCTGAAATCCACAAGCCACAAACCTCTGAATTTCTCCCAGATGAACTATGAATAAGTTCATCAGTTTGTTTGAGAATTATTAAAAATATTTTTAGACAAGTCAATGGCCTTTAAAAAAGCCTAACAACCTTTAAGAAAAAGAGGGACCAAAACTCCAATCACGGAAGTTTGAGGCCTTCATTTATGACAAAAAGCCAATGAATTTTGTCAGATCAGCCAAATTCATCAGAAAACATGGTTCATCTTTCATTTCAACCCATCTCTAGTTCTAGGGCAGTGTTGGCGAACCTATGGCACGGGTGCCAAAAGTGGCACTCAGAGCCCTTTCTGGGGGCACCCGACATTGCCCCTTCACAGCCACCTGGATTCAGGTTCAATTGCTGTATTGGCACTTGGCAAAAAAACATTAGTGGGTTTTGAATCACAGTTTGGGCACTCGGTCTCTAAAAGGTTCTCCGTCACTGTTCTAGGGCTTGGCCTTTAAATTAAAATATGCATAGTAAAAGGAAATCCCGCTTAGAACAGAAATAACATCCCAGCCTTTCTATTTTCTCTTGTCTTGGCTTTGATACAGGGAATCCAGAATTGGGGCTTTCCCAATAAGATGGCATCACACTTTTTAAACAAGTGAATCCCCCCCTCCACCCCCCAGCAAGTCAGGGATCATGGTATTGTGGTAATGACATCCTATATACTGCCTTTACTTGATATGTTGACTCACTCAAACTCTGCTTGTAACAGGATCTTGAAGACCACCAATCTAGTGGAATCCCTACTAAAATCATGTATGTGTACTCCCATCTTAAGTCAGTGTAGGACTAAAAGCTTAAGTGGATGGATATTAGTCACTCTCAGCATTTTTAGATTTTCTTGATTTCAGGACTGGATACTTTCTCCAGTCAATATTGGTTGGTTGCTTGATACAGGGGAATACTTTCCATCTTGAGCAGTATTTGCTTTTCTCTCCTGAAACATCTGGAATTATTTCTCCCCAGATCGCTCTAATTCATATATCTGGTCATCTTTCTATGTCCTTATGCATTACCATTGCATAATCATTGCGTTGGTCCCTCAGCGTAAGCAGCGTTGTGACTTTGAACAAGGAACTAAGAAGACGTCGCCAGTTTTAAAATATCTAGTGTGCTTGTTTGTGGCTTAATTAAATGAAATTTTACTCAGGACTCTTTAAATTATTGATATTCTCAATTGTTTATGCTAACTCACTGTTCCCAGTTAGGGTTGACCCACCAACTGCTGTCCAGATAACAAAATGTGCTTTTGAATTGGAGGATGTTCTTATTGTCTTTTGTTAAGATGGAGTCCCGTAGGCACACCAGAATGAAATACATAATGAGCTTCCAGTAAGTCACTGCTTCTGTTAATGATAAACTGCAGGCAAAATCTGAGTTTACACATTTATATCTTTTATTGCAGTTTTATGTAAATGACTTTGGCTTCTTCTCCACCTCCTCTCTCTCTCTCTCTCTCTCTCTCTCCTGTTTCCACTCCCTCAGCAAGTATGTAGCACAGATGGCTAAAATCCCTAGCAGGAAGCTAATCAGCCACCAAGACTAAGATGTTCTGGAAAATAAATGAAAGAGGGGGAGGGATTGTGTGCATGCTACGGAAATTAGAAAATGGGAAGTAAGGCATTGTACATGAGCACCGAGTGGCATACAATAGGAGAAAACATGATCAGGGTTCAACTGAGAACCCTTCTGTATGCATGCACTTTATTTATTTATTTATTTATTTATTTATTTATTTATTTATTTATTT
>JAHTLZ010003547.1:39504387-39521843 GCA_023846285.1 Phrynocephalus versicolor
ATCTATCTATCTATCTATCTATCTATCTATCTATCTATCTATCTATCCTGCCCAATTATCTGGGCAGATAAGTAGCCATAATTAGCTGCAACATGTTACACAAAATTCACCAGAACATATATTCTGACTAGAGATGGGCACAAAATGATTTTTTAATTTGTTACATTATTTGTTATTTGTTTTGTTAGCTGCAACATCATCTAGCCATGGACTTTAAGAACATCATCTAACCAAGGACTTTAAAAGTTACCGCCTGGTAAAGCACATCTTTTACCATGTCTGAAATTCTGGGACCTGCTTTGAAGAAGAGTGATTTATACTCGAAAGCTTTCAATGTTCTTTTATTATTATTATTACTGACCTATAAAGGTATCGCATGCAACCTATTTTTGCAGTTGTGTTTTGTGATGTCCATGAGACTCAAACCCCTTTTTGCTTTGATGCAATTGTGAAGATAGCAAGAAAGAGCCAGCATTCCCCCATGGAATGAGGCAAAGGGATTCTCAACACCAAAGGGCAAGACTGCAACCACTAGGTAATATCATTTTAATTCAATTTGGTTCCAATTGGAAAACCTAGTGGATTTACTAAATTTTACCCCAATCTCAGAATGAACCATGTGGGTCCCTGCATCAACCCCCCCCCCCATCTCTGGCCAACAGGGTTTTGTATGGCAGTTACTTCACATCCTACTTTGTTCTGTGATTATGTTCGTTCTGTGACAGCATTGTTCATGGTCATGTGGTTTTGTCTCTGTTCGGCCCCTGTTTTTGTTTACCCACGGGCGTGATTACTTGTCTCGTGACAACTGTTACTTCACGTCCTTGTTTCATGACAACTACTGGATTTCCCTGGCTTCGTTTAGCCTCTTTTTTTAATTGTCAGGCTTTCATTTTTGGATATTTTCTACCGGTCCCAAGCAGGACAGCAAAGAGGGACGAAAGGGACATGAAATAACGGCCTATGTCTTGCAGAGCCATATGGACATGGATGAGGGATAGGGAGAAATTTATGACCCATGTTCATTTGTTTGAAGAACAGGGATGTTAAACCCAATGCTTAAGCAACTTTTACAATTGTTCTCCGACTTCCTGCCTCTAATAAGACTCCTGCCCTGACTGCAACATCATCTAGCCATGGACTTTAAAAGTAACATCTGGGTCAAGCACATCTTTTACCATGACTGAACTTCTGGGACCTGCTTTGAAGAAGGGTGATTTTTCACTCAAAAGCTTTCAATGTTCTTTGTTTTTTGTTTTTTATTAGTGGCCTATAAAGGTATTGCCTGTAACCTATTTTTGCAGTTGGGTTTTGTCCTAAATTAACCATGTTGTTTGCTGCCCTTCCATGAGCAAGGAAAGACCTTTCTCTTCAGGCAAACTTTCCCTCAGTGACTGGCTGCCTGAGTGGGTTTGCAAAATGGATTCTTGTACTTTACTGCTTCGAATGTATTTTTGTTCTTTCTTTTGTTCACCGTCTTTCAGTGTGGTATTTGTTTGATTTGTCACGAAGTTTGTGGTGAATCACTGGTTTGATGTTTCGAGTCAGTTCAGGTTTGTCCAAGTCTTTCCCAAGCCCAAACTTTCCCAAACCAACAACCTTTTTTTTTTTTTTTTTTTGTAATACAGCAAACTTTCTACTTTGTTTCCCTTTCAGCCTGCTCTCTTACCCTTCCCACTGCCCCATTGTCTCCCTACCTTTTTCTTCCATTTCCTCCACCACCATCTCTGGGGCTGCCAACCAAGACAAACTGCCATTTTGCTGGTTTGTGCTCATTAGGATTCAGGAGACCTGGTTTTAAACTCCCACTTGGCCACAGAAACTCACCGGGGCAGTGGAACTGGCAAGATCATTCATTACGTGTCCCACTTACATATCAATGAGATAGTTAATGAATTGTCCTATTGGATACTCTAAGTTAGTTAAGAACATAAGAACATAAGAACAGCCTTGCTGGAACAGGCCACAGCCCATCCAGTCCATCATTCTGTCTCGCAAAACGGCTCAGCATTTGCTTCAGGGTATTCCCAAGCAGATGTCTTCACCTGCTTACGATTCGCTGTAAATGGCTTTGAGATATATCCTGCCTATCTCTCCAACCCAGAGGTTGTCCTGGGCCATCCATAATGGTAGCCATGGATACCCCTGTTCTCCATGAACTTGTCTAATCCTTTCTTAAAGCTGTCAAGATGGAAAGCTGTCCCCACGTCTTCTGGCAGGGAGTTCCACAGATCAATGATCCTCTGGGTGAAAAAGCACTTTCTCTTATTTGTTTGAGATCTAGCAACCAAAAGTCTCATGGAGTGCCCCCTAGTTCTAGTGTTCTGACCTGAAGGCACAAAACACACACATGCCTTCCTTCCAAGGAGAATACCAATTGCGGATCGGAGCTTAGAGGTGAAGGGTGGGTTGGGTGAAGTTCACTGACGTGAAATGGAAGATGCTCAGTTACGGATGTGCTTCCAGTGAAATCACTTGGTGATGTAACAGGTTAACATTAAATTTGGGAAATTAGTATCAGAAAAGAAAAGAAAAGAAATGCACATGCATAGCCTCAGGGTTTGCTCGCAAATTAAGTGTTAAAAATAGGCTCAGAAAGACAAAACACTTGACTATTTTTAAAGCTGCTGGAACATAATGTAGGTTTTCCAGACCCTGTGAGAATGAAAACAAAATTCCCTACCAAACTATATTTCTCAAAAAACTATAAAATTGTCACTATTAAAAAGAAAAGAAAAATAGAGGACTGAAATTCTTCTCTTCTGCTTGTAATTCTTGAGTGAAATACCATTATGTTTAATTGTTCATATGTTTTCTATTATTGGGCAATTACTCAGGGCAAAATGAAATAAATTAATTTCTGAATAAAGGGCGATGACGAACTCAGCGGTTCAAAAGTGTGAAATGCAATTTAGCTAGACAATGGTAAGAATACTCAGCCTGCCCAACTGGTTCTGTTTCAGTGAATCTCTTTACTGCTTCACCCAGGGTCATGTGCAAATAGGCTAAAAGGTTCTTTTCCTGTGATGGGTTTTTGTTGTTCTCTACTAACTTCTGGAATTTGTGTGATGAAAGGCCTCAGTGCAAAGGGCACACACCACAGAATGGGCTCCATTAGGTTCAGAGAAAGTTCTTTTTTAATCAGCCTACACAGGATTCCACTACATAAATAAGATCAGATTCAAGAGTTACTCACCAGTGCAGCATTACTTGCCCTTATTGGAGAAGAATAAAGATTCAGCATATCACAGATAGAATTGTTGTCGCCCCTTTCCTCATCTTTTCAAGAAAAATATTTCTGGAATTAAAATTTCCCCATGATTGGACAAACAGCTGAAGGTATTAGACAGTCTCACTGGGCCATACACTGATTATTTTTCTGGAAGGGAGCTCCCTTGAGTGGCGGACAGAATACAACTGTGCAAACATCATTAAAAAGAGAAAAAGGAGTGTGGTCTCTAGAGTGCAAACAATGGCTTCCTGTTGGGTTTGTCTAGTTGCAAAAACATGCACAACAAAACACACCACATTGCTGGGAGGGAAACCAGGAAACAAGGTTTTCCTAAACCAGTGTTTTGATCACCAAAATGTAAAGGCATTTCTTGCAGGGTAACCGTAGTACATTCAGCTCAGATTAGAGCAATCAATCAAAGAAACACTGGAGAATGTGTGTGTGTGTGTGTGTGTGTGTGTGTGTTCTTTCCCTCCCTAAAATTTTACATGTATACATGTCATGTACCCTAGGTAGCCTTGTATAGTGATTTCCTTTATTTACTTTGAGGGGGCGGGATAAGAATAAAAATGTTGATATCCTAACTTTCTGAGAGGGCAGGATCACAAATATTTCTATTTCTGTTTTGTGCAAAATCAACAGTATTTTAAAAACATAATGCACCAGCTTTTTTAGACAAAGATACACCTTTTTTAAATAAAGGAGGTTATGCTAATGGTGCTGCTGTGCCCTTCTGCAGAAATGAAACGTCTCATGGTTGTTGGCCCTTTATTCCATAGGTTGATTTGTTGTGTAGAGGAAATGTTTCTTTTTTTTTTCATCCAGAACAATAAACGAAGAATTCTGAACAAGGTTTTCACTCAAACAAGGTCCTCACAGACCTTGTGTACCATTTCTGCTGTTGACACCTGCAGATCAGGAGAGTACCGTAATGTGTTCATTTTCGATAGACAAAGTGTTGAGAGAGCAACTTATCAATAAGCACTGTGCTAAGAAGATATATACCAACTAGCAAAATGAGATGTCTTCAAAGGCCTTTGACTAATGGACAAAGTGTTAACATTTTGTACTCCCAGCTGCAAGTCTCCAAAACTAGGTCTTCGCCTAAGATGCACAGAGTCTTGACACTGGCCTTGGTCTGATGCAGTTGAAATAAGCACATGCCTTTCCCAGACAATCATTTGTCAGGCCAGTTAAAGACAAGGAGAAAAAACGGCGGAGAAGCAGACAACCTCTAGAAGAGACTCCACTAAAGGTATGAGCAAAGATAGAAGCCGTCAGCATATTCATGCTGGGGAAGTTTCAGACTAGAGTGATGTTTTATAAAAGACATCTGTGAAAGACGGCGGTACAACTAATTGACCTTGGCTAAGAGGCAAGAGTTTCAAGGTCCCAGAAGCAGAAAAAGAGACATAAGAGCACGCAGAAAAGGAAAGACTCAAATACTTGGTTGTATGCCGTCAGGTGGTGTAAACTAACAGAGGTGATTGGGTACTAATATTATATATACTAGATGTAGAAGGACATGTAAAAGGGGTTTTGTAAAGTTTGGAGAAGGTTTGTGAAAGTTTTGGAAGCTTAGCTGCTTGAAATTCATATTCATGCTGTGTTGATGTTTGCAAGATGGAAGTTCTATGTTGGATGTACCACTGCTTGAAGGTTGGATATATACTCTCTTGATTGCTGAATACTTGGATGTAGTGTTACCCAGCTGTATAAACTGTATATATGTAAATACATTGCTGAAACAAAGAAGTAGAGATGGGCACGAAATGAATTAAAATTTGTTTTGTTATTCGTTATTCATTTTGTTACACAACAAAATGAATAACGAACTGCCCTCTCAAAGAAAAACAAAACAAAACAAAACGGAAATTTTAGTTCCGTTCCGTTTCATTTTTCATTCTGGTGCCGATGACGACTCTCCTACCTGTCCTCCACCACCACTGACACCACTTTAAAAACAAACAAACAAAACTCAAAGAAAAATGATGACCAGGCCTGTGCTACAGCTGGTAGGCGGGCCACGTGGTCAGCCATTCAAAAAATAAAAAATATGATAAAATTAAATTAAATTAAATTAAAAAAAACTGATCTGGCCCACGGGCCAGCAGGAATAAAATAAATAAATAAATAAATAAATAAATAAATAAATAAATATTTTAAACCCTGACCCGGCACCCAGCCTGGCCCGCAAGCACCCAACCCAACCCACGGGCCGCCGAACCAGCCCACGGGCCAGCAGGAGTGAAAATAATAATAATGGTGATTTTTTAAAACCTGATCTGGCCCGTGGACTGCTGGCCCAGCCCACGAGCACCCAACCCGACCCACAGGCTGCCAAACTGGCCTGTGGGCTGGCAGGAGTAAAATAAAATAAAATAAAAAATAAAAGCTGACCTGGCGCGCAATACAGCTGGTAGGCAGGCCACGTGGTTGTCCATTAAAAAAATAAAATAAAAAATAAATATAAAAATAAATAAATAAATGAACCAATCTGGCCCGCGGGCCGGCAGGATTAAAAAAATAATAATAAATATAAATAAAAAATAAAAAACTGACCCGGCCATGCGATAGCTGTTCAGCAGGGTTAAAAAAAGGGGGGGGGGAACTAACCGAGATAAAATGAATTACAAAATGATTTCTTTAAGAAAGGATTTCATTTCATAATTAACGAAACGAAACGGGGTGGGGGAAATGAATAATGAAATGAAATGACATTTTGGTGTTTCGTGTCCACCTCTACAAAGAAGTCTTGTTTGTTTTCACTAAAGACGTTGTGCTCTAACTCAAGACAGCTGCAACACTGCTACTTGTGGTGGATTACAGAATCCATGGTCCACCCACACACCAGACAGGAGCCTGTCAACACATATAAGCTTGGGCTCAGAAGCAGCACTTGGCACAGAGGACACAGGAGCAGGATGGTGTGTGTCAGAAGGGAGATTCTCACCGAGCGGTGCAGAGGGAGAAGAAGCTCAGAACGGTTTATTATGTGAGTGTGAGGATGAGGCCTACTTATTATGGCCACCCTGGGCTTCAACATGCAGAGGCATTTTGAAATCTTCACTTTTTGTTTTATTTGCTCCCCCCCCCCGCCCCACCTCAGCCAGCTCCCACCTGGCTGAATCTCATTAGATTAAATGACAGAGGATGCAGAGCCCCAGAAGGCCAGCCAAAACACATGTTTAAAAAGGTGTACCTGCTCGCTGGTTTCTGGGTTATGCCTTGCAACAGACCCTTGGTTGAAAGACTGTGCCTGGGAACAGTTATTGAATGAATTGAACTGGAAGCAGCCAGCAACTGCTAATGGCATGGTTTTAGTATGGCTGATACTTCACGTCCCTCTCGCTGCAGTTCGTGGCCCCGCTGGAGACCGGTTCGAAGGAACGGAACCTCGCGTCCTTGTGGGGTCAATCCGAGTTCACCATGACCACGCCCCCTGAACTGCACTCCAAGTGGGGTGAGAGATTCCCGTCCTGGAGCTTGGAAATCTTTTCAATCCGCTTCTCGATCCGCCCCCCCCCCCAGGGGACGTGTGGTTCCTCTTAACCCGCATCGAGAAAATACTTAGTGCGATTACTATTTTTTATTTTTATTTTTTGGTTGAAAAGGGGGGGAGGAACATCGGTATTTCAATGTATCGAACAACAGGAATTATAACTCCTTCTTATGAATCCATTTTCCCTGCTTATTGACCAAGATTCTTCCTCGAACAGTTCACCCTGATTTTTCTTTGTTCCTTACCGCCAGGTAAGGATCGAGGACGTGCAGTTAAAGTACCGCCGGTTTCAATCAGCATGCCCGTGAGTACAGAGAAACAGGGGCAGAACCGGCATTAGGTCACGTGACTAAAACCAATTTCAACACAGAGGCACCTCGGCTCGAGGAAGGACGTGAAGTAACCGTCTATGGCACATCTTTATAAAACAAAAACAAGCCCTGTGTTTTTTTCACTTGTTGAGCTTCTTCCAGTCTGCTTGAAGCCTGAGGTTATCATCAGACCATTTCCATTTGTACATCATCAAGTTAATATTGATAAGCACAAGGAAGAGACAGCAACCTGTCATCTCTGGAATGACTTTCCAAGGTTCCTTGGGTCCTTTTGTCTCAGGAGTTCTGTGCAGCTTAATTGTTTCTTCTTGGCTTGTGCTTACATTGGGCATTTCAGGTTGTCTTTACACTGACTGTTGTATTAATGTTTCTGTTGTCCTATGCAGGGTATTTCCCATTGCTATGGTGCAATGCCTTTCATGTTAGCTTCAAAATAGTTTAAAAATAATACCTTCTAAATATCGTACTTGAAAATGGCGTAACTTTTGGAAGTGAATTGCTGTGAGTTAAGAGTTTCCCATAGCTGTTAGCTAAAGACATTGTCTGTTGCATACAGCGTTACACAGCTCAGCACAGAACAGGTAAAGTGCATGGAGATTTCTTAACTTATGAAACTGTCAGAGTTTTGTGCTATTTAATCAGCCAGCGGAATCAATACTTATTGAATAAATAGTTTGCCAGAGACAGAGTTTTCTTAAAACCAAACAGCTATATTACATATAAACAAAACATATCACAGCATCACAGAATTTATACAAAGTTCAACAGCAAAGTGGGTGCCTTACTCATAGAAGGCCCATTGAACAATGATTTACAGAACATTTTTATACATGTGTCTGTCCAATCATAAATGACATTACCTCATAGCTATTGCAACCCCTTGCATCAGCCAAAATTCATTATGCTCATTCTTAACATCTGTACTCCATTAGAAAAAACTATACATTGAGTCACTGTGACTTTGCACTTTTACAGACTCCATCTTTAAATCGATTAAATACATATCATATATATATATAGAAAACATCCTGTCTAATACATGTATTTACTAACTAATATCTGAAAAACATAAACCTGTTCTCAAGAGTGCTGGATCAAGTGGCTTCTCGCTGCTAGGATGAAGCATTTCATTTCCGAAACAAACAAACAAAATGGTGTTTTGTTTCACTTCTTGACAACACACTGTTTGCTGTTTTGTTTTATTTCATAATGTTTTGTAAACTTACAAAATGACAAAACAGCGTGTCATTTTTTGTAAGGTGTCCATCCCTACTCAGAATAAGTGCGATCCTAAATTGTAGATACAGGGATAGCCAGTGCATGTAAGGAAAAGCTCAGCTACTGGCCAGCTGCATTCAGTTGGGTTTATTTTTTGAGCAGCCATGCATATTATGGTACTGTCAGGGTGCTGCCATGCGTTCCTTGCACAAGCAATTCAAAAGGGCTTGTCACTTAGTCCAACAATGGGTGCCAATAATGTTTCTGAGCAATTTTTAAAATACAGTAACCAAGTACCAAGGCATGCTACAAGCCATTAAACATAGACTCCCAATAATTATGATGAACTAAAGCTTCTTTTCCTTGACTGGTGCCAGGCATACCAATCATATAGATATAATTTTCTAAATCAGGAAGGCCCACTTAGACTTTGGAAAAGCATACCAATGACTTCAACACAGATATGAAATCTTCCTTTGATGATCACTACAGCAAAATCTGAACAAATAAAAAATGCATGAAAAAAATCCATCCTCCTAGGATTATTTATTTATGACTTGGCAGTTGCACCCCTTGAGTTGAAAAGATCACTTAAAAAAACATTTTCCTGGAAATTTCTTCAATTCTACTATTTATTTATTTATTTATTTATTTATTTATTTATTTATTTATTTATTGAATTTATACCTCACCCATCTTCCCAAGGGAACCCTGGGCGGCTTACAAGGCTGAACAAGTCAGGTAATAATACAATTACACAGACAACAATATTAAAACAATGAGCATCATAAAAACAGTAAGAGGTAGCAACAACACTAATTGAGCAAATTCACAAATGGCAGGAGAGAAGGGGGAGGGAACCTAAACTAAACTAAACTAAGAGCCTTTTCACATGACCCCTAAACTCTGCGGCAAATGGCTCCCAGATCCAGAGCTTAAAATTGTTTCCCCACCAGCTCTGGAATTTACAAAAAATTAAGTGTGACCACGCCCACCTAAGCGCGTCCCAGAGCACTTTTCAAGTATCTGCTCTCCAGGGGTGAAAATTCCTGATGCAGATGTAACGTAGTGAGTGCCAGGCTCTCCTCACTTCTGTTTGTTGTTTTTTTGCCCCCCGCCCCTTTAAGAGATCTGAATGCAGTGCCAACCGCAGAACGGAGGTGAGCGACATTCTTTTCTTTCTTTTTTTATCCCTCCCCTCACGCAGCCAGCAGCCAGGAGTGTGGATGGGGTGGGAACACAGGAACAGTGACAAACCCCTAACATCTCTGGTCAGAATTTAAGTGGCCAGCGGATCTTAGGGGTCGTGTGAAACGGCTCTGAGTCGCCAAAAGCCTCATGAAAGAGCAAGGTTTTTAATGCTCGGTGAAAGGCTAGCAGGGACTCTGCAGAGCGCACTTCGCTAGATAAGCTGTTTCAAAAGGTGGGGGCAACCACTGAAAAGGCCTGGTTACAGGTGGAAGATTTCTGGGCCTCACGAGGGGTGGCGACCCATAGCAAGTGCGCTCGCGACTGACGGACTGGACGGGCCGAAGTTGATCGCTGGACGATCCACTCTGACAGGTAGTCCAGGCCCAAGCCATGGAGGGTTTTATAAACTAAAACCAAGACCTTGAATCTAATCCGGGAAGCAACGGGTAACTAATGCAGGCGGGCCAGGACTGGGGTGATATGGTTGTAGCGACGCACACCCGCCACCAGCTTGGCCGCTGCATTTTGCACCTGCTGCAAACGCCGGATGAGAGTCAAGGGCAACCCCATGTAGAGAGCATTGCAGTAGTCCAGCCTCGAGATCACCAGTGCTTGCACCACTGTTCTCAAGGAGTCGCCATCTAGATATGGGCGGATCTGGACGATTTGATGTAGGTGGTAAAAAGCCGACCTGGACACGGTGGCCACCTGGGCTTCCAAGGTGAGCGCTGGATCCAGGACCACGCCCAGATTCCGTGCCCTCTCCGCCAGTTGGAGGGAGACACCATCCAAACTAGGGAGGGGGCCTCCACATCCAGATGGGGAACTCCCAAAGAACATCACCTCAGTCTTCTCGGGGTTGAGCCTGAGCCTGTTGGCCCTGGTCCACGTCAAAACCGCATCCAGGCGCTGGTCAAGGGTCCAGACAGCTTCCACTGCAGAGGTGGAAAAGGAGAGATAGAGCTGCGTGTCATCAGTATACTGATGACAGCAGACTCCAAATCTCCTAATGACCCCAGCCAGCGGCCTCACATAGATGTTAAAAAGCATGGGGGAGAGAGACGAGCCCTGCGGAACCCCACAAGGGAGTATCCACGGGGCCGACAACTCGCCACCATGCTGCACATACTGGGAACGGTCCTCCAAGAAGGATTGGAGCCAACTGCGAGCAGTGCCCCCGATTCCTACCTCGGCGAGCTGATCTAGCAGGATACCGTGGTCGATGGTATCAAAGGCCGCTGACAAATCCAGGAGGACCAACAGGGTAGAGCAACCCCTGTCGGCCACCTGGATTAGGTCATCTTGCAGCACGACCAGAGCTGTCTCGGTCCCCCGGCCAGGCCTGAACCCGGACTGGCATGGATCAAAGCACTGATGTTCCTCCAAAAAAGACTGGATCTGGATCGCGGCCCCGCTCTTGATTACCTTGCCCATGGACGGGACATTGGCAATCGGATGAAAATTCGCCAGTTGGTCCGTTGCCATGCCTGTTTTTTTAAGAATGGGCTTAATCACCGTCTCCGCCAGTGCTCGCTGACCAGTACCAGGGCCGCGCACCAGATTGGGTTTTTTTTAAAGCATTGACAGTGCGTTCCCTGAGGCCGGGTTAGCACTGGTTATATTTTTAACGTATTTTACTTTATTTTAGGGAGCCACCCCAGCCACCCCTGGGGCCGGATCGGTGCTCCTTTTTTAAAAAAATTTTTTTTACTGCCAACCATGTGGCCCGTCGTACAGCGGTAGCATGGGCCGGTCGGCGTTTTTCCCTGGTCACCCCTCCCTGAAGCCAGGAAGACAGGACCTCCGACCAGGAAGGACCAGCACCAGGTGGGAGACATTTCTGCGCCACCATTAATGAACCGAACCAAACCGAACCAATTTTCTTCATTTCGGTTCGGTTCGTTCTAAATCCACTCTGGGGTTCGTTGTTTCGTTATGTAATGAAACAAATAATGAATAACAAAATGAACTAAAATTTCATTTCGTGCCCATCTCTACTACAAATTAATTTGTCCTCTTCAATAACAGTCGCCAACAATTTTATAAAGAAAACTATACCAAGGAAATGGTAACATTTCCTAACACTGTTGCAGTGCTCTCTGAGTAGAATTGATTTAACATAAATTGCTCCCAAAACCTAATATTTTCATTATCATTGTTAATATTGGCTGGCCGCTACACACAATGAAATGACTTGAAAATAACTAATGAAATTATGAATAATGGAATTATTCCCCTCTGGCAATCACTCCTGATTCGTGAATATTTATTATTTAGAATGTTGGAGGGGATCTTGTTTGGCACACACCAATAGGAGTTGTTGTGGGCGGAATCATCAGTCATATACATATATCTGTGCAAGTATTCAGAAAGCCAGATAGGGCCTGACAGATGTAAAGAGAGTTTATAGAATTAGGAACTGATAGGGATTATTATAGGTACTTGTCATTTGAAAGAGATGAAGTGGTTTAACTTGAAGAGTATGTTCCATGTTCCATAGGACCTAACAATGTCACATACAATATCAAGGGCAGCTTCACTTGCTCCTCAAGCAATGTGAGCTATGCCATCTTTTGCCAACAATGCCCGTCTCCACTGTATGTAGGACAAACAGGACAATCTCTAAGGAAATGGATCAGTAGTCACAACTCTGACATCAGAAACCACAATATACAAAAACCTGTCTCAAACCATTTCAATCTACCAGGTCACTCCGTGGAAGATTTGAAGGTCACCATTTTGGAACAGAACCATTCCAGATCCAGAATACAATGGGAAACACCTGAGATAAAACTGATATGCATGATGGACAATCATAAAAACGGGCTAAACTTAAGTCAAGGCTTCTTGAGTCATTATCAAATGGAATTCTTATGTACTGCCACTGTTATTTTCTTCACTACCACCTTACCCGTCTTCCACCATAGAACTCTATGATAAAAACTGCCTATTATACATCTACTCCAGGCATGTCAAAACTTCGGCCCTCCTGATATTTTGGACCACAACTCCCAGAATTCCAAGCCTGTATTTCCAATGGCAAAGGACTGTGGGAGCTGTGGTCCAAAACATCTGGAGAACCAAAGTTTTGACATGCCTGCTCTACATAATGCTCTCTCTTCTCTCACCCTAATGACCCCTGTCTTCACCTTCCCCCCCTTCCCCTCCCTTGCTCTTTCACTCCCTAATCTGGCTTCTGTCCCTAAAAAAAACTCTCATTCACTCATCTAACAACCCATGTCTTCACCTCCCCTCCACTTCTTCCTCCTCCCTGGCCTCTGTTTTCAGTCTCTTGAGGAATTTTCACAACAAAGACCTAAATCAGGGGTGTCCAAACTTCAGCCCTCCAGATGTTTCGGACCACAACTCCCAGAATTCCAAGCCTAGATTGCTAATGAAAAAGGACTGTGGGAGTTGTGGTCCAAAACATCTGGAGGGCCGAAATTTGGGCACTACTGACCTAAACAAAACAGCCTAATCACTGCACCAAATGCAGTGACTCGTCCACCTGCCAATGACGATTTGGTATGTAACTTATGTTCCACTGTATATTAATTGTACAACAGCCAATGAACATTTGGTATGTAACTTATATTCCACTGTACATTAA
Source organism: Phrynocephalus versicolor (assembly GCA_023846285.1). Lineage (NCBI taxonomy): Eukaryota > Metazoa > Chordata > Lepidosauria > Squamata > Agamidae > Phrynocephalus > Phrynocephalus versicolor. Next base: position 39,517,473 of record JAHTLZ010003547.1, read on the forward strand.
TTGAACAACAGCCAATGAACATTTGGTATGTAACTTATATTCCACTGTATATTAATTGTACAAAGCCAATGAACATTTGGTATATAATGTATTCTCGAAGGTTTCACTGTTGGGATGTGATAGCTGTTGTGTGAGTTTTTTGGGCTGTTTGACCATGTTCTGGGAGTTTTTCTTCTTGACGTTTTGCCAGACTCTGCGGCCAGCATCTTCGGAGGACAAGGAGCTCAGGGAACTATTTATTTATTTATTTATTTATTTATTTATTTATTTATTTATTTATAACACTTGTATCCCACCCATCTTCCAAATCGGAACTCTGGGCGGCTAACAGTAAAACAGAACAATAAAAGGAATTATCTCTAGGAGTTATCTCTGTTTTCTGTGCTCTGTGGCACAGAGAGAACTCCTAGTTATTTATAGTTATTTATTTTCAAATTTGTATACTTCACCTATTTCCTGAACGGCCTAGTTCCCTGAGCTCCTTGCCCTCTGAAGATGCCGGCTGCAGAATCTGGTGAAACATCAGGAAGAAAAACTTTCAGAACACAGCCAAACATCCCGGAAAACTCACAACAGCTATTTGGTGTGTAACTTATATTCCTTTATATATTAATTGTGCACCTCATTCTTCTACTATATGTCTGAAGAAGTGGATGTGTCCACAAAAGCTTACATTAAAATATAATAGTCTGAATGATCCAGGTCAGAGGGATAACTCTGGAATCACCTAACCATTCATATCAGAGGAGAACAGAGCTTTTGAAGACCACAGATTAAAATGTAAACCAGACAAGAATTTATTTTGTTCCTTATTTAGATAACCCCAAATCCTTTAATCCATTCTGTATGCATCACACTGGGCAGCTTACAACAAAGCGATTTCATAAAAGAGATTTTAAAAAAGCATAAACCCAAGACCATACTTGCCAGTAATGAAGACCTACCACATAAAAATAATCTGCCCAAAAAAGGCAGAAGCTTGCTGGGCCTGGAAAGAATTAATTATAGGAAGTTGAATACAAATGATTCCCCCCCACACACATATATATTTCTATGCACATGGCCAAAAGTCATTTTAAAAGGCATGAAATGTTAAGGTGCTGTCAACCTGTAGAGAAAGTAATCACCTTCTTCAACTCAGATATGTGAGCAGGTTTTAATTAGCATTTAAAATTAGAGATGGGCACGACCAGGAAAAATGACGTTTCGAGTTGTCGTGTGTCGGAGCCGGCCCGTTTTGGCTCGTTTCCGTTTGTCACAACATTTTCCAAAAATTTGTCGTTTCGTTTGTCGTCTGTTGTTAGTACTGGTTTAGGGGGGTAGGGTTAGCGGGCTTCTGGAGGCACCTCTCTGGGGTGGGTGCCTCCTCTGGCCCGCTACAAAGGGAAAGGAAGGGTAACGCGTAGGCGTTTAGCGGGCTCCTGGAGGCACCTCTCTGGGGTGGGTGCCTCCTCTGGCCCGCTAGGAAAGGAAAAGGAAGGGTACATGTAGCCATCGCTTACCAAGTGGCAGAGGGCGAGGCACCTATTTTTTTGGTGCCTTTGCTTAGCCTCTGACTCACTAAGAAGGACAGCGTACTGGCATACTGGCGTACAGGTTTGGAGTTTGGACTGGGTGAGCGAGGTAAGAGAGGAATTCCTCTGGGCGCCTCTGGCTCACTAAGAAGGGAAGTGTACTTGCGTAATGCGAGCACAGATCTGGCTTAGGGTTGGGATTAGGGCAAGGGCTAGGCTTAGGGTTATGGGTAAGGCTAGGGTGAGTTAGTGGGCTGCACCTCTGGGTGCCTCTGACCCACTAAGAAGGACAGTGTACTGGCGTATGGGTTAGGGTTAGGGTTAGGCTTAGGCTTAGGGCTAGGGTTAGTGGGCTTTTTATGCCCGACTGGCACATCCCAGAAGTCTCAGTCAAAACTTGGCCAAGTGGCCATGCAATTGGTAGAATGGCTCCAAAAATTTGCATGGTCCCATCCCATGGCCAGCCCATCAATGCACACTGCGCAGGTGTAAAAAAATAAAAATAAAAATAAAATAAAATAAAATCAATGGAGACGTTTTATTGCAAGAAAAACCCACTGCTGCTACTGTAAAAATTCAGGCAGTTAAAATACCTAATTTTTGCATGTTTCTGTGGTGCTTTGGTGTGTTTTTGGACCACAATTTCAAAATAAATATTGCGGTCGCCTCGCCATTTTGGATCCCCCCGCACCGCATGGCATGGCGAGACGACGAGGATGACCCCCACCAGAGCAGCCCAGGACAGGGCAGGGGGGGAGGCCGGGGACCCCTCCCCGCAGAAACCACCCCTCTGGTAGGTGCCCTCACTGAGGCAGGCATATTTCCGCCTGCTTTTTTGGCCAGGAATCTTTTTTTTTTTTTTAATTTTTAAAACTTTTTTTCTGTGCCGCTTGGCATCGCACGATCGCTGCGATGCCAGGAACGACAACGACAAATCAGACCCAATTTTTCTTTTATCGGTTCGAGTTCGAGTTCTGACGGCTTAATTGTCATTACCGTTTCCGTTACGTAACGGAAATGAGGAACGGAAACGGAAATGAGAATTTCGCCAAGTCGTGCCCATGTCTATTTAAATTTTTCTGTGTCATTCTGCCATTACTATCTACCTATTGTAGAGTTTTTGAATATGTGCTGCCATTTCTTTTCTTTTTTTCTCTTTCTCTTTTTTCTTTTTTTCTTTTTCTTTTTCTTTTCCTTCCTTCCTTCCTTCCTTTTCTTTCTTTCTTTTTTTGGTCTTCCCTTTTACTGAAAAACATCATCAACATGTGTAATTAAATGAACTGTATAACAGCTATTTTAAATGCAGTGACATTTTTACTGAATAATGCTTCATTAGAATAATGACATATACAATATGTAACCCTCTTTAAATGAGCTACTCATTGTGCAGTTTTCACCAGGTGGTTCATTCTGTATGTATGCCCAACCCCTCAAAAATCACCAGATTTTATATGCCAGGTCTTTACACAGGTCATGATTTTCCTATTTAATACTAATAATCGTGTACCATTAGGTCAATTCTGACTTATGGTGGCCCTTTTCCATGGATTTCAAGATACAGAATACTTAGAATACATTTCCTTCATTCCTGAGAAGTCTATTCAATAGATGGAACATGGCAAAGATTTAACAGCTAGCAGATAGCAAGGAAAAAGACTCAACCCCCACGTCCCTTTTGCTATGAGTTTAAAAAGTGTTCTGGTTATATACCGCCCCATACCACTTCAAGTAGTCTCTGGGTGGTTTACAGTTTTAATTACAGTATGCAGGCTACACATTGCCCCCCACCCCCAAACAAGCTGGGTACTCATTTTACCGACCTCGGAATGATGGAAGGCTGAGTCAACCTTGAGCCAGCTACCTGGGATTGAACCCCAGGTCGTGAGCACAGTTTTAGCTGCAGTGCAGCTGTTTAACCATTGCACCACAAGGCTCCTAAGTGGTTATGGACTCCATGTAATAGTGGTGAATCTACTGATAATTTGTGAGCATTTTTGCTTTTGCCTTGGCAGCAGCAGCAGCAGCAGCAGCAGCAGCAGCAGCAACAACAACAACAACAACAACAACAACAACAACAACTTTAAACTGCAGAGCTGGAAGGGACCCTGTGGATAAATGAGTTGAGCCACTACCAAAGAAGCACAAGGGGGAATTGAACTCCCAGTCTCTGGCTCAATAGCCAGAAACCTAAACCACTGAGCTATATTGGGTCAACCTTGCAGAACACTGATTAGCAACTAAGACATAGCAATCTCCAAACTCCCTCCTATGGATAATCTACATTGAGCTGTTTGGGGCTGTGTGTCAATGGTATCTGTCTGCCGACTGAAGACCCTTTGACCAGAAAGGCCAAAATCAGATCCTTATTCTCCTTTTTCCTATAGCCTCCATCTTCCTGTTGGCTATAGTGTGAAGGAAGATGGCCCAGAGCAGTACAGTGGCATTGTAGGACTGTAGAAAGAGAAGGAATTCACCGGATTGCTGGAACTGCCCTCCGCACCATATTCTGAGGGCTCCTGCTGAGCTGTCAATGGCTGGAGCTCTTTAAATCTGGCCCAGTCGGCACCAGGGGGGCCCCCTGGTACATAATGGGCCTGGTTTAAAGGGCTCCAGCCATTAACGGCTCGGCAGGAGCCCTCTGAAAACGGTCAGGTAGGCAGTTCAGCAGGATCGTGCTCCCTACTCAACAATTTTCTGAGGGCTCCAGCCATTGACAGCTCGGCAGGAGCCCAAAAATGATGGAACAAAATGGTTCATTTCAATGGGAAAATGACTGTTCTGTTTTGTCTATAACGAAATGCTTCTTCATCGTTTTGTTTTGTTTTGTTTTGTTTTGTTTTGTTTTGTTTTGTTTTGT
>JAHTLZ010003547.1:39524175-39536264 GCA_023846285.1 Phrynocephalus versicolor
TCTCTCTCTCTCTCTCTCTCTCTCTCTCTCTCTCTCTCTCTCTCTCTCTCAGAACACTTTTGCTTTTGGCCTGGAATGCTGCTCACAAAGCCATTTGCTGAAAAAAGGCCACATCATTGATGTAAGGCCCAACAGTCTTACCATTGCTCACCTGGCTCCTAAAATTTCACCCTGTAGTCATCAAGGGATCGAAAAACCCTTCACCATATGAGAGTTAAGTGGAATGAAGTTGATTAAAGTTTCAGCCAATTTCATGTCTCAAAACTCTCTCTGTGTGGCTGTTACACCTTTTGCCCAACCCAACAGGTGTACACACAACTGAGATATAGAGGCTGTCAAATTAACTAATGTGTGTATGGCAGCAAGTCTCCAGTATTTAAAGACAATAGGTATACATCAAATAAAGGCATTTTTGACTCCTGATATAATTTACAGGAGTACTGTAAAACTGTTTGGCTCTCAGTGGATTAGATTTGGAAGGCTGAGCTACAACTGTTTTTAATCCTCACCTAAGACTATATAGTGGGTGATTCACCATGTGAAACACTGTCTGTCAGGCATGTGGGGGAACTTAATGTCAGCTCAGTAAATCTCCAGGGTTTCTTAAAAGACTGCAGAAACAAAGAGACCATCAAGCACATGGCAGGCCTTCCTACATGGGTCCTAAGGTCTGTTTCATGGCAGAGGCTTTTAAAAAAAGAAACAACAGCCTTAATCAATTGATAAGTGTTTGGATGCAGTCCCAAGTCTGAGTCTGGATCTTTGGTACCAAATGAACTGACTCGGGTGTTAAGGTCATCGGGAGAGGCTTTTCTCTACATCCCGTCACCCTCTCAGGTACGTCTTGTGGGAACACATGAAAGGGTCTTCTCATCTGCTGTGCCCAGACTCTGGAACTCCCTCCCACCAGAGGCCAGGACTGCCCCATAAGAAAATAAGAACATAAGAAGAGCCACGCTGGATCAGGCCAAAGGTCCATCTAGTCCAGCTTCCTGTATCTCACAGTGGCCCCACCAGATGCGTTTGGGAGCGCATGAGACTACATATCTGTTACCTGATACCACTCCCCTGCATGTGGCTCTTGAAGTACCTTGGCTTTAAGCCTGGAGATTACACATCTCCATTATGGTTTGTAACCTGTGATGGACTTTTCCTCCAGGAATCTGTCCAATCCCCCTTTGAAGGCATCCAGGCCAGATGCCATCACCACATCCTGTGGCATGCTGGGTAACAAAATATTTTCTTGTATCTGTTCTCACTCTCCCAACCCTCAGTTTGAGTGGATATCCCCTAGTTCTGGTATTTTGTGAGATGGAGAAGAGTGTCCCTCTATCCACTTTACTCATGCCCTGTATTATTTTGTATGTCTCAATCATATCCTCCCTGAGGTGCCTTTTTCCAGACTAAAGAGTCCCAAATGTTTTAGCCTTTCCTCATAAGGGAGATCCCCCAGCCCAGTAATCATTTTAGTCCCTCTCTTTTGCACCTTTTCCAGTTCCACTATGTCTTTCTTGAGATGCGGTGACCAGAATTATACCCAATGCTCCAAGTGCGGCGTTATTATCATTTTGTACAATGCCACTATAATGTTGGCTATTTTATTTAAAATCCCCTTTTTGAAAATCCCTAGCATGGAATTGGCCTTAGTGACCGCTGCCACACATTGTGTGGACAGTGACATCTTCATGGAGCTATCCACCAGCACACCAAGATCTCTTTCCTGATCCATCACAGATAGCTCAGATCCCATGAGTTGATAGATAAAGTTTGGATTTTTTGCCCCAATGTGCATTACTTTACATTTTCCTACATTGAAACGCATTTGCCATTTTGCAGCCCATTCCCCCAGTTTGGAGCTCTTCACAATCCTCTCTGATTTTATCTACCCAGGAAAGTTTTGTGTCAATTCAAAAAGGTCTCCCCTTTTTAAAAAGAATTGGTGTGACATCTGCTATCCTCCAGTCCTCAGGCAAAGACATTTCTCTTCAGGCAAGCTTTCCATGAATGATGGACTACCTATGATGTGTCTTTTATATGAATCTATATGATCACATATACTTTGTGTTTATAACCACTTATAACATTGTGTTTACATCTCATGTTGTGTGATCATGATCATTAGCTTTAATGTTGCCTTCTTATGCTGTAAGATACCCCTCAATTCCCTGTTGTAATGGACTATGTATTGTCCCTCCTTATTGTAAGCCACCTTGGGTTCTTTTCCAAGGAGAAAGGTGAGGTAAAAAAATACTCAAAAATAAAAATAAAAATAAAATAAGAAATCCTAAAGTCCAAGCACTTTTCTCCAGAAAAAATGGTGGGGTGGATGTGGTCCAAGTCATAAGCCAAATCACTGGGTGGGGGTGGGGGTGGCATGGGGGAAACAGTCGGGTTCAAGTTGAGCTGCCGGTGCAAGTTAAGCCTGACTTGACAACAAGTGCTATGTTGTGAATCCCCATTCCTGTTAATAAATACATGTTATATTTGTAGGCCTTGAAGAGAACTGGATGCCATCCACTGTTGACTCCTATACAATGTATGGACTCCACTTGTATAGTATTTGCAAAGTATATAAATTTCTCCACAGAGCAAGATGCGTCTTTCTAAAATGTAGTGTGAGTCCCCATTACATGCTAAAAGTCAGAAATTAGATCATGATGAGTTTCGACAGATAGTACTTGTTCCTTTTCCGCTTTCATGGGGGCATCTATTTCCCTGCTGAATATTATTAACCCATTGGTGGTTACTTCACATCCTTCCTTGAGCCGAGGTGAACTTGCCTCCGTGTTCAAATCGGTTTTCAACACGGATCAAGAAGTGGATTGAAAAGATTCCCGAGCTCCAGGATGGGAATCTCTCACCCCGCTTGGAGCGCAGTTCAGGGGACGTGGTCAGGGTGAACTCGGATTGACCCCACAAGGTCGTGAGGTTACGTTCCTTTGAACTCGGATTGACCCCACAAGGACGTGAGGTTACGTTCCTTCGAACCAGTCTCCAGCGGGGCCGCGAACTGCAACGAGAGGGACGTGAAGTATCAGCCAATCTTTTTTTCTCTCTCCTGTTTTTCTCTCACTTGCTCTATGTTGAGAAAAGAATCAGCTCACAGGTGACACTGATTATTTGTTCTGAGAAAGTAATATTTCTCCCCATCACAATTGCCACAATTAATCCCATACTTGCAAGGCAATGCCAGTTAAGAGTGATGGCCATTGACGGATGAACATCCTCTGGGTTTATTAGATTCCATTACACCTTGCAACATGTTTGTCTACTACAGCAGTAGAAGGATGATGCAGGCAGCTATGTTTTCCATAGACGTGCTTTTGGTTCTGCCTTCTAAACAAAGAATCAAATGCCTCCTTAAGAAGGGACTGCTACAAAGGACAATGAATTGTATGAGGAAGACAAAATACCAACGCAGACGTGGAAGTGATTAGAAACAGAGTACAAATAGTGTAGTTTCCATGGAAATTTCCATGGGAACAGAACCCGGTGAAGCTACCACAAAGGAGAAAAGGTTAAGTGAGACTATATCTCAAGATGTTCAAGCTATCCATCTTATTTCTTTGTTAAATGGTCTGTCTTTAATTATGGTGGTAATATAATCATCCATTCTCACTAACAAGACAATGAGTCCTATGCAGCAATCGCCCAGTGTATCAAGTTTAAATACCTGCAATATTTCCTCAAGCATGGCACACCTTCAGAATCCTCTCTCATTGACTGATCTCTTCCCCCCCCTGCTCAAAAACAAGACATTCAAAGATTTTTCAAGATCTGCCAAAATGTGTTAATAGCAAAGAAATTCACAAATCAGATGAGCGCCATATGTCTCCCTCTTCCAGCGTTCCCTTAAACTTGTTCATCCGTTTTATGGATGTTGCCTCATCAAAAAAAAAAAAAAAGCCTAAGAGGTGGGGGAGGCATGGCTGTCATTTTCTATTTGAAGTTGAAAGTTTTATTGACCAAAAGGAACCAGAGAGCTTCCAACTTGTTAGAGGTGCTAATGATGTGAGTGTCCCATTTTCAAAGGAAGGGAGGCCCCTCCACGGCAGTTTAGCTTTCCTGTCAGAAAGTTGAGCTGTTCCCTGGGTTTTCTAGGCCTAGCATCTTTTTGAATATGCAAAGGAAGCAAGCCAATGTGAAGGAAGATGCAGCTGACGTTGAGTGTAGCATTCAACATGATTTATCTCTTGTCATTGGACAGTAGCTGAAACATCTCCTTTGGAGAAGAGGAGAAGACCAGTTCTGTCGCATTTGGCTCATGGTTTTCAAAACCCTGTCCACCATTTGGAGAACTCTTAGCTTTAATTCCGAGGAGAGTAGGGCTATGGGGGGGGGGTTGTTTGGGGAAAAAAAGATTTTTTTAGATGTTATAATGGCCTGAGAGAAAATTGAGGAATGTGTAAGTATTCACATGCTAAGTAAACAAGGAAATGTTTGAAAGCTGTTGTAGAGAAAGAGGTATTATTTCATGGTGAAAATGTATAACTTTTAAAAATCAACTCCCTGGCACCTAAAAATAAATAGCATGACAGTGGTTTGCTTCAAAAATAGTGCATGTGTCTGACAACTTACGTTCAGAATTATTAGCATTGCTAGCAACCAAAAATTATTTTTATCACTCCTCTTCATTTATATGTATTCCAACTGCTTCACACAGAAACCTCCTGTGAAAGTCTTCAGGGAAGACAACAACAACAACAACAACAACAACAACAACAACAACAACAACCGGGAGAGATGGTAATTGCATGATAGCACAGAAGCTGCTGAGACTTAAGGGGAAAAAATATCTGGAAGGCAAACATGTCACCCAGGGGGAAGGAATTAGAAATGGTAGATTAATTGGAGCATGAGAAGTGTGGCTGGTATTATCTAGTAATAAGCACTGCCTGCTCAAAGTCTTGCCAGAAAAGCAAATCTAAGTACTAGAGATGGGCACGACTTAGCGGTATTTTCGTTTTCGTTTTCATTTTTTCATTTTCGTTACGTAACGAAACGAAAACGAAAAACGGTTCAAAAATGGACCGAAAACGGAAACAAAACGACTAATTTTGAGCCAATTTTCTTTTTTTGTTACTGGAAAAACACACAATGGAGCTAAATGGGGAGAAACGAAAAAATTTTCGTTTTCATTTTCGTTTTTCATTTTCGTTACGTAACAAAACGAAAATGAAAAATTTTGAAATTAGCTCACGAAAACAGAAACGAAACGAAACGGACCCTAGCTGAAAACAAAAACGAAAACGAAAATTTTTTTCTGAGTCGTGCCCATCTCTACTAAGTACAGTACCGTGTTTTTCCATCTATAAGATGCTGCTGTATATTAGATACCCCCCCATTTTAAGGCCTCCAAATTAAGAAAATTAATAAACCCTAACCCTAACCCTAACCCATCCCAGCCCTGCTCTACCCCACCCCAACCTACCCCGTGGTGTTTCCTTTACTTTCTGTGTTCAAAAGACTCCTCTCTGCTTTGTTTTTGCAAGAACCTGAGCTTTAATTTTTGCAGGGAAATACTTGGCGGTGGAGCAACCCATAAAGAAGTTCATTTTCAGGCAAAAAAGAAGGAAGCACCCCACCCAGTGCAGTTTCCCACCCATTGCTGTTTTCTTTTCTTTCATTTCCAGGAGTGCTTGATTGCCTTCCTCTCTGCTTTGTTCTTGTAGGATCAGACCCTTCATTTTTGCCTGAAAGTGAACTTCTTTATGGGTTGCTCCATCCCCAATAATTTCCCCTGCAAAAACAAATGGCCAGCTCCGCCGTGCAACTGCGTGGGCGGAGCCATCTTTGCCGCCCGGGCCAGGGTGGCGCGAGACCCAGGGGAAGTCTCGCGAGGCAGGGGACGCCCGCGAGACTACCACCCCTATTTAAGGCTGTGCCTCACGTGGCTCGGCCTCTTTCCGTCGGCGGCTTCATCGGGAGAGGAGTGGAGCAACGGTTCGGGCGCCGGGCTTCTTTGCGACCACGTGGCCCCACGTGGCCGAGGGAGAGAGACGGCGGTGGTAGAGAGGCAGCGACGGAGCATCACGAAGCGGCGTCGGCGAAGCGGCGGCTGGCCGGGGCGTCGGCAGCGGAGGACAACCGGCCCGAAACCGAGCGGGGGACGCTGACCGGCGAGCAACGCCACAGCGGACACAGCCTGCGGAGACGACCGGCGACCGTTGCGAGGCGGGCGCGAGCGGCCTGGCGGTCGGGCAGCGGAAGCAGCAGCGGCGAGGCGGGCATTGTCCCGCGAGGTTTGGTGGTTGAGGGGGGTGCACGGCCGGGTTTGGGTGGCGTGGTAGCAAGGGGCAACCCAGCGGCAAGGCAGCCTCGCCTGCAGGGGACTTGGGGAGGGCGTTCCACCCCCCCGAGGTGGGCGGCTTGGTCCGGAAGTGGGGCCCAGGTGGACGGCTCGGGGCGGCGAGCCGCAAGCATAGCAGCCGGCGGTAAGGCAGGCACTCCTACCCCACGGGGTGGGTAGCTTGGAGGGGAGACACAGCCTGGGTGGGTGGCTCGACGCGGCGGGGTGCGGGCCGAGCAGCCAGAGGCAAGGCGGGTGGCACCCCCCCAGGGTTGGTGGACTTGGGGAGGTAGAGACCGGGTGGGTGGCCCAGGGTTGCTGGGCATGCGCACGCGCGGAGCTGTGAGCGGGCGATGGATTGCAGGGAAGGCGAAACCCACGGGGCCCGGGGGGAGTTGTTGACGACGGGATTGGCGGTAGGCCCTGCGCAAAGAAGGGGAGCAAAGGGGGTGAGATGGCCCCAGGAGCAAGGCAGAACGGGCGGAAAGGGAAAGGCCCGGACAAAAGGCCTGCCCCCCAGAGGACGCCTCCCGGGTCTGACTCCGAGGAAGAGGAGTTGGCCCTGTTAGCTAGTCTCAAGGCCAGGGTTGATGCTTGGGAGGGGGGCCATGGCCCACATCCGGGGCAAGCTGCCGAGGAGGGGCCTGCCCCCCAGGAGGTCGCGCAGACGGCACCCCAGGAGGTCGGGCAGATGACACCCCTCGAGCCAGCCGCGCAAGCGGAGCCGCTGCGGAGGTCCAAAAGGCCATCCAAGGCAAGGAAGCGGGCAATGATTAAGGACATGCTAACCCAGCTTTCTGCCCGCATGGACAGGCTGGAGGGGCGCGAAGGAGACGCCAGGCCAGCACGCGCGGAACGAGGCACCGGGGTAGCAGCAGATGGCACGGAGGCGGCAGGCGGAGAGGGCGGGGCTGAGATGCCGGCCCTGGAGGAGCAACCCTGCACATCCCGAACGGCGTTGGCACGAAGCGCGAGACCGGGTGAGTCTGGGGTAACGCAGGCCCCCAGTTGTAACCAGGCCCCCTGGGGATGGCCTTGGGGGTGGCCCCAGCCCTGGCAGCAGGGCCTGGGAGGGGGGCAGCCCCCACCCCCCAGCAAGGAGGAGGAGTGGGGCAGGGGTGGACATCACTAAACTCCCCCCCGGGGTTCACCGGCCAGCATGCAGGTCAGCCACTCGGAGGAGTTAACACCCAGCCTATGGGGGGAACACTAGGAGGCGTGGGGCAGCAAGGGGGGGTTCAGCACCCCAGCAGTGGCCCCAACAATGTAATCCAGCACAGCCCCAGAGCGGCATGCAGCCCCCACCTAACACTCCATTGGCAGCACGGGGGGGTGGCCGGGGTGTGTGGTGCCCCAGGGCAATGCAGTGTACCCCATGCCAAACCCAGTGCCCCTTCCAGCGGCACCATGGTCGGGCCCTTGGGCGGGTAGCGCCCAGGCCTGGGGGCCACGGCTCCCAGGATCAGTCCCCGTGCACGCTATCCCCTATGGGGATCAGGCCCTACCCCTAGGGGGGCACTTGGCCCTAGCGACCAGGGATCGTATTTTGAGGGGGGAATACGTGGACTTATTTAGCCTCCTTAACACGGAGGTTGAGGCCAAAGACACGGACAAGGAGGACGAGAAAGACAAAGACCGGCGCCTAAAAAGGAAGCCAGACAGAACATGGAACAATTGGCTCCCGGCATATTCAATCTACATGTCGGTTATCATAGGGGCGCAGCCATGGAGGGCACAGGCCCTGGTGCAGTACCAGGATCTGATATTTAAGGCATTCACTGACTTTCCGGGCCAAACATGGCTGCTCTATGACGAGCAGTTCAGGAAGAGGGCGGCGGTGGACCATACGCTACGGTGGGACGTGCCATTAACATCCCTATGGTTACAAGTCATGACCCCGACGCGCCTGGCCCTAGGGGATAGGTTTGATAGTGGCCATTTGATTAAGCGCCCAGCCCAGGCCATGACACCCTGCAGTAGTGCGGGGCAGGTGGTTCAACCCCGCCTGTTGTGTTGGGACTTTAACGGGCTCGGGGGGTGCGCCAGGAGAACGTGTAAGTTCAAGCATCAGTGTGCATTATGCGGGGGCCCCCACTCAGCGGCTAGATGCAACAGGCCCAGGAACCAAAAAGGGGGGGGTAAGGATCAAGGAGGCGGAGGGCGGGGGAACCAGCCCAACGCCTCCATTCCAAAAGGGGCCCAGCCCAATTAAGCTGCCCGTGCTGCAGAGGTGGCTGGCGGATTACCCAAGGAGAGAGGACACCAAGTTTCTGTTAGACGGGTTTTTGCTGGGGTTTAGAATTCCGGTGGTGGGTGAGCGAAGGGCGAGCTCGGCTCAAAATCTAAAGTCACTAAAGGGCATGGAGGGTGTAGTAAGGGAGAAGATTGACAAAGAGCTGCGGAGGGTAGGGTCTTAGGTCCGTTTACACAACCACCAGTCCCTAACTTGCGGGTTTCACCGCTAGGCCTGGTCCCAAAGAAAGCCCCCAGCGATTTCAGGCTGATCCACCATCTATCATACCCTGAGGGTGCCTCCATTAATGATGACATACCGCAGGAACTGGCATCGGTCCGTTACACATCATTTGATGCGGCGGTCCGTATGATCAGGAACTGCGGTATTGGGTCGGAGCTGGCGAAGTGCGATATCAAGTCAGCATTTAGGCTGCCGCCGGTCCATCCCGAGGACTTTGAACTCTTAGGTTTCCATTTCGAAGGAAAGTTTTACATGGATAGGGCCCTCCCATTCGGCTGTTCCATCTCGTGCGCGACTTTTGAGCGCTTTAGTACATTCCTGGAATGGAAGCTTAGGAGGAAGGCTAGGGTATCCACCACGGCCCATTACCTGGATGATTTTATGATATGTGGGCGCAAGGGGTCGGGGTCGTGTGCGAGGACCCTTCGCACCTTCCAGAGGCTGGCGGGCGAACTGGGGGTACCGTTGGCTGACGAAAAAACAGAGGGCCCGGCCACGACACTCACCTTCTTGGGCATAGAGCTGGACACTGTCCAGCAGGCCGGCAGACAAACTGAGGGACCTGAAGCAGCGATTGGAGGAGATCCAGGGGAAGAGGAAGGTCAGGCTTAGGGAACTGCAGGTGATAGTGGGACACCTGAATTTCGCTTGCAGAGTCATCGCACCAGGGAGGGCCTTCATGAGGCGCCTCTGCACGGCTATGCAGGGCTTGAAGAAGCCGCTGCAGAGGACCAGGGTAACAAGGGGCATGAAATTGGACATTCGGGTTTGGCTGCAATTCCTAGCAGGCTTTAATAGAGTATCATTCTGGAGGTCAGACATCAGATTGGGGGCTGACCTGCAGGTTCACACAGATGTGGCGGGATCATTAGGGTACGGAATGTATTTCAGGGGGAGGTGGTGCCATGACACATGGCCAGCTCTATGGCATGAATCAGGTGTAACAAGGGACTTAACATTCCTGGAATTCTTCCCGATTGTGGGGGCATTGTGGCTTTAGGGTGAACTATGGGTAAACGCGTCAGTACAGTTCTGGTGCGATAATATGGTGTTGGTGCATATTATTAACAACCTTTCGGTGAGATCTGGGAGGGTGATGAGATTGGTGAGGGCCTTTGTCCTCCGGACGTTGCAGCTTAATATTGTAGTGGGCGCCACTCACATCCCGGGGTTAGATAACAGCTTAGCGGATGCCCTTTCCCGACAGCAGATCCAGAGGTTCAGGGAGCTGGCCCCAACAGCGAACCCGCACCCGGAGAAGCTGCCAGAGGCCGTCTGGGAGATTGGCGGACTGAAGCCAAGCGGGCCATAGGGTTGGCATTCGCGCCAAGGACCAGGCGGGGATATGAAGCAGCAGTGAAGGAATTCGAAGCATTCAGGGCCGAGCAGGGGCTAATGCAGCTGTGGCCAGTCCCGGTTGAACATCTGCAGCAGTTTGTCATCTTTCAGTATAGGAGTGGGCTAATGCCGGGGTCCATACAGGCTAAGCTGTCAGCCCTAGCGTTCCAGGCGAAATCCACCGGCCACGAGGACAACACTGGCGATTATCAGGTCAGGAAGATGGTGGAGGGATACGGGAAGGAGAGAGTTAAGGAGGCGGACCCCAGGACCCCCTTCACACCCGCCATCCTGGCAAGAATGGGCCAAGCGTGGCAACACGTGTGTAGTGACGATTATGAGCAGGCGCTGTTTCGTGCCTCGTCCCTGGTCGCATTCTTTGCAGCCCTAAGAATCAGCGAATTAGTGGCTTTGGGGAAAAGGGATCGGTCAGGGAGGGCCCTTCAGTGGTCGGATGTTAGCTTTGAACCGAACAGCGTATCAATTCACATACGTAGGTCTAAAACTGACCAGAAGGGCAGGGGGGCGTTGGTGCGGTTGGGGAAATGTGAACAGAGGGAAATTTGCCCAGTGGCGGCCCTCCAGGAGTTTAGCCAGCGCAGGGGGCAAGGGCCTGGGTACCTCTTCTGCCACCGGGACGGGACGCCATTGACGAGATATCAGTTTTGGAGGGTCACGGAGCTGGCCATGCAAAAGTCTGGGGTTACATCAACACGCTTTGGTACCCACTCCTTCCGGATTGGGGCGGCATCCACGGCGGCGGCTATGGGTTTCGACGGGCGGGCAATCCAGAGAATTGGCCGTTGGAAATCGCGCAGGTACAAAGCATATGTTCGTCCCCTCCCCCAAATTTAGACCTGGACTGGGTCCCCACCACCTCGTCTTCTTTTCTGTCATTGCAGGTATTGCTGGCGTAACACGGAGGCGAATAATCATCACGGGGCATAGCTTCATGTACTGGGCAGCCAGGCACGCCTGGAGATCTTCATACGGTATCCAGCTCGGCTTGAGTGCATCGGCAATGATTGAGTGGAAAGGTGTTAGGGGGATGCGCTGGGCGGAACTTATGCCCTTAGCAAGGACGTTGTCTTTGGGGGCACCGCCTGACGTGCTGGTTATCCACGCAGGAGGGAACGACATCGGCAACCTAACCGGGAAAGCCCTGATAGGGAACATCATCAAAGATCTGGCGGCTTGGCAGGAGGATTTTCCCTCGACTAAGGTTTTGTGGTCAACAATGATACCGAGAAGGGTTTGGGGGACCCGCTCTAGGGAGACGGGGCTAAACAGGGCCAGGCGGAGCGTAAACAGAGAAGTCTGCAGGTATGTCGTCCAGTATGGGGGAGCCGTGATCGGGCATCCCGACATTAGACCCAGCAGCGGGGAATTGTACAGACCGGACGGCGTGCACCTCTCGGAGGAGGGTCTGGACATCTTTCTGGAGGATCTGCGGAGGGGGCTGCAAGCTGAACTTGGCAGCTTGGTGGGGGGGCATGGTGCATAGCAAGCTTGCCCATGCCGTGGCGGGTAGTGCGGAAGGTGGTGCGGAATGGTGAGTATGGAGCCCGCTTATCTATGAACTTCAACCCTGCTGGTGCCGAGAATCAGGAGATTGCAGCACACGGGCGGGGGAGGAGTTAATTTATTACCCTGCACCGGGGGAGTGAGAAGCCCCTAACGGGCACTCGCCCCCGGCGACAGGATAAATAGCGCTCACCGGCCGCCAGGGGCGCCAATTTAATTGTGGGACCCTTGGCGGGGGACAAGTACTCGCCCAAATAACCTCCTGGGGGGAGGCCCCCGTGTGGCCTCCTGGACCCTTGCAATTTCCGCACTCTATATCGCCCCCTCCGGTTGGTGATGTGTCAATCTGGTCTAATTGGCTTTGCTTTAAGGATTAACTGGATTTTGGATGCTGACTTATTGCTTAATAAACCTTGGCTCTGTTGCACCCAGTTCTTTGTCTCGCGTCGTTCCTCTGGCCTC
>JAHTLZ010003547.1:39536274-39547210 GCA_023846285.1 Phrynocephalus versicolor
GGCTCTGTTGCACCCAGTTCTTTGTCTCGCGTCGTTCCTCTGGCCTCGGGGGGCAAAGCTCCAATCTTTGCAAAAACAAAACAGAGAAGAGCATTCAGAACACAGCAGAAACATCCGTTTGCCCCCCTCCACAGCCCTACCTCTGGAAAGACGTACTTCCATGTATACGATGCCCCTTAATTTTCATGCCAAAAAAATAGCATCATATGCACTGTAAAATATGGCACGCCCATTTTTGACACTCTGTGCAGAAATGGATTGTCCTCATCCCATCTTTTTCTAAAAGCTCTACATCAATGACTCCCCAGAAGCCACCAGCCAGGAATCTCCACTAGGTTTGTTTCAAGCATGATTGTCGCTGGTGTGCACCAGTTGCCCTTTGGTGATCTTGTTTACAGCATATTAAGCCATCTTTCTGTCACTGCACCTTCTGCAGTGCTGTGGAAGAGTTACATTAACAAACTGCAAACAAGGTTGGTGTCAGGTACCCCTCCTAAAAGGGTGTTCTACTAGGCAGGGGAGTCTCTTTGATTTGCATCCATCAGCATTTTTATCACCCTGGTTCAGGGTTAAAGCCCTGCTAATGCATGAGGATTGGCAAGCCTCTTAAACCTAGATTTACCATTTAATTTGGTCTCAAATCAAAACATTTCTGACTGTGTACTTGAAGCCTTTGCACACCAACTAGGACAGGTAGAAACCCCCAAAATACTTTAAAGTTCCTAACACAGAGAGAAAACTAGGCAACTTCTTCAGACACTCTTCTCCCTTCTCAAGTAATACACCTTGGTAAAATATTCAAAAATGTATGAAAATTATGAAACAGTAAAAAATATTTTTTAAAAAAATTTGTACATTCAAAGTATTGCAAAGCAATGCATATTCAACCCTTATATGTACTTTTGCTTTGCTGGCTGATGACTGTAATAAAATTTTTATTATTATTATTCAACCCTTTAAGCAAGGTAACATGGATAAACTACTCCTTTTAGCATTAAATCTACATTATTCTAAGTAATCATTTTGAGTAATCTAACAAGCTTCAGGCAAGCAAAATGCCATTTAAAAAAGCATCAAGACTAGAAGCAATTAAACGATTAGTCAGCTATCAAGCTGTAAACCAACATTCTATCAAGGTGTTAACCAATCAATTCAAAGTCCTTTGACTGTAACTGTTTCTTCATGAATGCAACTTCTCCCTACAATCTGGTTCATTACTCTCCTTCATTACCATAACTGGGACAATCATTGCAGGAAAGCTGTTTTGACTAGTCTAAGGTCTCTGCTAAAGTTGAAGAACAAAACATGGGCTGCTTCTCTTGGTGACTTATAAGGCACATGGGAATGCTTCTAAACAACCTAAGGATGGGAAATAGCAGGAACAGAAGTGGCCAACTTAGCATTGCACACTCCATTTTCTCCCAGGAACCTCCATCTTATTACAGCCGGTTAGCCAATTTTCATCTCCCCTTGTGCCGACTAGATATGGGCACGACCAGAAAAAAATGACGTTTCGAGTTTTCATTTGTCGGAACGGGTCCGTTTCAGGTCATTTCCGTTTGTTGTGAAATTTTTCAAAAATTTGTCATTTCGTTTGTCATATGTCATTTCCACCGTGATTTAGTGCGATTTGACTTCCCAATGCATAGGGACGTCCTGCAATCAGGGTCGGTGCTAGGTGTTTTTGCGCCCTAGGTGGGGGGCAGGGGGAGGTGAGGGGGCGGCGGTGGTGGTGGGCCATGGGCGGGCGGCAACAGTGGCAGGGGGGAGGCGCGGGCGGGCGGGTGAGTGGGCGGGCGGTGGCGTGGGCCACAGGTGGGTGGGCGAGTGGGCAGTTAGGATATCACTTAGGATAGAGGTTCTGTTCTTGGCTTGCACCCCAAATGTGTGTGTGTGTGCAAGCAAATTGAATTTGGGAAAATAGAAAATAAATGGTAGTATATAATATATTTTTAAAATAAATCCACACCTCCCACTCCCAGTCGAACCTCCCCCCCTTTATACAATATCAGAAAAAAAATCCTCACAAACTGCCAGAGAAGAAATAAAGAATAAACTGCTATTCCCTTCAGCAGACAAAGCTGCAGGGAATCAAAGAAATTATTTTCTAAATTCAATTCCCTCCCTGCCTGCCTAACTTAAATCTTAAAGCTAACAGCCTCCCTCCTCAATCTTGATTGGATCATACCAGCACCAGCAGCCAGCCCTCCTCCCTCAACCACATCCATATACCTGACTGCGATTTCTGGAAGGTGCCTCGGCTTTTTATGCCCTCTGAGACATCCAGAAGTGTCACTCAAAAACCTGGCGATGCCATTGGTGGAATGGTTCAAAAAAATTGCATGGTCCCATCCCATGCCCAGCCCAAATGGGCAGGTCTAAAAAAATAAAAAATAAAATATCAATATGATGTTTTATTGCTATAAAAACCCACTGCTGCTACTATTAAAATTCAGGCATTTAAAATAAATAAATTTCACATGTTTCTGTGGTGATTTGGTGTGTTTTTTGACCACAATTTCAAAAGAAAAATTGCGGTTGCCATTTTGGATCCCCCCCCCACCGCATGGCATGGCGAGACGACAAGGATGACCACCCTCGCAGCCTGGTGCAAGCAGCCCAGGACAGGAGAAGAGGGGGGGTTAAAGGCCGGGAGGGGACCCCCCAGAAACCACCTCTCTGGTAGGTGGCAAAGCCTCAGGCAGGCATATTTTCACCTGCTTTTTTGGCCGGGAGTCGGGGTGTTTTTAAAAAACTTTAAAAAACCTTTTCTGTGCTTCGCATTGCGCGATCGCCATGATGCCACAAACGAAAATGAAAAACCCAACCAAATTTTTCTTTTTTCGGTTCGAGTTCGAGTTCTGACGGCTTAATTATCGTTACTGTTTCCATTACGTAACGAAAACAAAAAACGGAAATGAAAATGAAAATTTCGCCGAGTCGTGCCCATGTCTAGTGCCAACAATTAATGGGAACAGCTCTGGGGAAAAGCCACATTCTTTGGTTTGACTTCACAGTGAGTGAAGAAACAGCAGAGCCGAATGGATGGCTGTCATCATTGCCACCATATATTTTTAAAATGTTGAGGCTCTAGCAGCCATTTTCCTCTAAGCCTAAGGCAATTATTTTCCCCTCAGCAATGGATGCAAAATGAAGGAAAAGCCCATCATGAAGGCAGTAAGCTTTAACATCCACTAGCCAATGAGATGGTCATTTTCCCAAGTTATACCCATTCAGGGGCAAGTATTGGTGATGTACAGAGCTTTCCAGAAATGATACCAGCCTTTCTCCTTCCTCCTCTGGTTCATCCCAAATAGTTCTTTCTGAGGGAGATAATAAAAAGTGGGAGAAAAATAATGAGACAAATCCTGAGGAGAATTAATAAATGTTATGGTATATACCACAGAAGGAGGGAGGTTTAGGCTTACCCAATATTAAATTATATTATACAGCAAATCAGCTGGGATTTATACCAGGTTTTGCAGGAAATAATGAAAATTTAATTTGGAGAGCTTTTGAATTTTATGACAGAGAGGACATGGAGAATATTTTTGAAAGGAAATGTTAGAGATATGATTAAACATATTGTTCACCCATTTCTAAATAATGTTGGTGAAGATTCTCAGTAGAGATGGGCACGACTCAAAAAAATAATTTTTCATTTTTCATTTTTCGTTAAGGGGTCTGTTTCAGTTCATTTTCGTTTTTCGGGGGTTTTTCCGCATTTTTTGTTTTCGTTTTCGTTATGAAATGAAACAGAAAAAACAAAAACAAAATTTTTTTGTTTTCGTTATCATTCTTTTCATTGTGATGTCTGCCGTAATGAAAACGAAAAACATGGCAAAATTTTCGTTTTGTTTTCGTTTTCGTTTTTTTCTGGAAAATTTTCATTTTTGTTTTTGTTGCGTAACGAAAATGAAAAACAAAAACAAAAACAAAAATTTCACTGAGTCGTGCCCATCTCTAATTCTCAGTCATCCAGGTGAGGTTATCCGGAAGTTTGAATTATGGCAACTGGACTTCATTTCCTGTTGCCATGACTCAGCTTTTGGAATTTCTAAATAATATGTTGAAAATGTTATATGACAATATTGAGCCCACTGATTTCTCCTCTAAGTTAGGTGGTAGAATTAAGGAGTCGTCTGAAAAAATCTAAAAATATACAAAAGGAAGTTCAAGAAGGCATCAATTGGGAAAGGAATTGTTAGCATAAAAGATTGGGAAAGGAATGATAGGGAACAAATAAGAATGATCCTGGGAGAAGAGGTGATTTCATTAAATATACTTCATCAGGATAATTGGACAAATAAAGGAAGCAGAAGGTAGACCAATAACAAATTTGAGGAAGTCATTAAAAAAGAGAAAAAGCAGAAAATACTAAAAATAGAAAGAGAACAATAAACACAATGTATACAATGTTAATACAGGCAGTACATAAAACAATAGGTATAAAAGAAGTATGGCAAAAAGACTCAGATAAAGAAATTAAAGAAGAAGGTTGGAATAGAATGTGCAATAAAAGAATAAGGGGGAAATATGATATTATTGATATTATCATAAGAAAACTATCATATAAATATATTATATAAGAATATATTACATATAAATATTACATATTATATAATATTTAAACTGATATAAAGATGTATGCAGATGGCCCTTAACACCAGTGAAAGTGAATTTATTAAATAAAACTGTATCATCTTTATGCTAGAGATGTGAAAATGAAAAGGGGGCATATTTACCTATGTGGTGGACTTGTAAAAGGAGGAAGAAGTAATGGTCAATGAACTTTAAAGAAATTTCTGAAATAATAAAGAATGTGGCTGTAGATGTCCCCAATGATAGCTTTTTGCCTCGGCAACTGAGGTTTCTACCTTTTCTACCATTGGATCCATTTGTACTGGTTCAGGTGATGAGATTGCTCAATAAAGAAAACCAATCCTTCACTCTCCACTATTTCTCTCTGGGCAGAAAATGCCATTTCTGTTTTTCTTTTTCTTTTATCTAAACAGCTTTGTGCCAATGCTGCTGTACCAGGAAACGTAGGCAGCCAGAAAGTGAGAGGGAGGGGGAAGAGGAGCAGGAAACACGATGAGGAAATTAGTACTCTGCCCTTGTTTACAGCTCATTAAGTAGTTCTTATGTCACAGCACTTCCTGCAGGGCAAAAAATGACCAACACTAACAAGCTACGAACAAAGTTGCTTAGCCAATACCTTCATCTCCCTGTAAACGGTCAAATGGAAATGGCAAAAAAGAATGCCTCGGATAACAAATTTTTCGGATACCAAATGGAAATTTCCAGGTATAGCACTGCCTCAGATAGCGAATGTTCCCTATGGGCTGCCCCGGATAACAAATGTTTCATAATGCCTTGCAAAAAATGTGTACCCTGCATACATTCATTATTAGAGGTACCACTTTGTGTGTGTGTGTGTGTGTGTGTGTGTGTGTGTGTGTAGATAGATAGATATAGATGATATAGATATAGATATAGATATAGAGAGAGACATTGTGCATTTAAGGTAAGCAGTCCATCTAATGTTACACTGGACTGTAATGTTATGTTGATAATTAAATGTTGCATTACAAAACCTGTTCTAAAACATTGCCATTACATGTCTAATGAAAACAGCTTTGGCTCTTGGGAAATACCCTGATCTTGCATTTTGCAAAATTATTAGGCAATATATTGGTCTCATACACCACTGCAGGAGCTCTCAGTAGATGCTTTGGCCTAGGAGAGTTAAAAACAGTACTACAGCACTGTCTGCTCAGAGAAATACTGGGATCCTTTGAGGACCAAACTGTGGGAAATGACACTCCACTATCCTCAAAGCCAGGACATGAATAAGTTAAATATACATGAATAAAGGCATAAATGTTCATGTCATAAAGACATCAGGGGTGAAAAACACCCCCTGTGTAAACCCCATTTGTGTTATTCTCTTCAAGCCATTCACAATTAGAGATGGGCACGATTCAGAAAAAAATTTCGTTTTCATTTTCGTTTTCATCTAGGGGTCCGTTTCGTTTCGTTTCCGTTTTCGTGAGCTAATTTTCAAAATTTTTCGTTTTCGTTTCGTTACGTAACGAAAATGAAAAACAAAAACAAAAACGACAATTTTTTGTTTCTTCCCATTTAGCTCCATTAAGTGCTTTTCCAGTAACGAAAAACGGCTCAAAATTAGTCGTTTCGTTTCCGTTTTCGTTTCATTTTTGAACCATTTTTCATTTTTTGTTTCGTTACATAACGAAAACAAAAAACGAAAACGGAAACAAAAATTTTGCTAAGTCGTGCCCATCTCTATTCACAATACAGTCCACGGCAGGCCTGACAACTAGTCTGAATATATATGAATAAGATGCAATCTAGTCCTAGAGGTCTTATTATCCAATATATCCCACAATAATTTCTTACAAATAAAGTCAAAAGCCCTTTTCAAAAAGAACATAAAAGAAAAGGCAAAAGACAGAGAGAGAGAGAGAGAGGAAGGGGGGAAATTGCCTCCTACCCAAATAATTATGTATTTCTGCCAAATGGACCAGTGGTTCAAGGTGGATGTGTTAAAAATACCTGTCATCTTTTGACTACCTTGCATAAATTTTACCTGCAGGACTTATTGGACATTAGTTTCCAGGTGTCTTTTGTTTTTTTTGGTTTTTTTGCTGGGTGTTTCAAGATATCCTTTTAGAAATACGAACACTATCATCACCCTAGTGATGTCAGTTTTCTCCCTAAAAAATAGGAATGTGAGAAGGGGGGGGTACTATCCAGTAGTCTTAATACAATGGTTTTTCATTGGCCTCACCACCATAGGATTATTTGCTAAGTAAAAAACACAGCCACAAGGACTTATTTCTTGAACTAAGTTCATGTAGATAATTGGTGTTACTGTTGTTGTTGTTGTCGGCCTCGTTGTCATCGTCGTCATTGTTGTTGTTGTCATCGTCATTGCTGTTGTTGTCATTCTCGTTGTTGTTTAACATAGAGCTTCCTTATAATATCTGAGACTTTTTATTGGCACAAAGCACAAACAACGGTCTTTTCATAAATTCCCAAATATAATGTGTGTGTGGGGGGGGGGGGTTGTTGTTTGTTTTGGCAGAAGAGTATTATTCAGAATTAATAAAAGTACAGTAGGGAGGTCCACCCCATTTCAAACAAGACATCCTTTTATACCTTGTTGACATGCTGCCAATTTTTCGGATGGCAAGCTAAGTACATAATACATCAGATTAAATAATAGCTAAAATCAAATTGTGTGATACAGATGTTGGAAGCCCTTATCTGAGAAATGTACAACTAAGACCAGTTCGTAAGGTTTGGCTTAATGTATTGGATTACTGCAAGGGAACACAGCATCTTAATCCTCTTTGCAGATCACAATGGCACCGTGCAAAGAAAACAAAATTATTCAATGGAGGATTTTCTAAATGAACAGTTGACAATAAGCTGGAAGGGGAGGCAGTGGGGTGTGGGGAAGAGAGAGCATTTATGCTGCCATTTCACAGCGCTATGGGCACATTACTTGAGACAATCAAGCACTGTGTTTGCAAATGATGAGTAGCTTCCGCACAGAATATTTCCACCTTTCCCTGAATTGGGTATATCAGCAGTCCTGCTCAGGCATTCAGAAAGAAGGTAATCTGAAGGTGTGGGAAGAGTGAACACAGTACCCCTGCCCCTCTCTTGCTGTCATCTGTGCTTGTGACAAGGGGCCATCTGGAAAGCGGAATACAAAGACCATCCACAGGATGGAGAACCTTGATTTCAGTATAATAAAGACATGTTTAAGTATTTGAGAACAAGGAATTGAGGGACAACTTACAACATTAATAGACAAACATTACATTAAAACAACACGGTTATAAGTAGTCATAAACACAAAGTCTATGTGAACCCATAGATTCATATAAAATACACATGGTAGACCATCAGTCAGGGAAAGCTTGCCTGTAGAGAAAAGTCTTTGCCTGTTTCCAGAAGGACAACAGAGATGAGGCAGTCCTGGCCTCTAGTGGGAGGGAGTTCCAGAGTCTGGGAGCGGCAGCCGAGAAGGACTTTTCATGGGTTCCCACCAGACGTACCTGTGAGAGTGGCGGGATGGAGAGAAGGGCCTCTCCTGATGACCTTAACACCCAAGTGAGTTCATACTGTGAGATTAGATCTTTGAGGTAGCTTGAACCCAGGTGAATCATTCAGGTCATAGATGTTGCTTAATCAGGAGTGGTAGATTTCACTGTGGAGAACTGGGGTCCGAGTTAGTTTTGCTAGCATGAACTGGTAGAAATTCAGCTTAGGAGGTTGGTCAAGTTGATTGTAAATTCTGAGAGGGAACTCGTCCTGTCAGTGATTCCCATGCCGCAGTTTGCTTGTCTCATAATGCTGGAAAATCTTCTGCCCTCATGTAGAAGAGGAAATAAATTATTCAGCCTGACTGAATGAGAAATCCCTCATATAAGTTTGTAAGCTGGCAAAATGTCTGAGCTACAGAAGCCAGTCACTGTCAGCAAAATCTTTTTCCTCAGGGATCTGTATACTTTATAACAAGGAAGTGAAATTCTAAACACACACAAATTATTCTGGTTATGACAAGGAAAGGTCTACATTTCCTGAAGTTCTTTCTCTTCTCTCCCCCACCCCCACCCCCACCCCCACCCCACTTCTGTTTGAATTTCAGGCAACAATTCTGAGCCTCCAGTATTTTAAATTTGTGAGGAATGAGAGAAGGTGGTGGCTGTTGGAGACCCCATGTGTTCTAATAGGCTTGTGCTTTTAGGGTAGTAGCGTTTCTTATGGTTATAGAGAAGAGCTCTCTGTTTCATGGGTTATCCAAGGGCAGTCCTCCATTTGAAGGCATCCCCTGTCTGAAATGCTGTTGAGAACCACACACAACAAGGGATTTCAGGAGCAGCCCAACATATTTTGCTGTCTGAGGCTGAAGACAATTGAATCTTACTTGTATATTGGGCTTAGCTTAGAGAAGCTATTTATTGCCATCCAAGGCACAAGACAGGCCATATGTGCCCAAAGTTATGCCCTGCCACACTCTTTTGCCTCTTGCCAATCCATACATCTGCCTTCTGGGAGCAACCACTTCTCACTAATTGGTGGCTTCGTCAGTCCTGAGCAGTGGTTTCCAGTCATTTATCAGCATGTTCACATCAGGAAAGCAGACTGAACTGACACACTGAGGTCTCCTGCTTAGTTTCCTCCTGCTGTGGTCAAATGTAGAGGCATTTAATTTGTAAATAAATGTCAGGATATGAGCATATATAAATGTGTAAATGATGTTTCTGCTTTTACAGTGATGTGTTTCCTCTCCTCTCCTCTCCTTCCTTCCTCCCTCCCTCCCTCCCTCTATAATGAGCAAGACACACACCTCTTCCTTGAGAACAAGCTTAAATGATACATCACAGCAACATCTCTGTTAAAGGTTAATCAGACGCAAAAAAAGAGCAGAAAGTCTTAACCTCTAGCCCAATTCTCTTTGCTCTTTTTCTCTGGCTTACGGAAGGAGCACACTTACAACCTGTGTGACACAGAGTCGCTTGTTAAGAACAGTTTCTGTACAAAAATGGTACATGTGTGTCATTCCCAATGGTTTTCCCCCCAAGTACCAGTGCTTAGAACAAGGCAATTGTTATCTAGCGATAGGGATGTAAATCGTCATTTATCTCATGCCTGCAGACGGAAAGGAAATATTTCAGACATTTTTCTCTTTTCCCAGTTAGATTACAAGAAGATTTTGAGGGAGGGGATTATTTGTCTGCTTTGCATTTCATTGTCCCAAGTTTCTTTGTCCCAAATAAACATTATCTACACCCCACCCCTTTTTTACATTTTTGACAAAAATACCACACTTTCTGTCCCGAGTCATTGCATTTGGACCAACATACAATTGTACAATTCAAACATTTTGAGGAACAAACACTTTCTCTGTCTCTCTCATGCAGAAAACAGGTGTTTGGTTTTTTTCCTCTCAACCAGGAATGTCAGGTCTTGCACCTGTCACAGTGTTTTCAATGGGGGGGGGTCGATGCAAGGAGTCAACATACACTTTTGCACTGAGGATAATAAAAACTGGAGATTTCTATACATTCTATACTAGATATTTATGACTGATGGCATTGTTATATACCGTGAAAATATATCTGAATTATGGCAATACTCATAGGGCTTTCAAAGTAAATGAGGTGTTTAAGGGGCAGTTTTACCAGTGTCTTCTAAACCCTAGTTCAGTGGTGGTGAACCTTCGGCACTCCAGATGTTTTGAATCACAACTCCCACAATCCTTTGTCATTGGCTATACAGGCTTGGAATTCTGGGAGTTGTGGTCCAAAACATCTGGAGTGCCAAAGGTTTGCCACTACTGCCTAGCGAACACAACGCAATATTCACTGTCAGTTATCCCAAGGGTTTGAGAGTGGCCATACATCCTTGTACTGAATTTAGTTGGTACACCTGACCTCATCCCAAGCATGAGAGGACCATGTTAGTTCTGTCTGGCATGTCATTGTTAAAAAAGCACGAGTCTATTTGGGTGAAAGAGAGGGAGAGGTGGGAACCTTATGACTGCATTGGAAACATGGTTGAATTCATAAAGGATGAAACCCAGCATTTTAAGATATAGGCACCCAGAGCTCTAGACCTTAATGGGTTCATCTGTCAGCTTGGGTACCCCTCTGTGCTTTGCTAATAAAAGAGAGAGAGAGAGAGAGAGATCTGGACTTCTAGTCTTAATGTGAAGACAATTTTGACAATTTCAAATTAAAGGGCAAAGAACTTAAACAAAATTACCATCCATCTGTAAGTACCCTGTATGCAGGCATCTATCCAAATTCCTGGGAGCGGCGAAGAAGAAGAAGAAGAAGAAGAAGAAGAAGAAGAAGAAGAAGAAGAAGAAGAAGAAGAAGAAGAAGAAGAAGAA
>JAHTLZ010003547.1:39551166-39571636 GCA_023846285.1 Phrynocephalus versicolor
AGAAAGAAAGAAAGAAAGAAAGAAAGAAAGAAAGAAAGAAAGAAAGAAAGAAAGAAAGAAAGAAAGCTTTTTCAGCTCAACCAATCACAAAAAACTTGTGGCACAATGGGCCTGTAATTCTTGAGTTACTTTCCTGTCATATCTGTTTTGTTCCATCCACTGCTCCTACTTCCAGTGCAGTGGTCCCCACACTTGGATCCCCAGAACTTCTTGGACTACAACTCCCAGCTAGTGGTGAAGGCTTGAATACCTGGCGACCCACAGCTGAGGAGCATTCTTCTAGTGCCACAAACAGGCTCAAATTATTTGCCCATGTTTTTATTTTAAGGATGCACAATCCCTTCCTGGAGTGTTGCCGCTCTGCCCAGTTACTCCAAGCCATAGGTAGCTCATGACTCCCAACAGGTGGTGGATCCCCATACTTCAGTGAGGTGCTCCAGGTACTCAAGCCACATGCTGCTGTAATTTGAGGCACTTTTAAAAGTTCCCCTCACCCACTGCGAACAGGGGAGCTTGAGGTGCCCACGAACTGAAATGGTTGCCATCATAAATGTTCAGTGTTTCTCGTTTAACTTTATTTTATATTTACCAAACACCACCTAAAATCCTGTTCAAAGATGCCCATTGCATAAGGCCTGGTGGACACCCTCAGGACCAACAGCCCTGAATAGACCAGCCCTACCATTAAACAGTGGGAAGCAACCAGTATCCCAAGAGCATAGCAAATATTCAGTTGTTAAACCAGGGAGGCATCCGTGAGTGTTTGGGCCTTTGCCCACCCAGACAGGAATGATGAGGCAAGACACAATATTGTTGGATTAAACATTTTATTGATAAAAATGTATTTAACCTTTAAACTTCCCTTCTAACAAAGGGGGTCTGAGCATAGTGCAAGCAGGTGTGGGCCTGTAATGCTGTTGACGTCCAGCTCATTCTTGATATTAGCAGTCACCTATTTCTGAAGGGTGCTGCCCACTAGCAAAGGACACGAAATAGAAATATAGCATTTCATTTCATTGTGTTTCTTTAGTAGTTTTGTTTCATTTCATTTGTAATGAATTTTTAAAGTAGATTTGTTACAAAATGAAATGAAACGCTATCTCCCCTGGGTCCTACAGGCATCAAAAGGGCGGGGGAGCTTCCTCAAGCTCTTCCCTGTAAGCTTGAGGTAATCATACCTCCGGGGGGGGGTTGCTGAACAGGTGGGCAGTAGAGATGGGCACAAAACAAAAAATGAAACACTGTTATTAATATGTACGCCGAAATAGGTATCATAGCCATGCATCTTCAGCACCAAAACCTCTGGGTGCCAGGACAGCTTGACTGGCTCATTACCTCCTCAAGTTCTTCCCTATAAGCCCCCCAAATTTGGAGAGGTTGGGGCTCAGGGGGCTGAGTTATTGAGCTCCAAAGGCGGTGTCACTAGGAAACAATCTTTCTAATTGAATTTGGAAGCCACAATAGCCCCCCCCCCGCCACAGGCAAGCCGTTAGTGGCTTCGTTTCTGAATCCAGATTCCAATTAGAAAGATTTTTTTCCTTAGGGACACCCCCTTTGGAGCTTAATAATTCAGTAACCTCCCAGAGGTATAATTACCTAGAGGCAGCCCTCCAAACCACCATAAATTACACTCTTTTCTAACCTGTGTTATCTTACTATTCCTATTTTCCTATGCCTCCATTCTAATTTGATATGAAGCTTGCCAAGCACCTTCTGGTTGTCTAACCCTGTGACTCACTTGAATGGTGTAACCTCTTTCACTACCTGCTGATTGTGGCCAGGGATGATGATACACCTCTTGGCCCTGCCAGGGAGAATGGGATGGGCAAAAACTCACTGCCACCCTCAGATTGGCAGCCACCCTCGCTGCCAATCTGAGTGGCAGCCAGAAATTCCTATCTGACCCATACATGAGCAGCTAATCCTATTATCTCTGCCTATTGGGGGAGGGGGGGAGGAAACTCTGTCCTGGAGACAAAGGAGACAGGAGCAAGCATAAGCAGCCCTTATAAAGGCTGCCTAGCCTCTGCACCTCTGGCCCTGTAGCTGGCACATTTTGGCGCCAAAACTCTGATTGGGCAAGCAAAGAAGCCCCACCCAGGAACTGTTGTCACAGGCAGAGCCACCATGGGTGCCAGGACAGCTTGACTGGCTCATTACACTACATGATGTGATTTTATGAGGGTCAACATATGTTGCTAGGCCTTAGGCAGCCAAATGTCTTGGGTTGTGCCAACATCTCCTAAAAATGACAGTAAACGTACCACCATTTGGAATGGTATGGAACCCACAATATTTATTTAACCAAAGGCACTGGAGTATTAATTATCTACATGCAATAACTGCTCCAAGATACATTTCCCTTTCAATAAATGTCACTCACTGCTCATTTCCTATTGCTCTCCAGTGCACTCACTGAATAATGCAACAGCTGCCGGCCTCTCCTGTCAATGTTTCCGCAAAGCATCATGCACAAAACAGCGTCAAACCTCTCAGAGTGTTAAGTAGAAGAAAACCCAAATTTCAGCATCTCATGACAGAACTCAGCGGGGATCTCTACAGGAAATGCTACAAAGCATATTTTATTTGAAGCAATGAACTTTAGTAAGAATTTCATTTTATATAGCAGTCTGCACTGCATGGTAATCTGGGGTCTGTAGATTCATCAGCCCATGTTCAGGATTAGAATAAGGAGGTGAAAGGAGCAAGTATGAAAAATCTGTAGTTCTCAAAGTACAAGAAGAGAATGGGGTCAGATCTCATTCACCATTCCATGCAGTTTCATCTAATTATATTTTAGCTCAACATAATATGTCGTGAAGCAGAATTTATTTCCCTACCCACCCTGCCAGATATTAAGCTACCAAATGGGTTCCTTTTGGGTGCTCACACAAATGAGAATAGCAGTTCTGTGGCAATTAAATGTGCTTTAATTAAGGGGAAATTATACAAATTGTGCATGGTCCTCTTAAGAAGGCCGAAGACTTCTATACAGGCTGAGCCATTATCCACATCCTAATAACCTTGCCTAACTGTCTCCGTTTATCAGGAATTAAATTAAAAACACCTGTTTTCAAAATTCAACACCTTGCTGTCTCCTCTGCTTATTTTCAACAGAAGCTGATATAGCAGATAAACAAATAGTCAAGGAATACCTTACCACCTTGAATGTGTTCAGATCTCCAGGGCTGGATGAACGGCATCCAAGAGTAATGAAGGAATTGAGGAAGAACTCTCAGAACGACTGTCCATTATTTTCTTGAAATCATGAGAAATGGGTGAGGTACCAGATGATTGGAGGAGGGTGAATATCCTAACTTCCTATCTCCCAAAAGGGCAAAAAAGAGAAGCCTGGGAACTAGAGATGGGCACGACTCAGAAAAAAAAATTCGTTTTCGTTTTCGTTTTTGGCTAGGGTCTGCTTCGTTTCGTATCCGTTTTCGTGAGCTAATTTCAAAATTTTTCGTTTTCGTTTTGTTACGTAACGAAAATGAAAAAACAAAAACAAAAACGAAAAAATTTTCGTTTCTCCCCATTTAGCTCCATTATGTGTTTTTCCAGTAACGAAAAATGAAAATTGGCTCAAAATTAGTCGTTTCGTTTCCGTTTTCGGTCCATTTTTTAACCGTTTTTCATTTTCGTTTCGTTACGTAACGAAAACGAAAAACAAAAACGAAAACGAAAATACCGCTAAGTCGTGCCCATCTCTACTGGGAACTACAGGCCACTCAGCCTGACATTAATCCCAGGAAAAATCCTAGAGCAGCAAACACCTAGAAAACAATGCAAAACTAGAAGCCAATATGGATTTGTCAAGAACAAATCCTACCAGACTAACCTGAGCTCATTTTATGTCCAGGTAGCCTCCCTAGTAGACAGAGGGAATGCTACAGATGTAATATACCTCAACGTCAGCAAAGCTTTTGACAAAGATCCCCATGATATCTTGATTAGCAAACTAACTAGGTGTGGGCTGGATAAATCAGGAGTAAGGTGGTAATAATTGACTACAAAAGAGTAATAATTGACTACAAAATCATACTCAGGTGGTGACCACTAATGACTCTCTAACTGGGAGGAGGTAGTAAGTGGGGTACCTCTAGTCATGGGTCCCAGGCTCTTCAACATTTTTATTAATGACTTTGATAAGGGAGTGCAGGGAATGCTTGACAAATTTGTGAATGGTGAAAAATTGGGTGGAATAAAGAATGCCCTGGAAGAGAGAAACATAATTCAAAATGATCTTGATCAGCTGGAGCACAACAGAATGAAATTTAAGAGGGGTAAATGCAAAGTGCTGCACCTAGGAAGAAGAACTCTAACACACTGCTACAAGACAGGGGATATCTGGCTCAACAATACTACAAGTGAGAAGGATCTTGAATTCTTGTAGATCATTCATAAGCTGAATATGAGGCAATAGTGTGATGTGGCTCCAAAAGAGGTAAATGATGCTTTAGGCTCCATTAACAGAAGTAAAATTTCCAAATCCCCTGAGGTGCACATCCCCTTCAATTCAGCACTCACCTGGAGTACTGTGTCCAGTTCTGAATACCACACTTCAAGAAAGATGTTGACAGGCCTATGAGGAAAGATTGAAAGAACTGGGCATGTCTTTCAAGAGGCAATATGATAGCACTTTTCAAATATTTGAAGGCTGTCATACAGAGGACAGCAGGATCTGTTTTGAATCATCCCTGAGTGCAGGACACACAACAATGGATTCAAGTTACAAAAACCCAGCTTTCAAATGAATATCGGGGAAAACTTCCTAACTGTTAGAGTAGTTCGGCAATGAAACCAATGACCTCAAGAGGTGATGAGAGCTCCAACACTGCAGGCATTCAAGAGAAATTTGGACAGCCACCTGGCAGATATCCTTCGCATCAAGCAGGCCCCTTCCATCTTTGCTATTCTATTATTTCTATGGAAGCAGAAAGACTTGTGACAGTGGTGTCTGAGAAATTGGGTGGGGGAGAATTATATTGGACTACGTACACCATATCCCCCTGCCAACAAGGACAGCAACCAGTATGGTGAAAGAATTCTGGGAATTGTTGTCCAAAAATCCATTCAGCAATCCACTGCCAGAGGTGGGAGAGATGGGATTTTCACCATAAAGAATCCCATGCAATAGCATATTATCCTATAGATTCAGGCCATAAAATGCTAAGGCGCCTTGAATATTCTCTTTCTTTTCTAATATCTTTGGATTTGGCATTGCTTCTCTTCCACTCATTTGCAATTCCGATTGGCCATGGTGTCCAAAGTAGAGATGGACATGAATCTCAAAATGGCAAAAATTGTCACAATTCATAATTCATCAAGTTGGTTGAATTATTACTTATGAATGTATGAATAAAATTGATGATCTAATGAATTGATTCATTGGTTCAGCTCACCCCCCCCAAAAGCCACCACTTCAAACAGATCCCCCAAAGCAAAGGAGAGAGAGAGAGAGAAATGGGCCAAAAAGGGGGAAATGGGCAAAGAAAATGAATAGACAAATCACAAATTGATAAAAAGTCATTGCTCAGTTAGGTGTTGTGAATTTTTCGGGCTGAGAACACGAAAAAACTCACAACAGCTATCAGATCCCAGCCATGAAAGCCTTTGAAAATACATAATCACTCTGTATTCATTGAGCTTGGTGCTTTCAGTGAATATGAAGAAATGAATTTCAGACAAATCTGCAATTTTTAATGAGTATCGTAATTGATTGTTTTGTTTTGTTTCATTTCGTGCCCATCTCTAGTCTCATGTTACATGTCGAGCCATTCCTGGTCAAAATGCCAGATCTACTTTTTCAGAAGCATATGCGTAGGTCAGTTGTTGTGTTCTCTAAGTACCTATGTGCCCCTTGATGGCAGGTGGATCACCTGCACTCAATTAAGACAAATTAGACTGCAGGATCTAGAGGGGATGCCAGACACATTGCTCTGAAATGTGACTGCCTCTAAGAAACGTGTGCAGTGCTTGGGGTCATGAGAGTGTGATCTAGGATTGCTGAGTGGGGTCTAAGGAGAGTTCATACATGTAATCTTCATAGGTAGGGAAGGCAGTGGAAGAACACCACAGGATATTATCTAATAGCTTTAGGAAGACATTAGTAATGGATAGATCTCCTTAATCACCCTGCTGTAGGTGATTTGGAGATGCTGGGTAGAAGCCATCACAAACTGAATGCCTTGTTCACTGTTAAATTCATGACTAATATGGGAATGATTTTCCCTTGAACAGATAGATAGTTGCTTCCTTGACATCAGGTCAACAGTAAGTGGAGATTATCCTCAGTCAAGTAAGTGTTTCTTGAGATCATTGATGGTTTTTAAAATTAATAATTTTCTTTGGTGTTACCAATGTATCAGGTTCTGAGAGCAAAGATGCATACAGTGGTACCTCAACTTATGAATGTAGTCCATTCCAAATGCATGCTCTTGTTGAACTACTCTTAAGTTGGGGTACCTGTAAAAAAAAACTGAAAAAATAAGTTAAAAAATCAAAACAATTTAAAAAATTGTAAGTTGAGTTTCCATATCTAAAATTTGTAAGGCAGCAGCTAAAACGCCAACAGTTTTCCACTTTTAAGTCAAATTGCTCTTAAGTCGAGCAGCTTTTAAGTCAGGGTACCACTGTATAATGTTTGTTTTTATATCTTTGATGTGGCAGTGTTTCTATTTAAACTGGGAATTAGTGGGTTTGGTGCACACAGTAGGTGCCACTCAAACCCACAATGATGATGATGATCTCCTAACAAAGTATAAGGAAATGGCACATACAATATATCAGCCATCATTCCATAGTAGAAACATATTTCGGTTTTGTTACAATTAATTCTACGTTCGGTGCCGATCTTCCTGATGAAAGACAAATACACCTTGAACTGTCCATCGGGCATCAGAATAATGCCTATTTTTGTCTGCTCCATTTTAAAAAGCTTTTAGTGGACTATTTGGGGTCCCCTTTGTGGCCAGCAAAAGGGCAGCCTGCCTGGATGCCACAGACCAATGCTACTTATTCCAAAATCAATTTACCTTGAATATTAGAATGAAGAGGATGGGGAAGCTTGTGGCAATTTACTTCTTGTACAGATGCCTTGATTTTGGCAGGGAAACCACCAGCACGTACTAAAATCAAGACTCATCCATATTAATTCATCAGCTTGGGAAACACTGAGAAAAAGAAGCAAGCATTGACTGTGCTCTTAAGTTTGGGACAATTGCTACTGTCTTTGCGTAACTGCATCTCCTTTGCCATCAAGGCTGCCTTTTCAAAATGCATCACTAGATTGCAAATTGGAGTGAAATGATACCAGTAATTTTTGGTAATGCTTCATCTCTGTCTCAAGGAAGTGCCTGACATCTTCCTCATCAGCGTGATTTTATATTAATCATATAGTCAAGTAAGAGAGCAATGGCCATTGAGTATCTGTCTTACTTTCTTTGGAGCTGAGCCAGCTTTATTTTTCAGGCGAGGGATTTTTTGGGGTGTGTGTTTTTTTAATCATATACTGTGAGCGACAATTTTGATTGGGGCACATCTCTTCCCAACCAGTTATCATCACTGAGCAAAAGGCTGATATTTCCAGACGTTTCTCACTTTCCCTAGAAATGTCTGTGAAAGATTCCTTTGTGTATAATTTTATGCTAATCTAAATCCTCCCAATGAACAGCAAGCAATATTTCTCATCAACAGATCTAAGTATACCTTTGTTCAGAAGTTCAGCTTTTGCCATCAGCCACTTTCTGCAAAATGACAGATATGACTAGAACAGAAATGCAGAGACATCTGCCAAAATAAAAGTTAAAATGAATCAAGCATTAAAAAGTTCAACTAATGGTTTTGAAGCAGCCATTCCCCAACATTTTGTCCCTGTCATTTTCATCGGAGCAATCCCTGTGCAGATCTTGGGCAACTTAAATCGTGTCCCCACAGCCAGTGGGCTTTTTTAAAAAGTGCAACAATGGCCAACTTTAAACAAAGCGTTCTGCTTATATACCACCCCATACCACTTCAAGTAGTCTCTGGGCGATTTACAGTTTAATTACAGTTTGCAGGCTACACATCCCCCCCCAGCAAGCTGGGTACTCATTTTACTGACCTCGGAAGGATGGAAGGTTGAGTCAACCATGAGCCTGCTACCTGGGATTGAACCCTGGATTGTGAGCACAGTTTTACCTGCAGTACAGGCATTTAACCACTGTGCCACGGAGCCAGTTGCACAACCCAGTACATTTTCCAAGTACCAGGTCAGGAAGTAGTAAAAAATTTGCCATTGTTCCCATGTGGATTTTTAATCGGAACTTACATCCACAGGGACTCAGAAACACCGCTTCATCTTTTCATCCCCGTTGCAACACAGTCTTCCCAACAACATGCACAGAAAGAGAGAGAAAGAGAGAGAGAGAGAGATGTGTTGTTGTTGTTTTTCTCCACCCAAATTTGGCAGTATGGCAGGGATCTCTCTCCTCCCCATACACGCACACCCCTTAAAACACACACACACTGCATCTCAAGACCTGAACTTCAAAAAGGTACTTCAAAAACTACTGCCTACCCCACTGCAGCTCCCAGTACATCTGTGAAGTCTTCACTTACAGGATTCCTCCAACCTTCTTAAAAAGGTTGGGAACACACAGTAAACTCCAGATGATGTGGTAATGAACATATCTGTTGGGTATTATTTCACCACTGGATGGATGACTTAGAATTTCATTCCATAGTAAAAATGGGGAGGGGGAGGGGGACCTTCCACATTTATCAATATTAATATCTTACGCAAAATTAAAAGAGCATCGTATTAGAGCAAAAAAAAAAAAATGCTTGAAGAATCTTGTCTTTTCAAGTTGCAGTATGAGCAGACCTGATCTGCACCTTCAGAACAAACTATGGAGAGTTAGTTACCCCCTATCTTTTGTGCTTTCCCAATGGCCCTACATTTTCAGCTGGGGGGGGGGGGAGTCTCAACAGAATTTAAAAACAATTTTCAAGAGAAAATAGATGGATAACGCAATCCAGTATGTATAACTTTTCAGAACTAAGGCCTGCGGAGTTCACAGAGGTTTTTCCTCAGGGAACAATGTATGCAGCAGAAGGATAAATCCAATATTTCACTGACAGTTGCCTCCAGTCTTTCACAGCCTCCAGAATCTTGTTCCTAAACCTCAAACCTCCATGGCTGGATAGAGGGGAATGCAAGAGACTGCAGTGCACAGAGGAACTATCCCCCGTCACCACCACTACTACCAAGACCATTAGAATCCATATGGATTCTACTGTAACATATAGGAAAGTGGACAGAAGATAAGATTTATTTTCTTTATCCTTGCAGGTATTAAAAGAGAAACATTTTTTGACTTGAACATGAGGAGTGCCAGACAGGGAGTGAAAGCTAGTGTTGTGTAGGATTCTGGAGATATGGGTTCAATTTCCTCTTTGGCCATGGCTCGCTGGTAACGGGTGGCATAGGAAATGTCTCACATATGTTGAAAAGTGTGCAAGGAATCTATTGGGTGGCATGAAGCATACAGGAGTGGAGCTAATGCACTTGCTAAAACTATGGGGTGTCCTGGCATTCAAAAATGTGTAACTGCATTTGGGTCTGTGCATGCCTTTCATATAATGTGTATGACTAATATAATAGGAGCCTCATATCTAAAGAATCAGTATCTGTTTACTCACTAAATCACCATATGAAATTTAAAAAAAGTATTAAAAGAAAAATCCTAGAAATATTTTAAAGATGAAATTACTAGAAATAGCCATTAGAGGGAGCCAGGTACAATGCAGTGCATGGTGTTTACTGGATACCATGCTATGTGCAGCATTCACCATTACAATAGGTTCTCTTCAACCCAGGTGTTTCAACATCAATGGGGGAGGGGCTTGGAACCAATCCGTTGTGGTGATGATGGCCCTTCTGTATTCAAAAGCAGCATAGGATGTGCCTCTGTGTGCAAATATAAACAAACAAATGCAAAAAGCAAACCATTACGAATGTCAACAACAGCAAAGGACATGTCACTAGTTGTTTTTTTGGTTTTGCTTTCAAAATAATTATAATATGTAGGCAAGTTTTCACTCCTGTCTGTCTATAGGTTATTTCTGAAAAATACATTGGGATAATTCAGTGTTACACTTGGAATGCTATTGATATTTTCTATCCCTCCTAGCTGTCCTCTTTAGTGCCAAAAAGATGCAGTGAAGAATTTTCCTGCCCTCTGGATCAAATTTGAGGAATGCTTGAGGAAGGGCTGCAATGGGAAGTGAAACACCCTAGAGGCACTTGCACATTTATGCTCATTTCTACTCCCACATGGGCAGATGCCCAGTGCTGGTTACAGCCTATTAATTCTTCAGCTCTGCCTTGCAGGGAAGCAGAAATACCTCTTAATTTGGTTCATTTTAACACATTTGACTAAAGATGTGCATGATTCTCAAAGTCAATATTTACCCCAACACAGGGCCCCCCACCCAGTTTTAGGGGGGGCTTTACAACAAATTAATAGATAGAAAGAGTACATCTTTTCGGATCTATGTATCTTGTCCTACATTTTATTTGCTTTGCCCCTATTTAAATAAGTCATTATAGCAGACCGGTCCAAGATTGACTTTGGCTGTGAAGGTACTAAAGAAGATTTAGAGTGTGGTCCTGACAACTAAAAGAACCCAGTTCTAACCTCCACTTAGATCGTTACCCTGTTCTGGGATTTTCAGACAGTTGCACACTTCCAGCTTGACCTAACTCACATATCATCTTAGCTAATGATCATGAGGAAGATATGTGGAGGAAAGGTATGTATATTGACTAGAGATGGGCACGGACCAAAAACATGGTGATTTGTTTTGGTTCGTTTCGTTTTAAGGTTTGGTTCGTTTCATTTCATTTTAACAAGTTTTTTTTTTTTGAAAAATTCATTTTGTTGGTTCATTGATTCATTACTCAAAAAAAAAAACATTGACAACAACTGAAAAAACTGGACTGGCAGTATCCTCATCCTCATCATCCTCATCATCCGCATCATCTTTAATCATCAACACATCATCCTTATCGGCAGCGGTGGCAGCGGTGGCGGGACGATCCTGGACCCTGTGGCAGGGGATTTTTGAAGCACTGGCTTGGGGCCAGCACCTCTTTTTTTTTTTTCAAGCACCGACCGTGCAGCCCCTGGGGCTGGGTCAGTGCTCCTTTTTTAATTTTTAATTTATTTTTAATTTATATCTATATCTATATCTATATCTATATCTATATCTATATCTATAGATAGATAGATAGATAGATAGATAGATAGATAGATAGATAGATAGATAGATAGATAGATAGATAGATAGATAGATATAGATATAGATATAGATATATAGATATATATAGATATATATAGATATATATATATATTACTGCCAACCACGTGGCCCACTCTACAGGTTTAGAGCGGGCCGGTTGGCTTTTTTTTTCTTTTGCTGGCTGGGGGCCAGTTCCACGGCCCACGGCCCAGGGTTAAGGCCAGGGCCAGTGCTTGCAGGCCGTTACTGGGCCTGCACGGCGGATCGGGTTGTGGGGATTTTTTTTGCCAGCCACGGGCCGGTTTCACAACCTGCGGACCAGGTCCGGTGCTCATAGGCCAATACTGGACCTGCGCTGGATTGTTTTTTTTTTTTAAATGCAACTGCAGTCTGTGCGGCCCCTGGGGCCGGGTCAGCACTGGCTTTATTTTTTTATATATTTTTTCTTTATTTTAGGGTGCCAACCCGGCCACCCCTGTGTCCGGGTCAGCGCTCCTTTTTATTTTTTAATGTTTTAATTTTACTTTTATTGTACAGTGGTACCTCGGATAACAACGGTAATTCATTTTCCGAGGTTAGTCGTTATCTGAAACACGTTGTTATCTGAAATGCGGTTTCCCATAGGAATGAATGGGAAACCGTTTAATCTGTTCTGGAGCCTAGGAAAAAGGCACAGACACCTGGTTGTTTGCTCAAAACTCTTTATAAAGTGCACTTTAAAGGTGCAGATGCAATGCCACCCGGGATAACTCTTTTTTACTGATGCATGCTGAAAATTCATTATCCGAGGCAGTCCATAGGGAAAATTCGTCATCTGAGGCAGACGTATACCTAGAAATTGTGATTCGTTATCCAAGGCAGCCCATAGGGAAAATTCATTATCAGAGGCAGTCCTATAACCAGTTGTTATCCAAATTATTTGTTATCTGGGGCAGTTGTTATCTGAGGTACCACTGTATAGATAGATAGATAGATAGATGGATAGATAGATAGATAGATAGATAGATAGATAGATAGATATAGATATAGATATAGATATAGATGTAGATGTAGATATATAGCAGGGCTGTCCAACTTTGAACAAGCTGAGGTCTACTTTTTCTGGCCTAGAGTGCCTCAGGGCTACTACACTAATACCTCTACTTACGAATTTTATCCATTCCCTGCACATGCTCATGGCCCTTGAACTGCCCCGCTCAGCTAAGATGCTGGCAGACCCAGAACTTTGCT
Organism: Phrynocephalus versicolor; assembly: GCA_023846285.1. Taxonomy (NCBI): domain Eukaryota; kingdom Metazoa; phylum Chordata; class Lepidosauria; order Squamata; family Agamidae; genus Phrynocephalus; species Phrynocephalus versicolor. The sequence goes on from JAHTLZ010003547.1 coordinate 39,563,680, forward strand.
GGGGCAGTGGTGATCCTTGGGATGGGGGAGGGAGCTGTGGAGAACTTATCCCCTCACTTTTTTTATTGATGCCTGGTGGGCTACTTTTGAACCCTTCGCGGGCTACCAGTAGCCCACGGTCTACCTGTTGGACAGCCCTGATATATATCTATATCTATATCTATATCTATATCTATATCTATATCTATCTATCTATCTATCTATAGATAGATAGATAGATAGATAGATAGATAGATAGATAGATAGATAGATAGATAGATAGATAGATACTGCCAACCATGTGGCCCAGGCTACAGCTGTAGCATGGGCAAGTTGGCTTCCCCCCCCCCCGGTTGTCCCTCCCTGCAGCCAGGAAGACTGGACCTCCAGGGTGGACCAGCACCAGGTATTTTTATTTATTTATTTATTTTCACATTTATATACCACACCTATTCACCAGACGTGGGACTCAGGGCAGTTTACAACAAATAAGTTAAAGCAATTAAAAAGCTAAAACATCACCAATACAAAGCACAAAGTAGGTACAGTCAGGAGGGCAAAAAAAAAAAAAACTGCAAACAAGCGGGCCGGGGGGGACCCTAATCAGTGCCCAAGGTGTCCCAAAACAGTAGCGTCTTTAGATTTTTCCTGAACGACGCCAGGGACGGAGCCTGCCGCAACTCGCTCGGAAGCTTGTTCCAGAGAGTAGGCGCCGCCACCGAGAAGGCCCGTCCACGAGTGCTATTTTTACGGGCCTCCCTCGGGGTGACTGTCCGAAGCGAGAGGGCCAGGGAAGATCGGGTGGGTCGGACTGGATCTAATTGTTGGGGGAGACGCTCTGCCAGATAAACAGGTAGGAGACATCTCCGGCGCCACCATTAACTAACCGATCCGAACCAATTTTTTTCAGTTCGGTTCGGTTTGTTCTGAATCCACTCTGGGGTTCATTATTTGTTTTGTTACATAACGAAATGGATAACAAATAAAAAAACAAAATAAAAGTTCATTTCATGCCCATCTCTAATACTGATTTGAGCTTATAGAGGCATGGGATGGAATGTAAATATAAGTAATATGCTGTATAAGTCAAAATCAAAGGGCTTTCAAGTCTCTCTTTTGTTTATTCTTTGTTATTTGTAAAACATGTTCAGTTGTCCAGAAAGTTATAGTACAGTCACCTTCCTTGGTCAGAGAGCTGACTAACTGTTTTGCAATGATTTCAGTAAACTATTGTTCAAGTCTCATTTGTAAAAGCACTTTCATTTTCAGAGGTACTTTTTGCACACACCCCTTAGTTGTTTTAACACACTATACACAGAAAAGTTCACATCTTGACACCCACCCCATCTGTTATATGGCCTGCAGCAGAGCAGCAATATTGTAAGCATTTGCATTAGGGAAAAGATATTTCATCTCTCAGAACTTGAATGCTTAAAGAGGACAGAAGAACGGATAGAAGAGTTTAAAAAAAAAGAAGAGGTGGATGAAAATTCACTGGCTGGCTTTTTAAAAGCAAAGTTCAAAGTTTTCTTTTCTCCCCATCCCCAGATCACTTTACACATCTGTTGAATCATGGCAACTGGACTTCTTTTCGTTTGAGATCGGAACGTTTCGCTGCCCATCCAAGCAGTTTCGTCAGTCAGAAGCTGGAAGCCAGCCCTGCATATGCTACTACTTGGGGAGCAGGACCCTAAATAAATCAGTATAGAGATAAATCACTTAGAGGGGACAAAACTGCTGTAGTGCCATTGCTAAGGAGGAGTCCCACCTCTCAGAAATGTCTAGAGAGCAACCTCCCTCTCTTTCTCTGGATAAGTTTGATAAAATCATCCCTTTTAATACCTTTTCCCACAGATAGGTTGAAGAATTTCAAGAGGGCAATCTGCTCCCCTCCATAGCCAGCTACCTAATCAAAGATATTTCTGTTATGAAGTTCTGAGCATTGCTTTAGATGACTAGCTTGCGTGCAAATACTGTTTTTGCTGGTGCCTTTGATATAGCCTTCAAAGGGAGAATGAAACCCTTTAAAAGTTGGACAAAACTAGCCCAAACGTGGGCATAATGATATCTGAGAAGGAAACATTTACATATCTGAACTCTAGATCTCAACTGTAGTTGTTTCTTCCGCTTACATCTTAAAGCTTCCCTAATTCTTTGGGATAAGAGACAACCTTGGCCCCCCATCCTTTCAAAGCAGTGGTACCTTCAGATGCATAATGACTGAACCAGGACTTTAATAAAATTCATGTTTTTGTGCCCACAGAGTGATGAGCGACAAGAAAGCGGGGGAATAAACTAGCGAACAAAAGTGTGCCCAACTCTGATTATATTCATTTTTCACTGACTTGCAGCCAGAGAAGTAGGGAGTTACAGATAAGGCAGCTGAGAAATGTTTTAAAAGCTGATTCCCAGACATGAAAAGAAAATGCATTTTTATATTCAGTGATGGATTTTCCTCCTGACAGGAGCAAATACATTTGAAAAGTGACCAAGAGAGAGGAACTGAAACTTAATCTTTCAACTGTTCAGGCATTTCCCGGGAGATGTCAGGCTTTGGCACTTTAGAATTGTTGGCCTGTTTCTCAAAGCAGTGAACACTGTGGCTAGAATGTGGGCAGCTCTAGGGAAAGCTGAACAAATGTATTGGAGAGCAAGAAAAGACAACGGCGCTCTGAATTTGCCACATATTTCTAGCTTTGCACTCTGAACTAGAGATGGGCACGACTCAAAAAAATGGTGTTTCGTTTGTCGTTTGGTTGTTTAGGGGGCCGTTTTGGTTCGTTTCCGTTTTCGTGAGTTTTTTTGCAAAAAAAATCGTTTTCGTTTCATTACGTAACGAAATGAAAAAATGAAAGCGAAAACGAAAAATTGCTGTTTCGTTACCATTTAGCACAATTCAATGTACAGTGGTACCTTGTATAACAGACAGCTTGTATAACAGAAAATTTGTACAACATAAAAAATTCCAGAGATAGGGGAAATTTGCTTAACATAATTGCCTATGGGGAAAATCTGTACAACATAAAAATGGGATTACTCTGCTTTCAATGCATTCCTATGGGAATTTGTATAAAGGAAAATTTGCTTAACATAATTTCATTTGGAACGAATTAATTCCTTTATACAAGGTACCACTGTATTTGCCGTAACAAAAATGAAGCGGTCGACAAAATTTTCATGTTTCGGGTCGTTTCGTTTCATTTTGGAGTCAAAATTCGTTTTTTGTTTTGTTACGTAATGAAATGAAAAAAATGAAAAGAAAACGAAAAATCGCTCGTTTCGTGCCCATCTCTACTCTGAACCACTCTTGAACAAAAAAAATAAGTTAAAAAATAAAAAAAATACAAATAAAAAAAGGAAATGCATTCCTATGGGGAAATGGAACAGAACAGAACAAAACAGAAATTTCTGTTCCATTTTGTTTTGTTTCTCTTCCAGAGTGGGGTTTGTTATTCATTTAGTTAGGGAATGGAACAAATAACAAATAACAAAACGAATTTAACATTTGTTTTGTGCCCATCTCTATTCAGTAAGTCTGAGTTTTTGCAGGGTTTTTTTAAATGTCCCCTGCACATTTTTTTCTTCCTTGGTTTCCCATTTCCCTCCCCCCCCAGCCCTCCAGGGTTGGCTTTTGATTGCTTAGCCACAGCTGCACACAGCACAGAAAAGGATTTCTCTTCAGAATTTCACTCTGAACCGGGATACCAATTAAGTGGCGGTGTTCCTCATCAGTGCTTCTGTCATGGTAGTAAAGCCCTTCCATCAGGGGACACTGTCGGCTCCCGAGGTCTCTGCAGGGGTGAGAAAGGGATGGCCCATTTTCAGCAGGATGATGAAGAATCCTCTTTGTCGTTCAGAAACCAGCCACTTGTTGGCTTCTGCCGATCCATAGTCTCTAAGGTAACCCTCAACCGGAGGGGAGGAAACCCACCTTCCTTCAAGGTTCTCATGAGAACGGCAGCGGTCATGTCTGTGAAGTGCTTGTGCCATGAGGCAGAATGTTAATGAACATAAGGAGACTTACGGGGGAGATGTTCCCAGAGGGGAGATTCACTGGCCATTTAAGGACCTCGTGTATTCACAATGGGCCTTTTCTTGGCATAGTCCCAGAAGCCACCTGGCAGCCCAGTTGATGCAAAATCAGGTGCGTTTAGCAGGAGGCAAGCAACCCGGCGCCAGCCCGGGAAACAAAGCAAGTTCTTTTGACATTATTTTCAAATACATTAAAAAACATTTTTTTTGAAAGGAATGCTTACAGGCCTGATTTCATCCACCACCTGCTGCCCCATTGCTTTTCCAAAGAAAGAGCAGTGGAGAGGGAGCAGGTGGGGGCTATAAATAGCAGCCATTGTCTGATTGCTGATGGCAGCAGCATATCCTCCTTCCAAGGATCATGGAGACCCTCTTAAATCCCTGGCAGGATGTGACCCCACCACTATCATTGACAGCCATCTAGAGACCTGCTCATTCGCATTTGAATTCACACCCATCCTGTAAGCCAGAAATCCAGCTATGCAGCCTTCCAGTCGTGTTTGGTCTTCCTTTCATCCCTCCGCTCTGGCTGTCTTCGCTATTAGCCAAACAAATGCATGGAGGTGGCAGCGGCTCTCTGTATAGAAAGGAGGCTTGCAAACCGAAGACCTTTGAAAGATCTGAGTCTCCCCTGTGGTTTGCTACCTGTCCCTGTCCATTCCCGGGAGGTTTTTTGTGTGTTTCTTTCCCCCTTTCTTTCAAAAATCAAGAAAAGGTGAAAGAATGAACTGGAATACAGGCAGCGCTGAAGTCAGAGAGTTGCTTAGGACCGTCTGGCCCTGACTTTTAGTGTTATCCTGCCATGATCGCATGATTGATGGAGCGCTTCCATTGTCCCCACATCCATGGCAGAAGTCTTCTCATTCGACATGTCCACAAGGGCCAGAAGCTGCTTTTTATAGTAGCTTTCAATGACGATTTACGGCTTTGAGAATCCAGAAAGAAAAGCTGCTGTTGCCACCACCACTGCAGCAGCAGCAGCAGCAAGAGAGAAGGAAAGTTTGGGACAGGAGGCAAGCTCTGAGGGGAAAAAAATTTATTTTTCCTTCCCCCCCCCACCCCCTTGCTTCCTCAGTTCTGTACTGAAAACCTATTACTCCATTCCGGAGGTTGGGGAAAAAAGGCAAAAAGGGGAACAGATTTTATTGGTTTTCAATGTATTCCTATGGGAAGGTTATCCCAATGCCATGAAAGACAGGAACAGCCTTTTCCCCAGGCTTTTGCTGTCTTTGGGGACAGTGGGTTTTTGAAAGCCTGCCGAACCCAGCAAAGCAGGGGAAAGGCTTCCCCCTTTTTTATCGGATTGGGGAGAAAACCCCTTAATCAATCGGCAGCCAAAGGCTGCTCCATGCTGCCCGACAGACAGCTAGTTTTGACAGCTTAGACCTGTCAAAATCAGCTGGCTGTTGGGCTGAAGACCCCCACCCCCACCCGAGTAGAGGGGGGAAGCTTTCCCCCTGCTTTGCTAGGTTGGGGACAATATTGGAAAGGGTTTTTGCTGTCTATGGGAAACATGGATATTTGAAAGCCCTTTCCTTGAATGGTGTGCGGGTGCGGGTCTTTTGAAAAGTTTTGCTGGGTCGAGGCTGTGGGCTCCTGGATGCCCCAACCCAGGAGGGGGGTTAGAGGGTGAGCAGTGGAGCCAACCCTTGCCTGATAACCTCCCTGTTGGGTCATGGCAGCCAGCAAAACCCTTTCCCAAAGAGTAAAAAGGAAAGTTTTACTATCCTGTCTTTGGGAATGGGCTTTTGCTGGCTGCCCTGACCCAACAGGGGGGATTAGCGAGCAAGCAGTGGAGTCATTCCTCACCCAGCAGGGGCATCTCTGGGCCAGCAGCATTGACCTAGCAAGGTTTTTCAAAAGACCTCCGCCCACAGCCCCCTCCTTGTATGGCGTGCAGGTGCTGCAAATTTGAAAGCCTGGACTTCGATAGCAAAAAGCCTTTCTTCTGCTTTCTGATCAAAGTCCAAACTTTTGAATTTCCCATGCCAACGGCCCCCTCTTGGTGTGGTGCAGCAAGGGGGAAATTCAAAAGTCTGGTCCCCGATCCTGGCTACCCCAATGCAGGAAGGGGGTGAGCAGGTGAGTCACCCCGCGCCTGCTCACCCCCTATCAGGGAAGCCAGCAAAACCCTTTCCCAAAGATGAGAAAGGGCTTTTGCTGTCTTTTGAGGAAGGGCATTTGAAAGCCTAAAGAGCTTTCAAAAACCCACCACCCCCAAAGACGGGAAAGGCTTTTGATTGAGGGGCTTCCCTCCCACACACACAACTCAGCAAACGGGGAAAGCTTTTCTCCTTCTTTACTGGGTTGGGGGGAAGATCCCTCAACCAACCTGCAGCTGAAGGCTGCTCTTGGCTACCCAGAGCTGTCAAAATCAGCTGGGTGTCGGGCTGTGAGGAGCAGCATTCAGTCCTGGATTTTTTTGTTTTTGTCATAGGAGTGTTTTTTTGTTTTACAGGGCATTCATCTTAAGAGGTATTACTGTATTGAGAGCATTTAGAAAATCCAACTCGATATTTCATAAAAAAATAACTCAAAAATATACTTCTTCAAGTTTCCTTTATTATACAGATCAAGTTTCATGTGCCTAGATTTCATGATTTTTTTTCAGTTATGATGATGAACAATCCTGCAGCTGCATTCTTTTTATTATTATTATTACAAATAGGTTGATTTGCATGTATGTCTCTGTTAGCGTAATTTCAGCACTTTTCTACAAAGTGGGTGTAATTGTATAAAGGCAAAAACATAAGTAATTAACTACAGCTGCAGCATCAGTACACCAAGTACCACACTGAAAAATAATTGCAAAGTGACCCGAGTTTTAACCACTCATTAGTACATTCTTCTGACCTGGATGCCTAGAACATACATCTTTCTAAAATATAGTTCTTAGGAGCATGTGTATAATGAGAATGAAGACAAATATCTATTAATTTGGAGACTTAACCACAGCTACCTGCTAGTTCCCACCAATGAGAATAGGGGGGCACAGTGTTTTAACCACACATTTTAGAACTGCATACACAGTATGATTTACAATACTCTTGTTAATAAATGGCCAAAATTAGGGCTGGCACTTTGAGCAGGAGGTAAATCAGTGGCATTGCTCACCCATGAAATGGTTGCCGTGTATGTGTAGCTGAGCACTCTGCAAGAGGAACAAAGAATCCAATATCCAGGATGCAATGAAGCCCATGCTTGACTACTATGCAATGCCTGGAGCCTTAAGCTTAAATTATTCTCGGAAACCACCTTGTTACTAGTATGAATTCTTTTTATATTCCTAATTCTAAGATTAATTAGGCAAACTACCTGAAATTCACTGGTGGAACTGCATATTTATTGCCCTTTTTGTTCTGAACAAGTTCTTCCTGATAGAAAATTTAGGAATGGCCATTTTGTTGCCATTCACTTTGTCATGCTTTGTCCCAATTCATATTTGTGGCACAGATTCCCTCCTCCCGCACCCCCATGGATTTCCCCAATCACAATCCTGCACATGCCACCTAATGTCCTCCTCCTTTGTCGGTGGTGGTCCAGTCTGGGCTGAAGCTTGGGCTTCTCTTCTCCATATCCTTTATCTATTGGAATGGCCTAAACTAGAGCCATGTAACTCCTTCCAGTGTCACTATCTGGTATCCCGAGGGGGCTTCCCAGTCTCTTCGGGGCATCAGAAATTTAACACTTCCTCTGATCAGCAGGGGAAGTAATCCCCCTCCCCCCCACATCAGCTTGATTGTGACCAAGGCAACAAATCACTTCAAATTGTTTTAAAATTGCCCATTTGAGTATTGCCAATTGAAACTGCAATACTCAATAGTTGGTTTCTCAATTTTAAAGTAAATAATTTTTTATTGAAATGATTCATTACATCAGCAACAATCTAGCAGATTCAAAATAATAATAATAATAATAATAATAATAATAATAATAATAATAATAA
>JAHTLZ010003547.1:39571646-39583191 GCA_023846285.1 Phrynocephalus versicolor
TAATAATAATAATAATAATAATAATAATAATAATAATAATAATAATAATAATAATAATAATAATAATAATAATAATAATAATAATAATTTCACTTTCCCTGACTTTCTGCAGAGGATCAGGGGAAGTGTTTAACTGACACAAAGATCAATATGCTATTCGGTCAAAAGGAACATGCCAAATGACAAATCACCGATCCCCCTGAACTCAGCCAACGCTTTGCAGCCTGCTCCAGCCTACACTAGTCTGAAGAGTCTAAGCCACAATTAGAGCAGGTCCATTTGAATCAGTGCAACTCATGGAGAAGCTGACTCATCAAGTTGCCATTGATTCAAAGTGCCCAGTCTGGTACTATTTACTACAGCAAACAACAGGGTTTGGGCCAATAAGTTGATGATATGCTCTACATTTTGCATAGCTTGTTAGATTCACGGAAAGACACATTTTACCTTTTTAAAAAATCTAGTTCTAGTAGATAGAATATATATCCTGACCTTGTTTCATTGTTGCGCACTAAGTGAGGATCCCCTCCATACTCATCCATACTAAAATGTCCCCAACACAAGGCGGCCCAATTTTGAGGTGGATCGAGAGAAATTCGGTGGAACTGAGAATATGAATTTGGAGATTTTGGTAAATGTGCAACATATCATTTAATTAATTAATTAATTGCCATCCTCTCTTTCTCCCCTAGTGGGGGACTCAAGGCAACATATAAAATTTAAAATAGTCAATTGATTTAAACTGGTAAAAATTTAAAGCAATAGGATAATGATTGTATTTAATTGTTTTTATTGTTTTTATATTATTGTAATTTTGATGTTTTAATTGTTTATTTTGATTGTGAGCCACATGTGATGTTCTGTTTATTTTGATTGTGAGCCACATGTACAGCATACATGCTAAATAAATAAATAAATAAATAAATAAATAAATAAATAAATAAAGTGATTTTAACTAGTATAATAAAATTTAAGAAAGCATAATAAATAAATAAATAAATAAATAAATAAATAAATAAATAAATAAATAATAAATATTGGAAAATATTGGAAAATATTGGAAAATATCAATTAAACAGTATAAATGGTAAGTGTTTGGCTGCCAGCAGAAGAAAAGGAGGGAAGTGGCTGACTGTACCTCATTAGGAAGGGAGTTCCATAATCTGGGAACAGTCATGGGAAAATACAGTAAATGTTGCTGTGTTGTATACAGTATATGATCAAAAGTAGATAATCTATACAACACTCAATGGATGTTTGCATTATTCTAAGGAAGCTGCCCCTCCTGTTGAGTTTTCTCGACAATACTCACAAGGCATTATCTTAGCTGCCAATTTGAACAGAGCATCCAGTTCTGCCCCACTTTGGCATCACTATTTTCTTGGGATCAGACAGAAAAGTGGAGATAACGTCCGACTCATGAGAAAGAATGTAACTTTTCTAAGGTTCTTGCTCATTTGCAGAGCTTTCACAAAGGCAGCAATCCTCTCCATTCAGACTGCCAGGCCAATTGCAAGACAAGTCATGACATGAGAGGTTGAACCCTGTTGAAAATGGCAGGCGATATAACACTTGGCAAAGGTGTATTTGTGGGGATGGGTGGAAGGTCACATCCCTCAAGGGAAAAGCCACCAGGGTGATGTAGAGAGTTTGTGCACATTCTCCCTTGTGGGCAATATCTGTGGGGATTTCAGGCAGTCTTACTGTGCCATGTCTTCTGCTCCACTTTTCTTTCATTTTCGACTACTGTTCTGCTGACGTCCAATTAACACAATTGTTGCACTACAGGCTGGATGTCCCCCCCTCCCCCAGCATGGCACTTTGTGCAGTTTTTGTTATGAATTTCATTAATGCGCTCATAATTTTTTATTTTTTTTGCCATCTTCTCACTGATTCCAACATACCTGTGTACATTTTTCCAACAGATTTTTTTTGAGGAAATCTTTCTTTCCTTTCCTTCTCAGAAACAACCACACATTTCTAGAGCATTGAGGGGAAGATACTGTGACCACACCTTTAAAATAAAAATAAAAATAAAAAGGGCTCCTTGGCCACCTTTTTTTTTTAAAAAATCAAGTTAAATTGCCATAAAGATTCTACAACCGTTCTGAAACATAACAGCTGAATGAAACGGCCATTGAAATATGCACTCATCCCTTTGACTGATGCTGACAAAATGGCCTTTTGTGCGTGTGTGGAAAAAAGAAAAGAACTTGAAAGAGTCTCCCAAGAGACCAGAGGCAGGTGGCATACACAAGAAGAGAGCTTCTGCCTCATGCCTTATATTTAGAGAGTTTTCTCTCTGCCTGGCAGTATAGCTGGGGTAGGAAACACACGATATCAGAGCCGGGTAACAGAGTCAAAGATTTATATTTTATCTAACAATAGATATGTAGCCCACCTGCTTCCATATGAGATGGTTCACCTTCTGCAGACTGACATCATGCCTCCAGGCCTCCACGCTCACCATAGATCGCTACGGATCATTCCAAAACAAGACAAGGAAGCATGGAGCAGCCAAACCAAACAGTGCTTGGTTTATTCCAAATGGAACCAACAAAATCTACTCTAGACAATGAAACCTGTTCTGTATCAGAAAGAAACAAACGCCAGCAGCAGGGCCCCACTCATCACTGGAGCCAGTGGACACAAGTTTATTTACAGGAAGGGCTGACATGAGGGTAAAAAAATATCTTGGTCCTCCAATCTCATTCATACCTGGGGCACTGGTTATGGGCTGTCAAGCCCTGTCTGTGCCCAGAATTGGAGCTGCCATCTGCCACAATTGCTGGGTTAATGGCAGGTTAAAGGAGGGCTCGAACCCAGGCAGTCCAAACAGAGGCCTCCTAGGGTGATGTCAGAGAAAACTAGTTCCTGCTCTGGAAATATTTAGTTTAGATGAATGAGGGATGGCGGCCAATGATGTATGACGGTGTGCCCAACACCACCACTGAATCCTCCAGAAATCTAGTTAGGGCAATTCCAGCAGTCTTCTGGGTGTGGCCGTTCAATAATAAATAAATAAATCACACCCACCCATCACCCCTTTCTCTCTATATATGCCCCAAATCATAGGGTCAGCTAGGGCGTGAAAATAAAAACCAGAAGGATTTTAAGATCGTCCTACTTTGAAGAATATATGCTTGTGGTACACGTAATTTGTTCTTGGCTGATGTGCAGCGTAGTCCACAGGTATGTGGGTGGCTTTTTGACATATTTGCTTACATTGTATGATTTCTATCCTATTGCATTGTCACATGTTTCAAGAAGTTGATCCTGTAGCTGTTATTACTGCATAAGGTGGCACTGTCCCAAATATTGACTTGATTGAATACCCCGGCTAGGATTATAAAGTCTGTGCCTAATCAGGCCATCCATCCATCCATCCTTCCTTCCTTCCTTCCTTCCTTCCATCCATCCATCCATCCACCCATCCTATTCCTTCTCAGATGTATGTCATTGACCTTTAAACTCATTTCTGAGTCATAAGCTGGGTTTAACCTTCATGGACAGTTGAGAACAGAGGTTATTCATGCAGTGTCATATATGCAATGTTCAGCCCCAGTCATTGTGAGCATGTAACTTTATTGCCAGTTATGATAACAGGATGTGATTTTGGTGCTTGCTGTTTTTATATATAACACCAAGAGCCTTGATATGAGCATTCTTTTATGGGCTGGCTGATAGAGATTTGCTGTTGTTGTTTTCTCCAAATTGTGCTTACTGTTAGAGGTTAGAATGCTCTTTGTAATTATATACCGTACCGCTTTTACCGTTGTGCACATGATGGTATTATTTGCCTCTGAGAGATTAGTCATTTGTTTCCTTCTGCATCTTTATATGTGCAATTGCTTTATAATGTGTATTCTTATTATGTGAGTTCAACACTTGTTTCATTGTAGCCATCTATTTGTTAGATTACTGTGATTTTAAGCAGCACCTGACTGTTACATTTATATCGTAAGCCGGTGGTCCCCAACCCCCGGGCCGCGGACCGGTGCCGGTCCGTGGACCAATCGGCACCGGGCCGCCTGAGGAAACCAGGGAAACTCCTCCTCCCTTCCGTCCCTGATCTCTTCAGCACGCGCCCCGGGAGGAGGAGGGAGGAGGAGGAGGCAGGGGAGCCAATGAGCGCTGCGCTTGTTGGGGGGCGGCCCGCTGCCCAATGGGCGGGCAGCTTGTTGCGTTGGGGGGCTGCCGCCGCGGTCGCTAATGGTGCTGTCGCTCCTCCTCCTCCTGACGGGGGCTGGAGGCGGCGGCGGCAGCAGCACCAGCAGCAGAAGGAGGAACAACGAACAGTAGGGCTTGAAGAAGGCGGAGGCGGCGCGCGCCTGCCCGCCAGGCGGAGCGACCCTTAGCAACCGCGGCGGTGGCGGCGGCCCACCCACCCACCGACCGGCCCGCCAGCCATGGGGGTGGCGGTGGCTCCGGCGGCAGCGGCGGAGGGAGGGGGAGGAGGAGGAGGAGGAGGCCGCTGAGGGGGGTTCTCTGTCGCAGCGCGGATGAAGGCAGGATGCCGGTAAGCCAGCCTCTCCCCTCTCTCGCTCTCCTCCCTCTTGGTGTGTGTGTGTGTGTGTGTGTGGAGGGCGGAGAGGGAGGGCTGGGGGGGTCACGGGAAGGAGCCTCGCTGTGTCCACCAAAGCGCCCGGCGTGACAGCTTGCCTCCCCTTTTCCTCCTCCTCCGCCCTCCTCCTCCTCCTCTTCTCTCCCCCGGCAAGCAATGGAAAAAGAAGGCTGGAGGAGCGCAGGAGGAGCCGCCACCTTTGCCTCCCTCCTCCTCCGCCGCCGCCCTCCTCCTCCTCACCCTCCACCAGCAGCAGCAGCAGCAGCCACGGCGGCGGCGGCGGATCAGGCGCGAAGGAGGGTGGGCGGGGGGGAGGCTGCCTCTCGATCTCTCTTTTTTCTCTCTTTTTTCCCAATCGCCCCCCCGCCGCCGCTTCCCCCCTGCAATCGCCCCGTCCCGCCGCCGCCGCCACGACCCCCTGCAATCACCCCCGCCCCGCCGCCGCCGCGACTCCCCGCTCCTCCTCCTCCTCCTCCTCCTCGTGCCCCGTGGCTTGTGGGGAGGGGGAGAGAGGGCAGGGCCGAGTGAGAGGGGGGCCGGCGGAGGGCTCACCCACCCGGGCGGCCCCCGGAGAGTGGGCAGTGGGGGAGGGTCGTCGCCCGTGGGCCCGCCGCTCCTCCGCCTTTGGGGTTCGGCGCGGAGCTGCTTTGCTGCAGCGGGTGCTGGGAGGGGTGTGGGGGGTGGAGGACAATGCCCGGCCAGCCTTTGCTCCCCGCAGGAGGAGTTTGAGGGGGAGGCGGCGGCAGCAAAAGCCAAGCCAGAGGAGGCAGCCGCGAGGAGGGAAGGGTTTGCCCTTCGCGGGACTTCTCCCAAGTTGCGCCCAAGGTCTGCTTTCTTCTTCCCTCCTCGCGGGTGCCCTCCGTGGGACGAGCGCCACCTCCTCCTCCTCCTCCGCCGTCTCCACTTCCCAGGCGCTCGCGCGGCTCCTCCTCCCCCTCCTCCTCCTCGTGCCCCATGGCTTGTGAGGAGGGGGAGAGAAGGCAAAGCCGAGTGAGAAGGGGGCCGGCGGAAAACTCACCCGCCCGGGCGGCCCCCGGAGGGTGGGCAGTGGGGGAGGGTTGTTGCCCATGGGCCCGCCGCTCCTCCGCCTTTGGGGTTCGGCGCGGAGCCGCTTTGCTGCAGCGGGTGCGGGGAGGGGTGTGTGTGTGTGGGGGGGGAGAGGACAATGCCCGGCCAGCCTTTGCTCCCCGCAGGAGGAGTCTGAGGGGGAGGCGGCGGCAGCAAAAGCCAAGCCAGAGGAGGCAGCTGCGAGGAGGGAAGGGTTTGCCCTTCGCGGGACTTCTCCCAAGTTGCACCCAAGCTCTGCTTTCTTCTTCCCTCCTCGCGGGTGCCCTCCGTGGGACGAGCGCCACCTCCTCCTCCGCCGTCTCCACTTCCCAGGCGCTCGCGCGGCTCCTCCTCCTCCTCCTCGTGCCCCATGGCTTGTGAGGAGGGGGAGAGAAGGCAAAGCCGAGTGAGAAGGGGGCCGGCGGAAAACTCACCCACCCGGGTGGCCCCCGGAGGGTGGGCAGTGGGGGAGGGTCGTCGCCCGTGGGCCTGCCGCTCCTCCGCCTTTGGGGTTCGGTGCGGAACCGCTTTGCTGCAGCAGGTGGAAGGGAGGGGAAACGGTGTGTGTGTGTGTGTGTGTGTGTGTGTGTGTGTGTGTGCGCGCGCTCGTCTCCCTTCCTCCCCCTGCTCTCTCTCCTTGCTTTCTTTTTTCTCTCCTCCTCCCTCCCAAGTGGTTTTGGAGCTGGGGAAGGGCGGGCGTGGAGGGGTGCATGCCCCCGCCCTTTTTTGGAGGAATTGCGGGCCGGGAGAAAGCGATCTCGCGCCAAGAGCCCTGTGAAGTGGGCAGTTGCAGGAGAGGGGGAAAGTGTGTGTGTGTGTGTGTGTGTGTGTGTGTGTGTGTGTGTGTGTGTGTGTGTGTGTGTGCACGCGCGCGCAGGCGGGTGAGTGTGGGAGGGGGACGGGCGTGGAGGAGTGCATGCCCCCCCCGGGCCACGGAAAAATTGTTGAGCATTTGCCGGTCCGCAGCGAAAAAAAGGTTGGGGAGCACTGTCGTAAGCCACCTCGGGTCCTGCAAGAAAGAAAGGCAGAGTGATAAAAAATGAAGATAACGTCTGTTTCTTCACAACATTTTCCTCTCACCGTTTAACCTTAAAATTACATAAAACAAAGAGATCTACCCTATTCTGGTGTTTGCTTTGTGTGTAGACTGAGGGAGATGTACACTTAATCCTGCTCCCCTTTATCGCCACCGAAGTCACTTTCGTTTACATGATGAAGGATGGGGCAGGGGAGCCCTTTACTAAAATAAATAAGCCATTGTAGGTCTATTAGTAAATAACTACTTGGAAGTTGGAAAAATAACTATAACTAATTACTTTTTTTAAAGCCACTTTTTAGGCTTTTGGCAAGGTTATGCATATCACATACCTTGGGCCAGGGCTTCGGAACCATTTGATTCCCAAGAGATATATCTTATCACTTGCATTGTAAAGACGCAAGTGTACTGTGTTAGAGCTCCCCAGAATGCTTGTTTTTTCCTCGCCTGAGAATATGTAACCGGTAACAGTCATAGCTAATTACAAAGTTTGGGTCCTGAGATATTCCTGGACTACAGTTCCCAGAAATCCTGGCCAGCACAGGGAGTGGTAAAGGTTTGGGGTAGTTTTAGTCCAAGAACACATGGGGAACCAAGACTGTGGAAACCACTGATAGATGAGAGCTGAAATCTAGTAGGTAGCTGAAAGTAGAGGAGGCTGATTGAATCAGTGGAGATTTCATCAGTCACCTCCTCGGTAAGTTTGATTGATTCAGTGGGTCTGCTCTAGATGTGCCTTACTACTAGATTTCATAGAGTATATCATTATTGTTCACATTGCAACAGAAAAAGCAATTGTTTGGTCCAGCTGCCTCTGATTTCAGCTTTCCTTATCGGGGAAAGTTGAGAGGCAGGTAATAACAAATATCAGAAATCAACTTTCATTTAGTTTTTTTCTCCAAGAAAGACCCGATGCAAAATAGATAGAGCCCATAAAGGGACTGACAGCATTGAGTTGAAAAGACCTGAACAGGGCTGTTGAGAACAAGACATTTTGGAGATCACTCGTTCGTACGGTCACCATAAGCCAAAGGTGACTTGATGGCACGTAGCAACACTACAAAACTCCTCCTCCTGATTGGACTCAGCCATGCTCTGAAGCAGCGGCTTGGGTCCCCAGAGGTCTTTGGGTTAGAACTCCCAGAATCCTTCACCAGTAGCTGTGCTGGCCAGGATTTCTGGGAGTTGCATCCCCAAAACCCACTGCTCTAAAGGTGTATAGCAGGGATACTGGAAGGCATGAAAAGTCATAACAATAAAATGTCCTATGGGCACTCACTTAGTGTGAACCCACTTCAAACACATCATTAAACAACTCACTGTAATAGCAGTAAGATAATGCAGCTCTCAAGAGTTGAGGACCCAACTGCATTTTGTGTTACTCGTTACTCTTGAAATAGAGATAACAAGTCTTAATAAAATCCAGTTCCACTTAGCTGGAGTTGGTCTCTGTGGTGTTCTGTTGATTTCTTCCATGGCCAACTGGATTCAGATGCTCTGTAAACTGAAGGGAGACTCCTGTGCTTTCTAACCTTTCTCTCCCTGCTTTGTATGGTAATTCCTCATAAGTCTGGGGAATGTGTTGACAGCTAGCCCTGAAAGTTTAACTAAACAAAGTAGGAGCAGAAATGAAGGAAATGAGATTGAGGTTTTCTTGGCTTAGGAGGGGAATGTAACCCCCCCCCAGGTTCTCTTTGTGATAAAAAACCCCACTGTACCAACAGGACCCTGCAAAAAGTGGCTTATGAATATGGAGAAAGGGGTACCAAGAGGGCAAAATATATGAGAAGTATATGTACCTATACATAACATGAACACTCCTCTGCATTCAGACCTCCATGGACAGTAAACATCCCAGAAGAAAGGAATAGAAAACTACACCTTAGAGATGGGCACAAAATGAGCGGTTTTTTGTTTTCATTTTCGTTTTTTCATTTCGTTACGTAACAAAATGAAAAACTAATTTTGACTCCAAAATGAAATGAAACGACCTAAAACATGAAAAATTTTGTCTACCACTTCATTTTCGTTACGGCAAATACATTGAATTGTGCTAAATGGTAACGAAACAGCAATTTTTTGTTTTTGTTTTCGTTTTTTGGGTCGTTACGTAACGAAACGAAAACGAATTTTTTGCAAAAAAACCTCACAAAAACGGAAACGAACCGAAACAGACCCCTAAACGACCAAACGACAAATGAAACACATTTTTTTTTGAGTCGTGCCCAT
Organism: Phrynocephalus versicolor; assembly: GCA_023846285.1. Taxonomy (NCBI): domain Eukaryota; kingdom Metazoa; phylum Chordata; class Lepidosauria; order Squamata; family Agamidae; genus Phrynocephalus; species Phrynocephalus versicolor. The sequence goes on from JAHTLZ010003547.1 coordinate 39,580,523, forward strand.
CTCTACTACACCTGATAACTTTCTACCCAGAAAACTCTGAAAAGTCAGAATTGACTGGCAGCACACAGTTTGTTCCCAACAATGACGAGAGATATGTTAAGACCTTCCTTTAAACCAGGTCCCTGTCTGTGGCATGCTAGGATCTGAGCTGCACTGTTCTGCCTTAGTCAGAGTCATTCATCTTCCTGTGGGAGATGACGAACACAACATTTTGACTTTGAAACAATGTTGGGATAACAATCAAATGCTTCCTCAAATTCACTATTTGTTTGTTTGTTCATTTATTCTTCATTTGTTTATTCCTTCCTTCCTTCCTTCATTAGATTTCTATATTGCCCATCTAGCAACAAGGCTATTCTGGGCAGTTTACAAAAATAAAATGCAACCAAAGTAATAATTATATAAAACAATATTTAATATAAAACTGGGTCATAATACACAGCTGACAATGTACTTTATGTCACTTAGTGTTTGTTAAAAAGAAAGAACTGTCTTTTCATTTTCTTGAATATCGGGCAAAAACAAAACAAAACAAAACAAAAGACACAAACACCTTAAAGACTAACTTTCACATTTAATGTAACGTTTCGTGGATTACACGTCCACTTCTTCAGACCCATAGCAGCAGAATGAGGTGTGAAATATAATATGAAATGGGATATACATTTCATACCAGATGTTCATTGGCTGTAGTCCAGATATTCATTGGCTGTAGTATATAGAGTTGGGGTGGGGGTGGGGTGGATTTTCTTGGTGTGTAATTGGAATCTTCTTGTGCCTTAAGAATGATATTCGCAGCCCTCAGAATCAGGCACTGAGAAGATGGGTACATATTTTAACAGCACAGTACTACACACTGTATGTCTCCTCAGAAGCAAGTTTTACTTTAGTGGGATTCATCTAGTGATAGGCTGCTTGTAGAGCCCTGCAGCCTAAAGAACACACATTTGAGTAGAGATAATCCTATTATAGCACATAGGCCCATAACTTTTTGCAAACTATCCATGCCTACCTTAGCCTGTGGGCATGGTTCTGAAGGTCAGGTAAGCTAATTTAGTACAACTTGAGACTCTGTCAGCGCTTCACAAGTGACCCTTCAAGGAAGTAAAAATGCACTAGTAATAAATAATTTCCTACCCTATCATGGCATCAAAAATTCCATGAGATGGCTGCCTTTCCCTAATTAGTGGCAAGGATGGATCAATCTATATAAATTCCTGCCCTAAACACATCCGATCTCGCCTGATTTCGGAAGCTAAGCAGGATCGGCCCTGGTTAGTACTTGGATGGGAGACCACCAGGGAATACCAGGTGCTGTAGGTGCCTGGAGTAGGAACTGGCAAGCCACTCCAGTATTCCTGCCAAGAAAACTCCATGGACATGGAGTCATGAAGAGTAACGACATAACACACACAAATTCGTTGGGTCCAAGCAAGATTCCCTCTAAGGTGTGCACAAGTATCCTTCCACAAAAATGGTCACTGGTGCCAAAAAGTTTGTGAGACACTGATTTAAAAGGTTTATGCATTATGTCCATATCCCCCTGTATGTCTGTATTAATCTCAAGAAGCAGACCTTATACACATCTTGTTATCATATGACAAGGGGAGAGTCACCTGCATTTTTCTCCCTGGTTCGACCCCATCCACCCACATCAGACTTAGGGCTCTATCACGTGGGCGAAAGAGGCAGTTAATAATAAAAGCCATGTTTCTTTCTGAAGTCGTCACATGACTGAAAATACAGTTCCCATATTCCCATGGACATGGTTAAAGAAACTGCATTTTATATGCCCCCAAGTCATTAACCCACATCAAGAAGCTCCGAGGGGGTCTTCCGGAGGTGGGGGAGCAAGGCTGCCACCGTTGAGAAACAAGACGGGTGGGTGGGTGAGAATGTGTGTGTGTGTGTGTGTGAGAGAGAGAGAGAGAGAGAGAGAGAATAAAGATATGCCAGTAATGGCAGGAGCTGGTGCCAGTGGCCCTGCCCTTCGCTTCTATGCCAGCTCTCAACCTGGTGCTGCTGCTGGTCCCTCCTCAGCCTCACCTGAGGCAGCCACCAGCGAGGGGCTTCCTCGTTGATGGCCCTCAAGGGAAAGCCCACTAATGCCTGGCTTTTGTTGCTCCAGGCTGCCTGTCAGTCGCTCGCTCACTCACCAGCCCCTGGATTCCCTTTCGCTCCTTCGCTGAGAAGGGAGCTCCCTCTTCTTTTCCTGTGGGCATGCATGTGACCCTCTCCCTCCCCAGGCATGGTGAAGGAGTCCCTGGCTGGCAAGGATTTCACCTGGGTGCCACTGGTTGGCCTCAGAAGAGGCGACTTGTCCTTTTCATCCTTGTCATCCTCCTCCTCCTCACCCCAACTTGGCTATCAGTCTCCTGAGCAAAATGTTGGAGAGACAGCAATTGGGGGAACCAGCAAGATCGAATGTTGCTGACCCACATAACTGGTAAACCAACAATAAGAGGGGAACACAGTTTTATGCGCCCCCACTAACTTTTGCCTGTTGTAAAAATGCACATTTTGAACCAGACCCAAAATTCCCATCCTCAACCTTGGTTCTTGAAAAACTCACTGAAACCCAGTTAAGTGGGTGTTTCTGTGTTGTTGTTGTTGTTGTTGTTGTTGTTGTTGTTGTTGTTGTTGTTGTTGTTGTTGTTGTTGTTGTTGTT